>CM019150.1:158109251-158416280 GCA_009733165.1 Naja naja
ACAAAGGGTATCAGACATGCCCTCACTGCCCCTGGCCACCCTTGACTAATGGCGGGCTGAGCGCATGGTTGCGGCTTTACCAAAGAAGAAGCTTCAGCAGCTGGGTCCTGGGGATATCGCACGAGAAGCTTGAAAAACTTCTTAGTGTTCAGCACATCACTCCTAGCCCATCAAATAACTTGTCCCCAGCAGAGTTGTTGATGGGTAGAACCTTGTCTTCCCTGGACGCCTTCATCCCACTTATACCCAGCGCACCACTGGATTCCACTTCCAAAGTTCGTTCTTTTAGTGTGGAAGATTCTGTATATGCTTTGAACCTTTGTGGATTCCTGCTGAAATAACTCACATCACTGGCCCTTGTTCTTACAGGGTACAAACAGAGGATGGCCTCCTCTGGAGCAGGCACATTGACCAACTTAGATCCAGGTTCTTAGATTCAGGAACATCATCCCTGTCTCTCTCTGGGTCCCTCACCTGATCTCTTCTAGGGGAAGGGGGAACAGGAGGAAAATCAGCAAGCAAGAATCAACCCCATGTGTAGAGCCATTATTGACAGGAACCATCCCGAACCCTGTCACAATGCCAAGATCCATCCTTAGAAGTGGAAGATTGCACATCACTACCTGACTTGGGTGCTGACATTGGAATGGAGATGGGTTGGGAGGAGGAGACCAGACTCTAACAATCTAAGGGTTCTCCTTGCACAGGAAGTCCCAACAGGAAATGTCAGCAGACACATTTCCCCTCTCACTGGGTGAGAATGTTAAAACTTCTGAACCACGAAGGTCTCAGCGTACGTAAGAGCCCCTATTTAAAAGAATACATTAGATAGGTTGGGGTTTGAGTATGGACTGAACCTAGTGGGGAGGGGTGTTATGTATGCATTGTTATGTAACCAATGTCATTGGTTAAGTTTGAACTGTTCTTGTAAAATGTCAGAAATGATTGGTTTAAAAGTGCGGGAAAACCCTGCACTCTGATTGGCTGGCAACTGCGGCTGCTGGCTATAAGTAGCAGCTGCAGACCAGCCAAATTGGGTCTGTTATGAGCTGTAGTCACTAATAAACTCTTCACTGAAGCACTCCGCGTCTGACTCTTCATGCAAATCTAACATGTTCCATCACTAAAGGCTTTCAAAAAGAGACTGGACTACCATTTGTCTGAAATGATATAGGTTTCCCAGCTTGAGCAGTGTTCTGACCCATGCCTTTTCCAACAAATCAAACACAATCCGAAAAGAATAGAAACTTGTAATGCTTTTACAAAATAATTAGCTATGATAAGCACAAGCCTTGCCAAACTATGCGAAACTTGCCAAAAGATAACAGACAAGAAACAATGTGCAATACAAGAATCTTCAAATACAAGCTCAGGATAATGGAATGTCCACGAGGCTGGAGTTTCAAAATGTCTTTGCCTTCTGCAAAGTATGTTCCTTTCACAGCTGGCTTTTATCTTCTTGAAGGAGAGGCCATTACCTTGCAGCCTTACTCCCGAATTGCCTGTGCTGTTGTAGCTGCTCTTTTCTATGAGCAATCCTGCGCACATGCGCACTTGGCACAGGCTCCTCGGGAACCTCCTCATCACTGCTGCCAGCCCCCACAATCTCTGAAGGCAGCAGTCTACTCCCTAATGTTCCTGGCCCCTCATCTGAGTCCTCGCTCTCCTCAGCCGTCCGCACCTGCTGCCAGCTAACCACAACAAGCAGTGGAGTGGACTAGAAGACCTGCTTTGAGATTTTTAGGTGAAAACAGTGTACACATACTTTAAATAAATATATACTGTTGAATTATTAATAATAAGGTAATATAAATTTGGTTGTAATGGATAAATAAAAGTTTGTTAAAAGTCAAGTGATAATAATAAGTTGAATGTGCATTCTTGATAGAGCAAGAATATATTATCATGGAACTGTCAGTGAAGTTTAATTTCTACAGCTCTGGAAATCTGCACATTTTGTCTTTGTTTCTGTGGTTATAAAAGTATAACCATAGAAAAGCTAAGTACTCCTGTGGCTGATTGTCATTATCCTCACTGTGACCTAAAGAGAAAACCCTTTCAGTATTATTATACAGTCAGTTAAGACATACAGTTTGCAGAATGAATTAACTTAAAATTAATCAAAGGACAAAAAATATTTCAGAGACCATTACACAAAAAGGAACATGTATTCTTCCTTTAAAGTGCTATACATTTTTCAAAGGCTTTTTCTTTCATGGCAAATTTCCCAAAGAAAGCTTTTCAAATTAATCTTACCATGCAGGATATCCAGAAGTAGATTACAAATTCATTCTGTCCCTGGTTGCAGTGCAGCATGTGAAACTAATGATAACATACAAATATTAATCCTTCCTTTGCAGGCTACTCTCAGAAACCCAAGAGCTAAGTCATGTATCATGACTTATATAGTTACTTCTTGCCATTCACAAGGATTTAGTAACTGCAAACAGAAGCCGTGTGTGGAAGGCAACAATAAAAGTGGAATCCATCCCACGGCAAAGTAGCTGACTCAAAGCTGCAATTCCAACAGTATTAAATGCAGTTCAACCAAACTGTAAATAGTATATTGGGCTGTTTCCCCCTACCCCCCCCACACAAAAAACTCCTGCATTAAAGCTACAACATGACCAAGAATTCCTCACTGTGGCAAAATGCAACAGTAACTTCTAGAGCAGGGATATCAAACTCAATGAACCCTAGGCAATATCTGTCAATGCTTTTATCAAAACAATAAAAGCAGTGCTGTGCTCTCATGTCAACCTTCTGAAATCGACCAGATAAAGTCCAGATGAGCCAATCCTATTTTATTTTAAGGTTATACTAACAGAAACTTGCAAGACTGAAAGTACATTTCTTCCTTGTCCCAAAGGTGCTTTTTCCACACGACAGTCTTGGTTTTTTTCTTCGAAAATGTTTTACTTTTCATCCAAGAATAATCTTCAGTTCTGAAGTGAAGAAGCTTCTTAGATGAGAAGCTAAACATTTTCAAAGAAAAAAACCAAGACAGTCCAGTTATATTTTGGGGAAAAAAAACATCTTTGTGAGAACTATGATCTGGATCAGGGATGTCAAACTCAATTTCATTGAGGGCCACATAAGGATTGTGTTTGACCTCGGGTGGGGTGAGCTGGCTTGGCTGGGGTGGGCAAGGCCAGCTTGACATCCTGCAGCCCGTGTGTGGTCCTCGCGGCCTTCATTTTATGCTGCAACTGCCTCCTGCAGCCCTCTGCCAGGAAAAACAGAGCGCGGGAGGCTGTGAGCTCCATTTTCACTGGCAGAGGCACCATGGGCCGGTCCTTCTCTGTTTCCAGGGTGGCCCCATGGACCAGATCTGGCCCGCACACCTTGAGTTTGACACCCCTTGTTAGGAATGTTGGATACCTAACTATTGGGTTGTCAATGTATCAACCAGGATTGTGAAGTGATTGTATGTAACTTTAAGAGCATGCCGAAATCTGATTGGCTGAAGTACTGCAACCGGCCATAAGATGGAGCCAGAAACCTGGTTCATTCTTCTTCGTCTTCGGTTTTGGTCTTGGTTGCTCTTCGATCTGGTGTGAGGTTTTTGTTACTGTTTTTGCAAACTCCATGTTTATCGAATTGTGTATGATATTGGTAAGGAAAAGGACACTGCTATTTGGGATTATTGATTTGACTACTGACTGATATTCTCCGTGTATGATTTGGACTGTTTTTGGATTCTGCTTAACCATTTACTGGAAGTAAAACCTACATTTCAGTATTCAGTATAACTTTCGTGTCACGTGTGTTACTCATTATCTCTCTCCTTTCCCTTCCCTGGACGTACTCATTCTCCTAACAGGGATACCTTAACACCCCTGACCTGGATGACTGAAAATCTCCATAGATTTTTTGTCCCTTTTACAGCCCAAAAAACTAGAGAGAATCCCTCCTGAAATGTTTGCCAAAGCTACTTCCTCCTACTCTCTATTTATGTTACTAATGAAGCCTAATGTATTCTTATAATTTTGCTAAACGGAAGAGGGATTGTAGCCAGTTTCCCAGATGCACAGAAGAATCTCTCAAAGTAGTTGCAGTCTTTAAACATGATATTAGATTATAGAATAAAATGTAAAAATACAAAAGCAAATAGGAGGACACAGTGGGGAAGCTAGTGTATAATATAAACTAGCCATTTCTGCAGCAACACAACAATCTAATCAGTAAAACCCAAAATCAAAGTTTCATTTTTTTCCCACCTCAAGCACAAAGTCCAGAAGCAGTCTCCATGTAGCAACAAAAGTAGTTATATTCTTTTCTTTGATCAAAACAGTCAATTTAGCCATCTCTGCCAACTCCATCGACTTCTGTAGCCATTCGTCCATGGTGAGGAACGAAATATCCTTCCATTTTTGTGCATACAGTAGTCTTGCTGCTGTCAACATATATAAGATCAAAGTTCCAAATTTTTTCCCCAAGTCTTTTTGCATTAACCCCAAAAGAAGAGCTTCTGGTTTCATCTTTTATCTTTGTTTTAAGAATTTTCTGTATTAAAATATGAGTCTTACTTCAAAATTTCTTTGCTTTATCAAATGTCTGCCATAAATGATAAAGGGTCCCTTCTTTACTTTTATATTTCCAACCTTCATTTGAAATACCTTTATACATTTTAGATCTCTTATCCAGTGTTAAATACCCACGATACAGCATATTATAAAATGTTTCTTTTAAGTGACTGTTTAGTATGAATTTTAAACCTTTCACCTACATATTTTCCCATTGTTCAAGCATCACATTATAGCCAAAGTTCCTTGCCCACTGAATCATACAATGTTTTACATGTTCACTTTCCAAATTCAGATTCAGTAGTATTTTATAAATCTTAGCAATAATCTGTTCATCGTTACCACACAGTAAGATTTCCAATTCATGAAAATCAAACCTATAATTCTTTTTCTTTGGTTTAAATCTTTCTTTCAGTTGTTGGTATGTAAACCAATGTCAAATGTTAGCCTTCTAATTCAACCTCTTCCCTCGACTTTAGGGTAGAGTCACCAGAGTTGAAAGATACTATTTTACCATAAGTCCACCAGTCTGGCTTTACCACCATTTCTTTTCTCTAAAAATCTTCCTGGAGAGACACCCAAAGAGACAACTTCATAGAGAACCTTGTTTTATATTTATTCTAAACTCGGTAAAGCATGTCTAACAAAGTGATTATTGAAATCAATGTTAACTTTATTATTATTATTATTATTATTATTATTATTACTATTACTATTATTATTGTTTTATTAGACTTGTATGCCACCCTCTCTCCCTAAGGACTCAGGGCGGAGAACAATAAAAACCCAATACAAATTACAACAAAAACCATTAAACCAATACAAGCCTAATCAATCATTATAAAAATTTTAAAAGTAAAAAGTAAAAATCAACCCACACCCCCAAAGTGAGTCAGACTGGCCTGTTGAAATAACCAGGTCTTCAGGTCCCGGCGGAAGGAGCGGAGATCAGGGGGCAAATGGAGGTCCACGGGGAGTTGGTTCCATAGGGTGGGTGCTCCCACAAAAAAGGCCCTAACCCTTTAACTTTAACTTTGTCATACCATAGATAACTGTGCTATCCAAACTTTAATTCATGGCCCTCTAAATCTCTTGGATGAGAAGCAAAACATTTTCAAAGAAAAAACCAAAATGGTCCAGTTACTTTTTTTGGGGTGTGGGGGACGCCCTTGGGACAATTATGACCTGGATGACTGAGAATCTCCATAGATCTTTCTTCCTTGTGCCTTTTACAGCCCAAAAAACTAGAGAGGGTCCTGTTATGTATGCAGGTTTGAATGTCATTGGTTTAATTTAAACTGTTCTTGTAAAATGTCAGAAATGATTGGTTTTAAAAGTGCGGGAAAATCCTGCACTCTGATTGGCTGGCAGCTGCGGCTGCTGGCTATAAGAAGCAGCCACAGCCCAGCCAAATCGGGTCTGTTATGAGCTGTAGTCACTAATAAACTCTTCACTGAAGCACTCCGCGTCTGACTCTTCATGCAAACCTAACACTGGCGACGGAGGTGGGATCCTTCCTGAAGAGAAGACGATGCGGAAAACAAGCTGAGAGAGATGGATGCGCTGAACACCCCCCCAGCCCCATTTGACCCAAAGGCAGAAGACTGGGACTCATATGCGGATCATTTCCAAATGTATTTGGAGGGAAACGATCTCACCGACATTTCCGAGAAGTGGAAGAGGGCTGTCTTTCTTACGCACTGCGGTCCGGCAGTCTTCAAGATGGCGAAGGCATTGGCGGGAGCTGCAGACATGAAGGTAATGGAATGGCCTGATTTAGAAAAGCTTTAAGAGCCCATTACGCCCCACAAGTATCGTGCCTCATTAAGAGACACGAGTTTTACCGTCGGGATCAAGGGGAAAGTGAAAACATTAATGACTTCGTGGCAAGTTTGAGAGACATTGCGGGTGCATGCGAGTTTAACAACTTGGAAGAGGCCATGCGTGATCGATTTGTTCTAGGCCTCAAAGACAAGGTGCTTCAGAGCAAATTATTATTAAAACCTAAGGTCACGTTGAAGGAAGCCATAGAAGAGGCCTCTTCAGCAGAAGCCACCAAGTCCTCAGCAGCAGCCATGAAGAAAATTAACAGGGCCTCAAGCCATCCTGATGTGGAAAAGTTCACAACAACTCATTGCGAGCAAATAGATTCTGAGTCCGACTGTAGTGAGGTGGAGGAAGAAATTTATAGACTCAGAATGGAGAGGAAAAAGAAAGACCTGGGAAGAAAGAGGCAAGATTTTTACTGCAGAGGTTGTGGGGGAAGCCACCCCCAAACTGAATGCAAGTTTCTTAATACCATCTGCCTCCGTTGTGAAAAAAGAGGTCACCTAGCAAGAGTCTGCAAATCATCCAGAACTCCACCCCACAGAAGAAAGTTTCCTGACAAAGAATTCAAGACTAACAACTTCAGTGAGAAAATGGGGCGCAACACAGAAGTAAGTGGGAAGAATGAAACTCATCAAACAGTCACTATTGGTCACTTCTCACCCTTAAGAAGCAGAAAAGTACATGTGAAGGTACTAATTGAAGGAAGGCCTTGCCAAATGGAAGTGGACTCAGGCTCCTATTTATCTATGGTGTCATGGGACACTATTCACAGGCTACTCCCTAACATTCAGAAGAAACATTTCCAGAAGCAAGCACTGACTCTTAAAGACTACCAAGGAACAAGATTCCAGTAGTTGGAACAAGAGAATTCAACGTGAAGTTCAAAGGCCACACCAAATGTTTCCCCTGACCATCATGGACAAGGATCGCCCAAGCTTGCTGGGACTTGAGTGGTTCAATCCATTAGGCATCAGGGTGACTGGCATCAATCACATGAGCAACACTGAATGGGAGGAGGCCTTGAAGTCTGAGTTTCCAGAGGTCTTCAGCGATGGATTGGGCAAGTATATGGGGACCCCTATCACTTTCAACCTAGATCCCAAGGTGCCCCCAATTCGCTTAAAGCCCAGGAGGGTTCCATTTGCTTTAAAGGAAAAAATTGATGCACAATTAGATAAACTAATAGCTCAAGGAGTTTTAGAGCCCACTGACCACTCCAAATGGGAGACACCCATAGTCACACCAGTCAAGACTGATGGGTCAGTAAGAATCTGTGGAGACTATAAGGGGACATTGAACCACGTGCTTCAACAGAGCGCATATCCAGTTCCAGTGGTGCATCATTTATTACATTCACTTGGCAGGGGTACAGTCTTTGCCAAATTGGATCTGGCCCAGGATATCAACAACTAACAGTTGATGATGCCACTGCAGAGGCCCAAACCATTGTGACTCATAGAGGTGCTTTCAAATGTAAAAGGTTACAGTTTGGAGTAAGCATGGCACCAGGCATCTTCCAAAGCCTTATGGAAAGGATGCTCCAAGGACTGCCAGGGGTAGTGCCTTACTTTGATGATGTGTTAATCTCTGCTAAAATGACACTCAATTACAAGAGAGACTCAGAGAAGTCCTTACCAGATTCAAGAAAGCGGGGTTAAAAGTCAAGGAAGAAAAATGCATTCTTAGAACTGACAAGGTTGAGTTCTTGGGCTATATGATTGACAAGCATGGCATCCACCCTACAGATGCCAAGGTTCAAGCAATCAAAGAAGCCCCTAGACCAAAATGCAAAACAGATTTGCAAGCCTTCCTTGGACTTATTAACTTTTATCACATGTTCCTACCTCAAAAGGCAACCATTGCAGAACCATTACACAGATTACTGGACAAAAATCTGCTTGGGTCTGGGGCAGGAAGGAACAATCAGCATTTAACAATATTAAAAGACTAATCACGTCTGATGCTGTACTGATACAGTTCTCTGAGAATTTGCCTGTTGTACTGACTTGTGATGCATCCCCTTTTGGAGTGTGGGGGGTTGAGCCACAGCTTCCCAGCAGAAGGGAAGCCCCTATTGCATTTTACTCTCGCACCTTGACCAAAGCAGAGAGAAATTACAGCCAATTGGACAAGGAAGCATTGGCAATTGTTGCAGCTATCAAGAAATTCCATGAGTATCTATATGGGAGAACATTTACCATTGTCACAGATCACAAACCTTTGTTAGGCATTGTGGCAGGAGACAAACCTACACCCACTATCCTGTCACCAAGAATGCTGAGGTGGACTGAATTTCTTGCTGCTTATTCATACAAGCTCATCCACAAGCCTGGCAAAGACATTGGCCATGCTGATGCTTTGAGTCGCTGCCCACTTCCATTTCACACTGAGGACTTTGAACCTGAGGTGCACACCTTTTCCTAGAAACTGTTGCCAAGCTTCCAGTACACGCTGCTGAAATTGCCAGAGAGACTGCCAAAGACACTTTATTGGCTCCTGTTATAGGCTGGATTAAGAAAGGTTGGCCTCTTCAAGATCTACCTCACCTTGCCCAACCTTTTAAATCAAGGCAAACTGAATTATCTGTATTAAGAGGATGTATTTTGTGGGGTAACAGGGTGGTTATTCCTGCAAAACTGCAAAAAGAGGTTTTGGAAATGTTACATGAGGGTCATCCAGTTATTGTAAGGATGAAGGGATTGGCCAGAAGTTATGTATGGTGGCCAGGTATTGACAAAATGGTTGAAAACTGGGTTGCATCTTGTCCCAACTGTCAGGTAGTCAGGGCCTGCCCCACCTCTCGCCCCCAAACAGGAATGGGAATGTCCTAGGGGCCCATGGTCTAGGATTCACATTGATTTCGCTGGCCCTACCAGAGGGCACACCTTCCTTATTATAGTAGATGCATATTCCAAATGGCTAGAGGTGATCCCTATGGCATCCACCACTACTGATGCTGTCATCAAGCAGCTTAAAAAGCTTTTTGTAACCCACGGGTTACCTGATGTTCTTGTCTCTGACAATGGCCCTCACTTTACATCCAACCTTTTTGAATCCTATCTAGCACAACAGGGTATCAGACATGCCCTGACTGCCCCTGGGCATCTTTCGGCTAACAGCCGGGCTGAATGCATGGTACGTTTTACCAAGGAAAAGCTTCAGCAATTGGGTCCTGGGGACATCACTGAGAAAGTTGAAAAACTTCTTAGTGTTCAGCACATCACTCCTAACGCATCAACTAACGTATCCCCAGCAGAGTCGTTGATGGGTAGGAAACTTAAGTCTTCCCTTGACCGCCTTCATCCCACTTACGCACCCAACGCACCACTTGATTCCACTAGCAAAGTTTGCACGTTCAGTGTGGGTGATTCTGTTTATGCTAAGAACCTTATGGGTGAACCTTCCTGGATTCCTGCTGAAATAACTCAAATCACAGGCCCTCGTTCTTACAGGGTGCAAACAGAGGATGGTGTCCTCTGGAGCAGGCACATTGATCAGCTTAGATCCAGATTACCTCAGGAACATCGCAATTGTTCCTCTCTAGTTCCCATACCTAATGCCTTTTCTAGGGGGGAGGGGGAGGAGCATGAGGATAATCAGCAAACAAGAATCAACCCCATGTGTAACGAGCCATTATGACAGGAATCACCCCAAAACCTGTCACAATGCCAAAATCCATCTTTACAAGTGGAAGATTGCACATCGCTACCTGTCTTGGGTGCTGACATTGGGTTGGAGATGGGTTGGGAGGAGAGACCAGATTGCAACAATCAAACAGGGTCTTCTTCCACTGGAAGCCCAACTAGGGAAATGTCAGCAGACACATTTCCTCTCTCACTGGGTGAGAACATTGAAACTTCTGAACCACGAAGGTCTCAACGTACACGTAACAGCCCCACCTATTTAGGTTGGGGTTTGAGTATGGACTGAACCTAGTGGGGAGGGGTGTTATGAATGCAGGTTTGAATGTCATTGGTTTAGTTTGAACTTTTCTTGTAAAATGTCAGAAATGATTGGTTTTAAAAGTGCGGGAAAATCCTGCACTCTGATTGGCTGGCAACTGCGGCTGCTGGCTATAAGTAGCAGCTGCAGCCCAGCCAAATCGGGTCTGTTATGAGCTGTAGTCACTAATAAACTCTTCACTGAAGCACTCCGTGTCTGACTCTTCATGCAAACTTAACAGGTCCCTTCTGAGATGTTTCCACAGCAACTTCTTTCTGAGGTCTAGTTTCTACTTATCTGACTAATGAACCTAATGTATTATAATTTCGCTAAACAGAAGAGGCATTGTAGCCAGTTTCCCAGGTGCACAGAAACATCTCTCCAAGTAGTTGCTGGCTTATACAGTACGTTTTTTTTCTTTCTTTCTGTGGTAGAGTGGAGGAGTTCTGGTTTTTTTATTTAAGTTGACACCTGCAAGTTGACTTAGGTATGAAGTTTTTAACTTATTAGCATATGTTACTGCTCAGTGCATGCTAAATAACTTAAAAATAGTGGAGTAATGAATACAAATTCCTCAAACCATTCTGTGGGGTTCCAGTTTTTCATGTTACAGCTGCTCTGTCTATGTGACAGCATTTTTAAATATTGTGTTTGATCATCTTTTATTCTTAGACCTTTTTGTGCTTGCTTTGATGGAAAAGAGTACTTAGAGTAGTTCAGATAATTGTTGCTTGTGTCATTCACCTCAGTCAAGTGGTCGCTTTGAAAACAAAGCTGAACAATTTTTAGAGCTAAAGGGTGACATTTCTTATGTAGCACATCTTAATGCCTTTGATTGTATTTTTAGATAACTAGACTATTATTACTATTATTATTGTTCAAAAGAAAATTGACTTTTAAGACTGGTTTCTAATCTGGTCATTTATTTATTTACAACATTTATATAGCTGCCCTAAAAACAAACATGAGTTGGTTACAATCAATAAAACAGTACAGATAGTCCTTGACTTACAACAGTTCATTTAGTGACCGTTTGATATTACAGCAATGTAGAGGACTGTTATGTATGCAGATTTGAATGTCATTGGTTTAGTTTAAACTGTTCTTGTAAAATGTCAGAAATGATTGGTTTAAAAGTGCAGGAAAATCCTGCACTCTGATTGGCTGGCAACTGCAGCTGCTGGCTATAAGTAGCAGCCGCAGCCCAGCCAAATCGCGTCTGTTATGAGCTGTAGTCACTAATAAACTCTTCACTGAAGCACTCCGCGTCTGAGTCTTCATGCAAACTTAACACTGGCGACGAAGGTGGGATCCTTCCTGAAGAGAAGACGACGCGAAAACAAGCTGAGAGAGATGGCTGCGCTGAACACCCCCAGCCCCGTTCGATCCGACGGCAGAAGACTGGGACTCATGCAGATCGTTCCAAATGTATTTGGAGGGAAACGATCTCGCCGACATTTCCGAGAAGCGAAGAGGGCGGTCTTTCACGCACTGCGGTCCGGCAGTTTTCAAGATGGCGAAGGCATTGGCGGGAGCTGCAGACGTGAAGGTAATGGAATGGCCTGATTTAGAAAAGCTTTTAAGAGCCCATTACGCCCACAAGTATCGTGCCTCATTAAGAGACACGAGTTTTACCGTCGGATCAAGGGGAAAGCGAAAACGTTAACGACTTCGTGGCAAGTTTAAGAGACATTGGGGTGCATGCAAGTTTAACAACTTGGAAGAGGCCATGCGCGATCGATTTGTTCTAGGCCTCAAAGACAAGGTGCTTCAGAGCAAATTATTATTAAAACCTAAGATCACGTTGAAGGAAGCCATAGAAGAGGCCTCCTCAGCAGAAGCCACCAAGTCCTCAGCAGCAGCCATGAAGAAAATTAACAAGGCCTCAAGCCATCCTGATGTGGAAAAGTCCACAACAACTCATTGCGAGCAAATAGATTCTGAGTCAGACTGTAGTGAGGTGGAGGAAGGAATTTATAGACTCAGAATGGAGAGGAAAAGAAAGACCTGGGAAGAAAGAGGCAAGATTTTTACTGCAGAGGTTGTGGGGAAGCCACCCCGCACTGAATGCAAGTTTCTTGATACCATCTGCCTCCTTGTGAAAAAAGAGGTCACCTAGCAAGAGTCTGCAAATCATCCAGAACTCCACCCCACAGAAGAAAGTTTCCTGACAAAGAATTCAAGCCTAACAACTTCAGTGAGAAAATGGGGCAACACAGAAGCAAATGGGAAGAATGAAACTCATCAAACAGTCACCATTGGTCATTCTTCACCCTTAAGAAGCAGAAAAGTACATGTGAAGGTACTAATTGAAGGAAGGCCTTGCCAAATGGAAGTGGACTCAGGCTCCTATTTATCTATGGTGTCATGGGACACTATTCACAGACTACTCCCAACATTCAGAAGAAACATTTCCAGAAGCAAGCACTGACTCTTAAAGACTACCAAGGGAACAAGATTCCAGTAGTTGGAACAAGAGAATTCAACGTGAAGTTCAAAGGCCACACCAAACGTTTGCCCCTGACCATCGTGGACAAGGATCGCCCAAGCTTGCTGGGACTTGAGTGGTTCAATCCACTAGGCATCGAGGTGACTGGCATCAATCACGTGAGCAACACTGAATGGGAGGAGGCCTTGAAGTCTGAGTTTCCAGAGGTCTTCAGCGACGGATTGGGCAAGTATATGGGGACCCCTATCACTTTCAACCTAGATCCCAAGGTGCCCCCAATTCGCTTAAAGCCCAGAAGGGTCCCATTTGCCTTAAAGGAAAAAATTGATGCACAATTAGATAAACTAATAGCTCAAGGAGTTTTAGAGCCCACTGACCACTCCAGATGGGAGACACCCATAGTCACACCAGTCAAGACTGATGGGTCAGTAAGAATCTGTGGAGACTATAAGGGGACATTGAACCATGCGCTTCAACAGAGCGCATATCCAGTTCCAGTGGTGCATCATTTATTACATTCACTTGGCAGGGGTACAGTCTTTGCCAAATTGGATCTGGCCCAGGCATATCAACAACTAACAGTTGATGATGCCACTGCAGAGGCCCAAACCATTGTGACTCATAGAGGTGCCTTCAAATGTAAAAGGTTACAGTTTGGAGTAAGCGTGGCACCAGGCATCTTCCAAAGCCTTATGGAAAGGATGCTCCAAGGACTGCCAGGGTAGTGCCTTACTTTGATGATGTGTTAATCTCTGCTGAAAATGACACTCAATTACAAGAGAGACTCAGAGAAGTCCTTACCAGATTCAAGAAAGCGGGGTTAAAAGTCAAGGAAGAAAAATGCACTCTTAGAACTGACAAGGTTGAGTTCTTGGGCTATATGATTGACAAGCATGGCATCCACCCTACAGATGCCAAGGTTCAAGCAATCAAAGAAGCCCCTAGACCAAAATGCAAAACAGATTTGCAAGCCTTCCTTGGACTTATTAACTTTTATCACATGTTCCTACCTCAGAAGGCAACCATTGCAGAACCATTACACAGATTACTGGACAAAAAATCTGTTTGGGTCTGGGGCAGGAAGGAACAATCAGCATTTAACAATATTAAAAGACTAATCACGTCTGATGCTGTACTGATACAGTTCTCTGAGAATTTGCCTGTTGTACTGACTTGTGATGCATCCCCTTTGGAGTGGGGGGGTTTGAGCCACAGGCTTCCCAGCGGAGGGAAGCCCCTATTGCATTTTACTCTCGCACTTTGACCAAAGCAGAGAGGAATTACAGCCAATTGGACAAGGAAGCATTGGCAATTGTTGCAGCTGTCAAGAAATTTCCATGAGTATTTATATGGGAGAACATTTACCATTGTCACAGATCACAAACCTTTGTTAGGCATTGTGGCAGGAGACAAACCTACACCCACTATCCTGTCACCAAGAATGCTGAGGTGGACTGAATTTCTTGCTGCTTATTCATACAAATTATCCACAAGCCTGGCAAGGACATTGGACATGCTGATGCCTTGAGTCGCTGCCCACTTCCTTGTCACAAGGAGGACTTTGAACCTGAGGCACACACCTTTTTCCTAGAAACTGTTGCCAAGCTTCCAGTACACGCTGCTGAAATTGCCAGAGAGACTGCCAAAGACACTTTATTGGCTCCTGTTATAGGCTGGATTAAGAAAGGTTGGCCTCTTCAAGATCTACCTCACCTTGCCCAACCTTTTAAATCAAGGCAAACTGAATTATCTGTATTAAGAGGATGTATTTTGTGGGGTAACAGGGTGGTTATTCCTGCAAAACTGCAAAAAGAGGTTTTGGAAATGTTACATGAGGGTCATCCAGTTATTGTAAGGATGAAGGGATTGGCCAGAAGTTATGTATGGTGGCCAGGTATTGACAAAATGGTTGAAAACTGGGTTGCATCTTGTCCCAACTGTCAGGTAGTCAGGCCTGCCCCACCTCTCGCCCCCAAACAGGAATGGGAATGTCCTAGGGGCCCATGGTCTAGGATTCACATTGATTTCGCTGGCCCTACCAGAGGGCACACCTTCCTTATTATAGTAGATGCATATTCCAAATGGCTAGAGGTAATCCCTATGGCATCCACCACAACTGATGCTGTCATCAAGCAGCTTAAAAGCTTTTGTAACCCACGGGTTACCTGATGTTCTTGTCTCTGACAATGGCCCTCAATTTACATCCAACCTTTTGAATCCTATCTAGCACAACAGGGTATCAGACATGCCCTGACTGCCCCTGGGCATCCTTCGGCTAACGGCCGGCTTAATGCATGGTACGTTTTACCAAGGAAAAGCTTCAGCAATTGGGTCCTGGGGACATCACTGAGAAAGTTGAAAAACTTCTTAGTGTTCAGCACATCACTCCTAACCCATCAACTAACTTATCCCCAGCAGAGTTGTTGATGGGTAGGAAACTTAGGTCTTCCCTTGACCGCCTTCATCCCACTTACGCACCCAACGCACCACTAGATTCCACTAGCAAAGTTCGCACATTCAGTGTGGGTGATTCTGTTTATGCTAAGAACCTTATGGGTGAGCCTTCATGGATTCCTGCTGAAATAACTCAAATCACAGGCCCTCGTTCTTACAGGGTACAAACAGAGGATGGAGTCCTCTGGAGCAGGCACATTGATCAGCTTAGATCCAGATTACCTCAGGAACATCGCAATTGTTCCTCTCTAGTTCCCATACCTAATGCTTTTTCTAGGGGGTTGGGGGAGGAACATGAGGATAATCAGCAAACAAGAATCAACCCCATGTAACGAGCCATTATGACAGGAACCATCCCAAAACCTGTCACAATGCCAAAATCCATCCTTACAAGTGGAAGATTGCACATCACTACCTGACTTGGGTGCTGACATTGGGCTGGAGATGGGTTGGGAGGAGAGACCAGATTCTAACAATCAAACAGGGTCTTCTTTCACAGGAAGTCCAACTAGGGAAATGTCAACGGACCCATTTCCCTCTCACTGGGTGAGAACGTTAAAACTTCTGAACCACGAAGGTCTCAACGTACACGTATTTAAAAGAATACATTAGATAGGTTGGGGTTTGAGTATGGACTGAACCTAGTGGGGAGGGGTGTTATGTATGCAGGTTTGAATGTCATTGGTTAAGTTTGAACTGTTCTTGTAAAATGTCAGAAATGATTGGTTTAAAAAGTGCGGGAAAACCCTGCACTCTGATTGGCTGGCAACTGCGGCTGCTGGCTATAAGTAGCAGTGCAGACCAGCCAAATTGGGTCTGTTATGAGCTGTAGTCACTAATAAACTCTTCACTGAAGCACTCCGCATCTGACTCTTCATGCAAATCTAACAGTACACATAAGAGCCCCACCTATTTAAAAGAATACATTAGATAGGTAAGACTGGTTTCTAATCTGGTCATTTATTTATTTACAACATTTATATAGCTGCCCTAAAAACAAACATGAGTTGGTTACAATCAATAAAACAGTACAGATAGTCCTTGACTTACAACAGTTCATTTAGTGACCGTTTGATATTACAGCAATGTGGAGGACTGTTATGTATGCAGATTTGAATGTCATTGGTTTAGTTTAAACTGTTCTTGTAAAATGTCAGAAATGATTGGTTTAAAAAGTGCGGGAAAACCCTGCACTCTGATTGGCTGGCAACTGCGGCTGCTGGCTATAAGTAGCAGTGCAGACCAGCCAAATTGGGTCTGTTATGAGCTGTAGTCACTAATAAACTCTTCACTGAAGCACTCTGTGTCTGACTCTTCATGCAAACTTAACAAGGACCACCTGGATAAAGCTAACAACAATACAATTAAAATCAGAAAAACCTGGCACTGCACCCATACATCTCTAATACAACCATACACTTTTCTAATATGCCTGCATTCTCCCATCACACTGGCCTTTCCTTATGCCATCACATGGTGGAAGAACTGAGTTTTAAGTGATCTGCAGAAGGATAGAAAGGTAGACATATCGCATATCTCAGGCGAGAGAGTATTCCATAGGGAAGGAACTGCAACAGAAAAAACACGCTTCCAATGACATATATGGTGGAAATGTTTAGGGGAAGATATTTGAGGCATGTGTATCCTATTGCTGTGATGGATGGACAGATGTCCTCGGAGGGGAAGTGTGAATGATGATTCTATGCCATTTAGAGCTTTAATGTTGACTCAGCCTTACCATCCTTCCAAGGTCGGTAAATGAGAACCCAGATTGTTGGGGGCAATAAGCTGACTCTGTAAACTGCTAGAGAGGGCTGCAAAGCACTGTAGTGGTATATAAATCTAAGTGCTATTGTTATTGCTATTAATGGTAATAACCAGTATCTTAAATTGCACTTGGGAAAAAAACTGGATGTGGTATAGTATCGATGTAGTATAGTGTAGTATGGATGAACCTATGGATTCTCAACATTGAATGTCCTGCATTCTGAACCAATTGTAACTTTCAGGTGGCCTTCAAGGGCAGCCCTGGGCACCACAAGTTGCAGTAATCTAAACAGAAAGTGACCAAGGTATGAGCAATCAGAAAAAGGTGTGATTAAATAACTGACCTAATAAAATAATTCCAATTGTCTCCCTTGTGAAACGAAGAAAATAATTCTTGCTTTAACAGCTCACAGGGAACACAAAATTATTTATTATTTTGACAGGCTTCCTTCACTTAATTCTAAAGAGCCATTTTCCATTACTATTTTTAATGTTTAACAGAGCAATGCATTTCTTGCTACCTAATAAAACAGAAATAAAGTCGCACTTTGTTCTCTGTGAAATGGCTTCCTCAGAACCTGTGAAAAATCCACAGCAGAGAGAAACTGATAGATAAAAGTTTTCACTTGCTGCAGGTTTTGTACCTATTCCATTTGCGTCTTCGTTTTAAGACTACAGATGGTCTGACACAGTGCATAGTGAGAAAAATGGAAGTGCTAAATTGAGAGTCCTGGCAAAATATTTGGTGATATATAACATCATATGTGAGACAAAAACTTATCTCCAATACAAAACACAGAAGTCTTACTGGTGTTGCAAATGATAACCACAAATGCACGTATAGATGGCAGTATTTCCAGGCTGACATTGTTTTAAAATTAACAAAATGTTCCTGTTTGATTTGTTAATCTAACACTTGCATTCTGCAGTGGGTGATTTATTTATTTATTTATTGTAGCAGTATAACTCTCCCATATTTTGAGTTGCCAAAAAATAAATGCTTGTAGCTGGAGAAGTTCCAGTTGACAGACATGCCTCAGCTAGTAGCAATTGATTCGTGACATGATAGCAATAACATCAATCTATGTTCTGAACAAGATGAATAATAACACCTTATTTTTGTCTGGATTAAGGTTCAATGTGTTAGCTTCTACCCCTTGAGTTACTGACTGCAGATGCTTGCCCAGCCTATTTGCACTTCATTTATATTGGAGAAGTAAAACTGGGCACCAGCAACCAACAACACTACATATCAGACATAATCAGACAGGTTATAATGTGTGGGTTTGCCTACATACATATACATACAAATAAAGTTTAACAGTCTGTAGGAAGTTGGCACCCAACTCTCCTAGAAAAATGAAGTATTCTGGTAGATATTTAAAAGGCAGAATATTTCTTCTAAAAAGAGTAGAACCCCAGAAGCAGAATCTCACCCCCACCTTTGTTAATGGGTGGGCCATTAAGGCCTGAGCCAGAATACTTTACATAAGAAAGGTCTCCAGGTAAAGCTATAGCAATTGCCAAGGGCCCTTTTGGGGGCACAAATCATCCAGCAAGGGTCAACCAAGCCTGGAACTCAGGACAGCCTACAGAGTTGCCCCTCATGGGAGTCTGACAACCAATTAGAAACAAGCTTCAATTCAAATCCCAACAAAGGTTATAAAACCCAGATACTCTCAGCACCTCAGCCCTTTTTTCTTGATCTTCTCCTTCAAGCATGTGATCATCTTTCTCTGGAGCTCCAGACCATGTGGTCCTGTTCACCATTAAACTTTCCAAGCAGCCTCCATGTTTCCAGTGTCTTTTTCCCCACTTGGAACTGAACCCAGAAGGATATTTCTTTCAACAAGTCTAACACTACTACTTTTTCTTGCCTCCCAAAAACAACGTATTTCACTTATGCATGGCTGCAGCTCCAAGCCACTGCTGGGTTTTGTTTTCCTTAAAAATGTGGGAAATATACAGGAAGTCCTTGACTTACAATAGTTCATTTAGTGAATGTTCGAAGTTACAACTGCACTGGAAAAAAAGAGTTTTTCACACTTACGGACATTGCACTATCCCCTTGGTCACATGATCAAAATTTAGACAGTTGGGAATTGACTCATATTTATGACAGTTGCAGTGTTGTAGGATGATGTGATCAGTTTTTTTGCTCTTCCAACAAGCAAAGTCAGCAAGGAAGCCAGGTTCACTTTACAACCATGTTACTAACTTAACAATTGCAGTGATTCACTTAACAACTGTGGGAATAAAGGTCATAAAATGGGACAAAACTCACTTAACAATTATCTCACTTAGCAACAGAAACGTTGGGATTAATTGTGGTTGTAAGTCAAGGTCATAAAATGGGGAATTACTCAGTTAACAACTATCTTGCTTAGCAACAGAAATTTTGGGCTCAATTGTGGTGATAAGTCAAGGCCTATGTGTAATTGTTTCTTCATCACTTGGAAACCTGCACTCTTGATTGAGCCTCATTTGAACAGCCAGCTTCCTTCCATATCCCATTTTTAAGATAGTAACTAAATGGAAGATTTGAGCAGCATGGTGACCCAGTGGCGAAGACTCCCTTCTTCCACTCAGAAGGTTGAGAGTTCAATCCTAGGTAGTGGCAGATGTTTCTCTCTTAGGACACAAAGAATTTTTTTTTGCTATGAACTCCATGTAGGCATCAGGAAGGGCATCTGGCCAGTAAACACTCAGCTCCAGTCACCCTGACTCCACCCAAATTAAGGGATTACAGGATCATAAAAGGGAGTTTTAATTAAAGGTTTATATGTGTTATCTAATGATGCACTTTTTTTACATTTTTATCCTTTTCATTTAATTCACCCACTTGCCCAATGAAAAAATTGAAAGACTTCAGAAGTATCCAGACAACTTCTCTTTCTTAATTGGCCTAATATAATAACTGCTATAATACAGACAATGCAGATTTTAGAATAATTCTGATAGCCTGACAATAAGAAAGCTCACACAACATGAAAACTATTATTGTCTTGGAACATTGCTTTAAAGTCAGTATTTAGACATGAACCAACTACTGAATTATATAATCTTAACAGAAACAGAATTTCATGTAATTTTAAATGTATACACATACTTTATCACTTAGATGATACTCAAACTATCATTAAATCCTAAAACAATTTAGCCCTCCCTTCAACTGTCCTAATAGAATTAAGAAAGGCTAGAGTATTAGAACTGCAGTTCTGTGTTGGAAATACTGGTCATGATTAGACAAGCTTTTAGACTTTTAGCCACTCTGTTCTTATTTGGCTTATATCTTCATTATTGAGAAGGAAGGAAGCATAAAACACTCTGTGTAGGTCTTTGTGTAAGAGGTCAAAGAAAGTGCCAAATTAAAATCGAGACTTTAAAAGTCTTTGGGTTGGATGATCAGTAAAAAAAACAGGCATTATTGTCAACAACAACAACAACAAAATCATAGCAAATCTCTTCTAGCCGAGATGGCTGGTGCTATGAAACATCTGCTATCTGGTTGTTTCTTACTAATCAACTCCTAAAGAAGAATAAATACCAGTTTCTTGAGACAAATTACACTTACAAAACCAGACATTTTCATCTGCTGTGACGTGCATCTCATTAGAAACATAAAGACACACCATGTGCATTTTGTTTAGAAGGATTGGTATGACACCCTCTGTATTTCAAGGCCTTGATCACAAGAAATGTGACAGGATCATTAAATATATAATGTGATGCATACATAATGTTCACCTATGCTTTAAAACCCATTAGCAGCCATTTAATGAAGCTGTAAGAGGGAGAGAAGGAAGCATGCTGTGAGGGTTTCAAGACTGATGCTATTTGAGGTTAGGCTGGGTCAGGAAAATGGATTCCACCACAAATTTTGGCACTCTGCTGTGTTGATATATTATAGACTATAGTAACAGAATCTTGAAAACCTGGTACTTACTATGTCTCTTATACTAAAGAAGTTAAGTCAGGATCTCTTTAATCTCCCATCTATTGTAATATAACTGTCAACCCTGAAGCTGACCCAACTGAGGCCATTTTGAGGCTTCAGTGTTGCTACACTGGAGCTGAGGGATAGAGAGAGGGGAATAGAGATAGCTGGGGTTTTATAGTCAAAACAAAATACTTCCTCCTGGGAACGAAGGACATTCCCACAGGTGGCCGGAGAGTGGAGTAGTGAAGTTACAAGGCAAATAGACACTGTTATGTATGCAGAGTTTGAAATGATTGGTTGTTGTTGAAAAGTGTTTGAAATCATTGGTTGTAAAAGTGTGGGAAAACCCTGCACTCTGATTGGCTGACAGCCGCGGCAGCCAGCTATAAATAGCTGCTGCGGCTGAGCCATTCGGGTCCATTCTGAGCTGAAAGTCACAATAAAAAAGAGCTGAAGCACTCCGCGTCTTGTCTCTCCATGCAAACATAACACTGGCGATGAAGGTGGGATTTTCCCAAGGAGAAGGCAACGCGGAACGCAGAAGAGCTAGATGGCTGTGCTGAACACCCCCCCAGCCCCGTTCAATCCAAAGAATGAAGACTGGGAGTCGTATGCAGATCGTTTTCAGATGTATTTAGAAGGAAACGATCTGGCTGCCATTTCTGAGCAACGGAAGAGAGCGGTTTTTCTTACATATTGCGGTCCTGCAGTCTTCAAGATGGCGAAGGCATTGGCTGCCACAGCAGACATGAAGGTAATGGCATGGTCTGATCTGGAAAGACTTTTAAGGGCACACTACACGACCCAAGTATCGTGCCTCATTAGGAGACACGAGTTTTATCGCCGCGATCAGGGAGAAGATGAAAGCCTCAGTGACTTTGTGGCAAGTTTAAGGAAGATTGGAGGTGCGTGCAAAATCAGCGTTTTAGAGGAGGCCATGCGCGATCGTTTTGTATTGGGTCTTAAAGACAAGGTCTTGCAGAGCAAATTACTTATGAAACCAAAAATTACGCTGAAAGAAGCCATAGATGAAGCAACTTCAGCAGAAGCCACCAAAACCTCAGCAGCAGCCATGAGAAAGATGAACAAGACTATGGGCCATTCTGATGGTGAAAAGACCACCACAACTCATTTTGATGAACTTGAATCTGAGTCAGAATACAGTGGAGAAGAAGAAGGAATTAACAGACTCAGAATGGAGTGGAAACACAACAACCTGGGAAGGAAGAGGTGAGATTTCCATTGCATAGGTTGTGGGGGAAACCACCCCCGCACTGAATGCAAATTCCTGGATGCCATTTGCCTCCGTTGTGAAAAAAGAGGGCACATTGCAAGAGTCTGCAAATCATCCAGAACTTCACCAAACAGAAGGAAGGTTGTTGCAAACAACAAAGACAGAGAAGTCAAACCAAACAACACCAGAGAGAAGATGGGGCGCAGCACAGAAGTAAATGGAAAAAATGAAACTCATCAAACAGTAACTATTGGTCATTCCTCTTCATTAAATAATAGGAAACTGCATGTCAAGGTACTTATTGAGGGAAGACCTTGCCAAATGGAAGTGGACTCAGGTTCATACCTATCCATGGTGTCATGGGACACTATTCAAAGACTAATACCAGACATTCAAAAGTCTCATTTCAAAAAACAAGCACTAACTCTTAAAGACTACCAAGGGAACAATATTTCAGTAGTTGGAACAAGAGAATTCAATGTGAAATTCAAAGGCCACATCAAACGCCTACCACTGACCATCGTAGATAAAGATCGCCCAAGTTTGCTGGGACTGGAGTGGTTCAACCCGCTGGGCATCGAAGTAACTGGCATCAATCACGTGAGCAACACTGATTGGGAAGAATCATTGAAGTCTGAGTTTCCAGAGGTCTTCAGCGGGATTAGGCAAGTACTTGGGGACCCCTATCACTTTTAACCTAGATCCCAAGGTACAACCAATCCGTTTAAAACCCAGGAGGGTACCATTTGCCTTGAAGGAAAAAATCGATGAACAATTAGATAAACTAATAGCCCAAGGGGTACTAGAGCCCACAGACCACTCCAGGTGGGAGACACCCATAGTCACGCCAGTCAAGGCTGACGGTTCTGTGAGAATCTGCGGGGATTACAAGGGGACATTGAACCATGCGCTACAACAGAGCGCATATCCGGTTCCAGTGGTTCATCATTTATTACATTCTCTGGGCAGGGGCACAGTCTTCGCCAAACTGGACCTGGCCCAAGCATACCAGCAGTTAACAGTAGACGATTTAACTGCAGAAGCTCAAACCATTGTAACCCATCGAGGTGCATTCAAATGCAAGAGGATACAATTTGGAGTAAGTGTGGCGCCAGGCATATTTCAAAGCCTTATGGAGAGGATGCTACAAGGGTTACCTGGGGTGGTGCCTTATTTTGATGATGTTTTAATCTCTGCTGAAAATGACACTCAATTACATTAGAAACTCAGAGAAGTCCTCACCAGGTTCAAAAAAGCAGGGTTAAAAGTAAAAAAAGAAAAGTGTACACTAAGAACTGACAAAGTAGAATTCTTGGGATATATGATTGATAAACAGGGCATCCACCCCACAGAAGCCAAAGTCCAGGCAATCAAAGAAGCCCCCAGACCAAAATGCAAAACTGACTTGCAAGCATTCCTGGGACTTGTTAATTTCTACCACATGTTTCTACCTCAGAAAGCAACCACTGCAGAACCCTTACATAGATTACTGGATAAAAAATCTGCATGGGTTTGGAGCAGAAAAGAAGAAACTGCATTTAACAATATCAAGAAACTAATCACTTCTGATTGTGTATTGATACAGTTTTCTGAGAATTTACCTGTAGTATTAACTTGTGATGCATCCCCTTTTGGAGTGGGGGGAGTGTTGAACCACAGGCTTCCCAGTGGGAGGGAAGCTCCCATTGCTTTTTACTCTCACACTTTAACTAAAGCAGAGAGGAACTACAGTCAACTGGAC
This sequence comes from Naja naja, assembly GCA_009733165.1. Taxonomy (NCBI): domain Eukaryota; kingdom Metazoa; phylum Chordata; class Lepidosauria; order Squamata; family Elapidae; genus Naja; species Naja naja. Next base: position 158,133,135 of record CM019150.1, read on the forward strand.
AAAGAAGCTTTGGCAATCGTTGCAGCAGTCAAGAAGTTCCACGAATACATCTATGGAAGAAGATTCACCATTGTCACAGATCACAAACCACTTTTGGGAATTGTGGCAGGAGATAGACCAACGCCAGTCATCCTGTCACCCAGAATGCTGAGATGGACTGAATTCCTTGCTGCTTATTCATATAAACTTATCCATAGACCTGGAAAAGACATTGGGCATGCAGATGCTTTGAGTCGCTGCCCACTTCCTTTACGCACTGAGGACCCTGCTCCTGAAACTTACACCTTTTTCTAGAAACTGTTGCCAAGCTTCCAGTCCATGCTGCTCAAATTGCTAGAGAAACTGCCAAAGACACTTTATTGGCTCCTGTTGTGGGCTGGGTTAAAAAGGTTGGCCAATTCAAGATCTACCTCAGGTTTCCCAACCTTTCAAATCTAGACAAACTGAATTATCTGTCTTAAGGGGATGTATTCTGTGGGGTAACAGAGTGGTTATTCCTGCAAAACTTCAAAAGAGGTCTTGGAAATGTTACATGAGGGTCACCCGGGTATTGTCAGAATGAAGGGATTGGCCAGGAGTTATGTATGGTGGCCAGGTATAGACAAAATGGTTGAAAACTGGGTTGCATCTTGTCCAAATTGTCAGGAAACAAGGCCTGCCCCACCTATCACCCCCATACAGGAATGGGAATGTCCTAGGGGCCCCTGGTCCAGGATTCATATTGATTTTGCTGGCCCTACCAGAGGCCACACCTTTCTCATTGTGGTAGATGCATACTCTAGATGGTTAGAGGTTATTCCCATGTCATCCACCACAGCTGAGGCTGTTATCAAACAGCTTAAGAAACTTTTTGTAATGCACGGCCTACCTGATGTGCTTGTTTCTGACAATGGTCCTCAATTTACTGCTAACCTTTTTGAATCATATCTAGCACAACAGGGTATCAGACACCCCTTACAGCCCTGGGCATCCTTTGACTAACGGCCGGGCTGAACGCATGGTACGTTTTACTAAAGAGAAACTCCAACAATTGGGTCCAGGGACATCACTGAGAAAGTTGAAAAACTACTCAGTATCCAACACATCACTCCTAACCCATCCACTAATTTAACTCCAGCCGAGCTTTTGATGGGTAGAAAACTCAGGTGTACCCTGGACCGCCTTCACCCCACTTACACACCCAACATACCATTAGATTCCACTAGCAAAACTCGCCAATTCTCTGTGGGTGATTTTGTTTATGCTAAAAACCTTGTAGGTGAACCATTGTGGATTCCTGCAGAGATAACCCAGGTTACAGGCCCCAGGTCTTACAGGGTTCAAACTGAGGATGGTGCCTTATGGAGTAGGCACATAGACCAGTTACGGTCCAGACTGCCTCTGGAGCATCGCCCTTGCTCCTCTCTGGACTTCATCCCCACAGCCTTTTCTAGGGGGGAAGGGGGAGATAATGGAGGTAATGAGCAAGTAAGAATCAACCCCATGTGTAACGAGCTAACATGACAGGAACCATCCCAAACCCTGTCACAGTCCCAACAACCATTTTACAAATGGAGGATTGCACATCATTACCAGACTTAGAGGATAACACTGGGTTGGAAATAGATTGGGAGGAGAGACCAGGTTGTAGTAACCAAACAGGTTCTACCAGTACAAGAAATCCTAATAAGGGAATGTTGGCAGATACATCCCCTTCCTCACAAGGTGAGATTCCCAAAACACCTGAACCACGCAGGTCTCAACATATCCGTAAGAGCCCCACCTATTTACGAGAGTATATTAGATAGATGGGGTTTGAGTATGGACCAAACCTAGTGGGGAGGGGTGTATGCAGAGTTTGAAATGATTGGTTGTTGTTGAAAAGTGTTTGAAATCATTGGTTGTAAAAGTGCGGGAAAACCCTGCACTCTGATTGGCTGACAGCCGCAGCAGCCGGCTATAAATAGCTGCCGTGGCTGAGCCATTCGGGTCCGTTCTGAGCTGAAAGTCACAATAAAAAAGAGCTGAAGCACTCCGCGTCTTGTCTCTCCATGCAAACATAACAGACACCACCTTGATTGGGCCATGTTTGTTGGGGGAAGGAGAAAAACTTTTACTTTTAATTAGGTGAAAACCACGGGAACATTCGTTTTCACCAGCCTGTGCCAATATGATATGTCCAATAAAACTATTCTTTGAGGAATATATATGCCTCAGAGTTCTGTTTGCTATGGGCATATAACTTGGAACCTTGATAATAACCTTTCCTGAGTTTGGTTCATATGTACAGCAGCCATTGCATTTCTTCTAATCTGTGTAGTTCTACACAGTGTGTTATGTACTTTTGTTCCCCCTCCCCCGATACACTTAGATAGTGAAAGATAAAAAGAAAGGAATAATTCTGATCAAGTATTTTACTTGGCTATATTTTTGTTTATTGTAGAAATTCTAAAACTTAGCTCAATTTAAAAAATGGTTCTAGTGCCTGCATTCTATTCTCATATCCTGTCTGATATCAGAGAGTCTTAAAAATGCATATCAGGCTCATAAACGTTTCTTTGTATCTTTAATATTTCTTTATACATTTCTTTAAAACATTATCTCAGATATTATATTTACCTCCTTTTATGCCATGCAGTGTACTTTCCTATATGAATGCTATATGCAGAGAGGAAAAAAACACCATATTAATACCTTTCAAAAATATTGTAATTATTACATTTAGGAGGGTTTAATTCTGGCTGATGGTATCATCTATACAAAAGAATTCAGAAGGATATATTACAAATGTATTAATATATGGTTTTCCAGAATGTATGTGTTCCATGAGAAAGCATCTATTAAAAGACAGAATTAGAAGTGCAACGCTGCCTGCTTTCTCTTAGCTTAAAAAGAAAAATCCACACAGTTGTGTAGCTGCAATTTTTCAAGTGTAAGGAATGAATGTAACTGAGATTTCTTTTCTCCAACTTCTACATATGCACTTCATTGCTTATTCTGGAGGAAAAAATATTCTAAAATCTTGCAGGTGTTCCTTTGAAAAATGTAGACATATGCAGGCACCATGAACATATTATTTTTCTTAAAAGTCCTTCTTACTGCCTTGCTTCTTTCTAATGTCTTTTGACCACACTGGGAGAACCATGTTTTTAAAAGAAAACATTTCTTCTGGGCTTTACAGTTAATAGTACAGCTGGTGGGCGATGGGCACATGAACAATCTAGCCTTTGTTGATATTAGTCTTTGGGAACATTCGGTCATTGGCTCAAGTCAACCAGTTTCATTAGCTTTTTAATTCATGAACCAGCGGAGGGTGACTTCAGTTGCCATGGGAGCTGGTGTTTAAAGAGAAATTATTTGAGTATCTTGGTCATCTTCAAATGCAGGTGAAACATGTCAGTCAGTTCTAGATCTGGGAAAATATACAATTTTTTTAAAAATTGTAAAAGTTAGGTTAAGAGGGTAATGACTAAATTCCTGTAACTTTTCCAAGTTCAGAAGATACCTTTAAAGCAGAGCCGAATTGTCCAGACTGGATGCCTTCTTTCTTCATTGAGATCACTTGTATTTTCTTTCGTTTTGTTCTTATAATTTAAAAGTTCAGAAGTCACAAAGGCATTTGAGGCTGTACAAGAAATGCAGAGTGCACTGTAAATCACAAGGATTATAAAATGTATGTGTGAAATATTCTCCTCTTGAAATTCCAACTTCGAAGTAGCTACAGGTAGTTACAACAGGGACTTACAACAGTTCATTTAGTGACTGTTCAAAGTTACAACAGCACTGAAAAAATATGAGTTATGACTATTTTTCAGTTGTGATTTTGTAGCATCCCCATGATCATGTGATCAAAATTCAAATGCTTGGTAACTAGTTCCTATTTATGACTGTTGCTGGGTCCCAAGGTCATGTGATCACCTATTGTGACCTTCTCACAAGCGAAGTCAATGGGAAACCAATTCACTTAACAACCATGTTACTAAACTTATTGACTGCAGTGATTCACTTAACAACTGTGGCAAGAAATGGCATAAAATGGGGCAAAACAACAGAAATTTTGGGCTCCATTGTGGTTGTAAGTCAAGGACTACCATGTATTTACACATGGGAAGTTTGAGGAAAAAAATGTATTATGAAAGTTGGGTTTGAGGTAGGAACAAATATGTAATTCCTCATCTCACACATACTTTGAACTTAACACTGACTGCAAGCAGCATCATTTCAAGTGTTCCAACTCCGAGGAATGCTATGATTGGACTATTGTTGTGTGATTTACTTTTGCGCTGGTTATTTCCTTTAAAAAAAATTAAAACAGCAGGAGTCATTTGATGACTCTACAACAGTTGATTTAGACTAGATGATGTGATGTGGAACTCAAGGACTGAGAGAAAAGTAGCATTAAAACCTATGATCAAACAGATGGAATTGAAGATGGCTCAAGCCACATGCCTGTCTAATAAAATCACTGTTAGTTTTTGTTGTTGTTATTTGTTTGTTTTTAATCAATCAATCAGAATAGAGCTGAAAGGGACCTTGGTGGTCTTTCTAGTCAAGAAATGAGACCCTATGCCATTTCAAATAAGTAGCTGCTCAGTCTTTTCTTAAAAACCTCCAGTGATAAAACATTTACAACTTCTTTTGGCAAGCTGTTCTACTGGTTAATTTTTCTCACTGTTAGAAAGTTTCTCCTTAATTCCTGGTTGCTTCTCTCCTTGATTAGTTTCCATCCATTGTTTCTTGTCTTGCCTTCTGGTGCTTTGGAAAATAAGTTGACTCCCTCTTCTTCTTGGCAGCCCCTCAAATACTGGAATACTGCTATCATGTCACCCCTAGTCCTTATTTTCTGTAGACTGGATCATCTGGAACTAGCCCTTAATCATCTTAGTTGCTCTTCTTTGCACTTTTTCCAAAGTCTCAACATATTTTTTGTAATGTGGTGACCAAAACTGGATGCAGTATTCTAGGTGTGGCCTTACTATGGCTTTATAAAGCAGTGCTAATACGTGGTTTTGATTCTATGCTTCTGTTTATACAACCAAGGATTGCATTAGCTTTTTTGGCTGCTGTCGCACACTGCTGACTCATGTTTAAGTGATCATCACTAGGACTTTTTTATTGATATGAAAGGTTAGTGCTCTCTGTATGGCTGAGTTGACTTTGCATGTGTTTTATGGAGTGTGCTCTATTTTTGAAGCCAGATAATACAGAGTAGGTGTACACATCCATTACTGTGAGGTTATATAAACATGAAGGTAAATACAGATGCAAAAAATGTAATGTTGATTTGATGATTTGTTTGTGTGAGTTTGTGTTTACTCTTATAAGCTGGCTGTCGATCTTTGAGAAATAATTAAAAACGAAAATATATTAGCTTGGATCAATTCTGACTATGGGCATGCACTTTGACTTAATGTTATTATTCTATATTAATTCCTTTAATGTTGAATTTGTTGTTTGAAACTGCTAGAAAATGAGCACAGTACCAACAGAAAAATTCAATAAGAGGGTTTTTTAAGGAAAACATTAAAACATTATGTCTACCTACATGGCTTGTTTATTTACAGGTTGGGAGAGATGTTAAATGAAAGGAATTTTAAAGTACTTAGCTTTTTGCCCTCTTAATATGTTGTCTCAGTGCCTCTGGGTTATTTAAAAAGGGAAAAGATTGTGCTGAAGTTAAGGAGAATTCCAATAATTGATTATAATAAAAACTAACAGATTTTTCAGTAGGTGAGAGAAAAGCAGTACTGTTATTGCTTCCTAAGGGGGATTTATTTTATTATTTTCTAACTGTTTTAAAAATTACTCCTTTGGTCAATTCTGTGCACGTTGATGGATGTACTAGCCACATACATTGGAATTCCATCTATTTTTATGGTCTTCAGTACCAAACCTGGTACTGAATTTGTTCCAAGATGGCATTGTTCCATATGACCAGAATACTAAAATATTCTGAGCTTTGTTCCTGTGAAATGAAGAATACTTTGGTTATTCTAGTCATTTCAACATTTTTTCCCATCAATACACTTAATTATAGGAAAACAGCATATGTTAAAAGAAAGTAGATACACATTCTGTTTTACTGAAAAAGTTATTCATTTTTTTTGCATACTCACAGCACCAAAGCTAATGATGCTAAAATGACACTTTTCCAAATCTTTGTGTTGCTGTTGTTATTTCATAGAGTAACAGCTTCCTTCTAATCAAGGAACTTTTTTTTTACCATTTGCTGAATGTAGAAAATTTGAAAGTAGAATTTGGCTCTAAATTAACAAACCACTCTGAGGAACACAGCTCTCTAATTTCCAGGGATAGAAAAATATGCTTTACCTTTGGCATAAAAAGAGTGTAATACTATGAGAATATTTTTTTCTCTTCTGTTCAGTCATGTCCGATACTTGGAGATGGCTTGCACAAGTCCCTGAAGTTTTCTTGACAAGGTTTTTCAATTTTTTACTTTGTAAATAGTATTTTGAAACTGGGATAATTTCTAAATTGGCCAACTTATGGTGAAAGGAAAGGACATCTGTTTTGAATGCCTTTGAAGTTCTAAATCTGGAAATTATATTGTCCAATTTGTAGATATTTATTCTAATTAATTTAATGAGTTAAAGCTCACTTGGGCATTTAATGGCCTGCAGCCGACATCTGGCCCATTGGCTGTTCCAGTCCAGCCACTATAGGCAAAGGGCAGGAAGCCGTCAGCAGCCGAGCATCAGCGGTGGAGACAGGGTGGCATCAATGGGAGTAGAGGAGGAAGCAGCAGAGGCCCGAGGCAGTGGCCCTCTACAACAGTCCCAGTGTTACGATGACCTTGGTTCCCACAGGAAAACTTATTTTGACTATAAGCTGGGCTGTTTCCCTCCTCCCCTTTTTCTTCGGGCTTTGTGGCAATTGTGAGGCAGGACAAGATGGCTTCAGACAGGTTTGCTTCAGAGTTAACACCCAGTTTGTCATGTGGCCTCTTGGGAAAATTAATTGCCCACCCCTGAATTAGAGAATTGTCAGATTTACTTTTACAAAGAAATTGCATATACCCATCCTTTAGATAGCCTTAAATTATTAATTTAGGGAAGATCATTGAATAAGTAATTTGACCACTACTTGATTAAAATGAATTTTTTTTGCCAAGATTAAATATTTAAAATGATAGCAGCTTTTATTGAGAATAAGGTCTGAAGTGAGTTCCATAGGCAAGGAAGTAATTATATACAGTCTAATAAACAGCCAAGGATTCAGTTTAAGAATTCAAAAGAAGAAGGTGGCTGAGCAGTTTTGAATTTCAGATTATACTAATGTGCCAGCTGCCTAACATGGATTTCAGAACGGTTTGTATTTCTTATGGTTCCATCACCTGTATGGAAGTGACACACCTTCCAGAGGGGTTGCGTAGATGTTCCATTACTATATTCTCAGCACCTCTAATATGGCTTTTTTCACTGCAAAGATACAATGAGGAATAATCTTAGTTTTACTTTCAGGGAAATATTAGAGTCTCCTCAGAACAAAGCCGGAATAGGAAACATTGAACATTGCCAGAATAGAAAAGATGCATGTAATTTTTCCAAGGTGTAATAATTCCTTCAATCATTTGGAAGAGCACAGGTGACCTTCTAGAAAGCTGGTGAGCATAGAAGAGATGGGCCAATTATATTCCATGTTTTATGAGGAAGTTTGAAGGTGGTAATTATCACAGAAGGTGTAGGAGAAACAAGTTTCTTTCACCTTTAAATTCTCTACATTAGGAATAGTAGACAACAGTGGACAAAAATGGTTTCTTTGGTTGAAATTCCCATGTGATCACTTAAGATACTGATATACAAATGGTGTCTTCAAGATGACTCTTTCCTTGCCCTCAGAATTAAATTCTTCGTTGTTTCTCCACAAACATTTCCCCATTGAAGTTATCCCTACAAGGTATATGTATGTATAGATCCTATTCCTGCTACTGGAAAATCTCTAGATATATTGCAGCACAATTACCAGAATTCTTAGTCAACATGGAAAAGTTTTATATGGGAAATTCAGTCACTGGTGATTTTGTGGATTTATTTTTAACACGTTGGAATAATACCATCTTTCTTGCCTTAGAAATTACATGCTTGCAAGGTAGTATTGATAGCTATTGTTTTTCTGCTTGGATACTTCCATTTAGTGTGATTCATCAGGCTTTGATGAGCAAGATATTGTGCTGTAAAGGCTTGTTTGAACTGCAGTTTCCTCTCCTGATTCTTTTTGCTTTGATTGCTAAGACAGCAAGATGTGTCTGAAAGTCAGGTCACCTACAGGTGAAACTCGGAAAATTAGAATATCGTGCAAAAGTTCATTAATTTCAGTAATGTAACTTAAAAGGTAAAACTAATATACAGGTGAAACTCAAAAAATTAGAATATCGTGCAAAAGTTCATTTATTTCAGTAATGCAACTTAAAAGGTGAAACTAATATATGAGATAGACTCATTACATGCAAAGCAAGATAGTTCAAGCCTTGATTTATCATAATTGTGATGATCATGGCTTACAGCTCATGAAAACCCCAAATCCACAATCTCAGAAAATTAGAATATTACATGCAATCAATAAAACAAGGATTGTACATAGAACAATATCGGACCTCTGAAAAGTATAAGCATGCATATGTACTCAGTACTTGGTTTGGGCCCCCTTTGTAGCAATTACTGCCTCAATGCGGCGTGGCATGGAAGCTATCAGCCTGTGGCACTGCTGAAGTGTTATGGAAGACCAGGATGCTTCAATAGCGGCCTTCAGCTCTTCTGCATTGTTCAGACTCATGTCTCTCATCTTTCTCTTGGCAATGCCCCATAGATTCTCGATGGGGTTCAGGTCAGGCGAGTTTGCTAGTCAAACAAGCACAGTAATCCCACGGTCATTGAACCAGGTTTTGGTGCTTTTGGCAGTGTAGGCAGGTGCCAAGTCCTGCTGGAAGATGAAGTCAGCATCCCCATAAAGCTCGTCTGCGGAAGGAAGCATGAAGTATTCCAAAATCTCCCGGTAGATGGCTGCGTGGACCCTGGACTTAATGAAGCACAGTGGACCAACACCAGCAGATGACATGGCTCCCCAAATCAACACAGACTGTGGAAACTTCACACTGGACTTCAAGCATCTTACAGTGTGTGCCTCTCCATTCTTCCTCCAGACTCGGGGTCCTTGGTTTCCAAATGAGATACAAAGGTTGCTCTCATCAGAAAAGAGGACTTTGGACCACTGAGCAACAGACCAGGTCTGTTTTTCTTTAGCCCAGGGAAGACATTTCTGGTGTTGTTTGTTGTTCAGGAGCAGCTTGACAAGAGGAATATGACATTTGAAGCCCATGTCCAGGATCCATCTGTGCGTGGTGGCTCTTGATGCACTGACTCCAGCCTCAGTCCGCTCCTTGTGAAAGTCCCCAACACTTTTGAATGGTCTTTTCCTGACAATCCTCTCCAGGCTGCGGTCATCCCTGCTGCTTGTGCACCTTTTTCTTCCACACTTTTCCCTTCCACATAACTTTCTATTAATGTGCTTTGATATAGCACTTTAGGAACATCCAACTTCTTTTGCAATTACCTTTTGAGACTTTTCCTCCTTATGGAGGGTGTCAATGATGGTTTTCTGCACACCTGTCAGGTCAGCAGTCTTTCCCATGATTGTGATTCCTACATTTAAAAGCTCAGAAACCCTTTCCAGGTGTTATGGCTTAATTAGCTGATTAGAGTGGGACACTTTGAGCCTAGAATATTGCACCGTTTCACAATATTCTATTTTTCTGAGATTGTGGATTTGTGGTTTTCATGAGCTGTAAGCCATAATCACCACAATTATGGCAAATCATGGCTCGAACTATCTTGCTTTACATGTAATGAGTCTATCTCATATATTAGTTTCACCTTTTAAGTTGCATTACTGAAATAAATGAACTTTTGCACAATATTCTAATTTTTTGAGTTTCACCTGTAAGGTCTTGTTAAGAACTCTCAGCAGGTAGGGTCTGTTGGGGGCCAAATAATATTTGGTTGAAGGCAGAGAGGTAAGGAGAAAATGGGGGGGGGGGAATAGAGGGCACTCATTGGAAATATAAACATGGTAAAAACAAAAGGCATTCCTGCAATGCAGTAGTGAGGTATAAATCCTAGGGCAGAACTCAGATGCTGACTTTGAAGAAAGGGCTCCAGTAAAACTGTAGAATGTCAGCCTCAGGGGACACAAAACCAAGAACCACCTGAGGCTAATCAAACACAGGCATCACCTGAGGAGCTGGATATCAGATGGTAATAATGTCAGGCTTCCCAGCCCTTACCCACAGCAATGAGGACAAAGAGCCCAGATTTTGTATGAGACTCCTTGCCAAGCAAGAGAATAAATCAAAGACATTTGGCTGCAGTCTGATCTAATAGGAAATCCTGATCCACAATTCTTCCTTGGAATCAACTGTCTGATATCCAGCATTTGTGTGATGTTGGTGTGGATTAGTCTCATGTAATTTTGACCACTGGATTGGCTGACAACTCTGACATGGCTCCTGAAACTTGATCGAGATTTTGAGTTTTCTTCTGCATGCTCCTGTTAAAAGCAGAACCATTCAGGAAAGTTTTTTTAGAGACTCTGTTTTAATTTGTATTCCTTGCCTGCTGTTATTTCATCAACCTTCAGTAAACTGCTAGTTTCCATAGCAACTACTTATGAGACCATAAGTAGATGTCATACAGGGATGCTACAGGGATAACTAAATTACAATGACACATTTGTTTTTTAATAAGCAAATTTTCCTAGCTAGACTAAGTATGCTGGTATCTCAACGAAGAATATGTGTAGGAGATGACCAGACTGAGCCCGAGGGATGGGTCAAATGCATCATCAGTCTTGAGTCCCTTTGCTCCCACAATTCCATTGATTCTTATCTACCACCAATTTGCTTTGGCTGTTAGTAGTTCAGATTCTTGTAGAGAGCATAAGCTTGTAATAACCCATTTTATTTATTTGAGCTGCCTGGACTTCCTGATTTTCCCATGCTTGGCAATATGTTTATTATGAGAGAAAATCTCCCCACCTGCCCCTCATTTTCTTTAAGATCCACATTCTTAGTTAGAGATCATTAAATTTCTGTCAGATCCCTCTTTTGCCTAAGATAAAACAGTATGTTAGCATCACAATTCCAGTAATACATGGAAGGATTTGTGCATCATTCCTGGAATCTAATGGCTAAGCAAAGTTGTTACAGTACATCTGAAATTGAATTCACACTTGCTTCAAAGTAAATGTCAAATATTGAACCAAACTCATTCCTTTTGAGTTTACTTTTCTGGAGAGTAATCTTATTTGGGATTTTGAATTAAAAATGGCAGCCTTTTTTAGTCAGGTATCTTTTTTTCCAGGGATCTTTGAGATAAAGTAATTGAAATTACTAGCCAGAGTTCTGAAGGAGAGAAACAATTGATGAACTCTCAATCACAACTGAAGAATGCCAGTTAAGAAAAGGCTGATCCAGAGACAGGATCATAGGCAAGAAGAAACAGGGCATATTGCTCCCATAGTTGCCTCGAACTGTAAGAAGGGTAGCAAATAAACTTAATAACAATGTATCTCATATTTAATCTTCTCTGTTCCATATAATTCTCTAAACTAAAGGACAACTTGAGGCGTGTGCTGTCCAGCCAGTTTAGAGTTAATGAGATTTGGGATAAGTAGTTAGGAATTGAGAGCTGTCCCCTTAAGGGAATGCATCATGGTAAATGTAGTTAAGGTATCCTGGGAAATGTAGTCCATGTCATGTGGTCACATCTGTAACCCTGATTGGTCACTGAATTGACCCTTGGTGGGTTGGGGGAGGTTTCCTCTGTCTTGCCTGAACACACAGCCTCGTGGTAGCAGCTATGCCCCCTGCCTCTATGACTATGGGATGAACTATAGGGATGAGAGTTTAATATCTTTCTACACCACGATTTAGATATGCAAAGGATTGGACATTAAGAAGAACCTCGTCACGCAGAACAAGGCCCCAGAATCCAAAGCTTGAAAAATTTGATGCAGCCACAGGTATTTTCTTGATTTGTAACTTTAAATGCGATAAAAAAATTAACACTGGAAAATACTTGCAATAAACTATGATTAATGTCTATGGAGATTCTCAGTCATCCAGGTCATGGTTTGCTTCAAGACATTTTGCATCTCATCCAAGAAGCTTCTTCAGTTCTGTCAGAGCTGAAAAAGCTTCTTGGATGAGAAGCAAAAATCTTCAAGCAAAACAAAGAAAGCCCAGTTGCCTTTTGAAAAAGCACCTTTGCGACAAACTATGATTAAGTTGCAATCAAGAAGAATGTGTGCTGGAAAATATTAAGTTTAAGACTAGGGTGACATTTTGGTTCTTTTCAAGCTGACCTAAAGACATGCCACTTTGTCTCTCAATTCTTTCCCTTACCCATTTCTATTTTTAGCACGGCATTCTGGGTATGGCTTTAACTTTTGCTAGATTATCTGTTAGAAATCAGTCACAAATTGAATTTACCCAGTTAAGAAGAAGTGCTTGACACAGTGAACAGCAATAGCAATGGCTAAAGCCATAACCGAATTTAAGTAGTGTTGATGGATACTGGAGAGTTAATGTCTAGCGTTGTTTCCTGGCTGAACCAAAGTGATCTGATCAGATCAATAAATCAAAAACAGTACTTTGTTGTTCCGGTAGCTTTGTGATTATGCATTTCTACCCTTTGATGAATGCAGAACTATCAATAAAAGGAGCTCCTTGTGAAAGTAAGCTCAGTTCTTGCTTTAATCCTCCTTTGTGAGAAACGCCACGTTGTGTAATTTTAAATCCCACTATTTTTCTATGGTTCTACATTTTAATAAAAACTACACTGATAGCTACATGAGACCAAAAAATAAATTATATGGAAGACTAAAACTACTTTTACTAACATGGACTACATTTACATGTAGGATTGTGCTTTTTCTACTCTTTCTCTCTTGTACAATGAACAGGTGGGATTCTGAGATGTTCATGCTTACATCTGCTCTGCATGGTTTGGGTTTAAGCCATGCTTTCCTTCTTGTTGTTTTGATAATGTAGCTCTCCTGTCTCCAAAGGTTAGAAGGGACCTTTGAGGTTTTCTAGTCCAACTCCCTGCTCACTGCAAGAATTCTCATAACATCCTGCAACCTGGATCTAGATAGGCACATATGATTATAAAATATGAGATGCTACACGCCAGTGGTGAGATTCATTTTTTTTACTACTGGTTCTGTGAGTGTGGCTTGGTGGGCATGGCAGGGGAAGGATACTGTAAAATCTCCAGTCAGAGGTGGTATTTGCTGGTTCTCAAAATTTCAAAATTTCCGCTACCAGTTCTCTAGAACTGGTCAGAATCTGCTGAATACCACCTCTGCTACACACCTTAAGTCTACTGTGCCGTTGTTCTTTATACATTGATTGGAAAATCTTGGTGTTAAGTTTTCATGAAGAGTCAGACACGAAGAGCTTCAGTGAAGAGTTTATTTAGTGACTACAGCTCGAATGGACCCAACTTGGCTGGGCTACGGCTGCTACTTATAGCCAGCAGCCGTAGTTGCCAGCCAATCAGAGTGCAGGGTTTTCCTGCACTTTTTAAACCAATCCTATTTGACATTTTACAAGAACAATTCAAACTAAACCAATGACATTCAAACCTGCATACATAACACCCCTCCCCACTAGGTTCAGTCCATACCAAACCCCAACCTATCTAATGTATTCTTTTAAATAGGTGGGGCTCTTACATGTACGTTGAGACCTTTGTGGTTCAGAAGTTTTAACATTCGCACCCAGTGAGGGAGGAAATGTGTCTGCTGACATTTCCCCACTGGGACTTCCTGTGAAAGAAGACCCTGTTTGATTGTTAGAATCTGGTCTCTCCTCCCAACCCATCTCCATTCCAATGTCAGCACCCAAGTCAGGTAGTGATGTGCAATCTTCCACTTCTAAGGATGGATCTTGGCATTGTGACAGGTTTTGGGATGGTTCCTGTCATAATGGCTCGTTACACATGGGGTAGATTCTTGCTTGCTGATTTTCCTCCTGTTCCTCCCCTTCCCCCCTAGAAGTGACATCAGGTGAGGGAACTAGAGAGAGACAGGGGCGATGTTCTGAGGGAACCTGGATCTGAGTTGATCAATGTGCCTGCTCCAGAGGAGTCCATCCTCTGTTTGTAGCCTGTAAGAACGAGGGCCTGTGATTTGAGTTATTTCAGCAGGAATCCATGAAGGCTCACCCATAAGGTTCTTAGCATAAACAGAATCACCCACACTGAACGTGCGAACTTTGCTAGCTTGCCTGAATTCTCCTCATCTTTCCCTCTCTGTGCAATGGAATCTTTACATGTTGTTTGGATGGTGAGAGGGGCAAGAAATTCCCCCCTTCTCCTTTTACACAAGAGACTTTAAAACATCCTATTCTCTGGTTTGGTCTGCATCTTCTCATTGTTGACTAAAGAAATGAAGCAGTTTAAGTACAGTTTGGAAGCCTTTTCTCAGTTTGAGCTGTAAATCCTGTGTAAGTCTGCAGAATATTACTTTACCCTCAAACAAAGATACTGCATTTCTCCCAACTCACAGAGGCAATAAAGAGAGGCCCTCTCCAACTATTTACAACTGCTCTGGCCAGTTTATTAGGGGTTATAAATCTTCAAGGCAGGACCATCTCTAAAGCACAAGGCTGATCTGAGCAGCTATTTCAACAAAGGAACTTTGGTAACAACCTGAAGTTTATTCATGTTCTCCTCTCTTTACTAAAAAAATTTTTAATATAACCAAGCTACATTGGATGCAAATTTGCTTTGCTGGCTGAGGAGCTCTGGGGGTTGAAGTCCACAATTCTTAAAGTTGCCAAGGTTGGAGACCCCTGGGCTAAGGAACTAGATAATTTTGTAAAAAGGTTTGGAATTAATTATAGGAAATATTTCTTTGTGGAAATGCTTTTATTTTGAATTCTTTTTTAAAAATGCTAGGATGGGACTTTGAAGGTTGGGCATTAGAGGGAACTAGAAGAATCTCAAGGTTACAAGAACACTTAAATTTTGCTCACCAATACAGAATGGAGCAGACTATTTTAACTTTGGACCAGTGGTGCTATTCCACCGGTTCTGGCATACCGGTAGCACTGAAGATCAGCAAAGACCAAACCAGTTCTCTCTGAGGAACTGCTGTTAGGCCCACCCAGGCTCCCATTCTGACCTTTATTCCCTGCTTTTGAAATGCAGCTGCTTTGCGCGGCATAGCAGATTGCTGCAAAGTATGCATTTGGTGTGCACGTGCACGCAAAGTGTGTGCGTGTGCAAAAAAGCGCGCCCACCAAGCCACACCCACCAAACCAGTGGCAACCTACTTTGCAACCCACCACTGTTTTGGACATACTGAAGGACATTTTTGAACAATGGACCCAGAAGCTAATTTTAAAAGTGCCCATCTGTATAGATAGACTGTGCTTAAAAGATTTTAAGATGGAAGAGAAACCAGTTTCATTGCCAAGAATGAGACTGATCTGAAACTGGATTTAAAAATGACAAGCTAAAAGAATAATATGGACATTTATTTATTTGTTTGTTTGTTTGTTTGTTAGACTTATATGCCGCCTAACTCCCAAAGGACATACAAAAGAAACTAGTGGATGTCTTAATAATTAAAAGGCATATACAAATAACAAACTAAGACTGTGGCCTGAATAATTTACAAAAGATGCTGGGTAAAGCTTTTAATTTGGCTGCAGGCTCTCCTACGTGCATAAAAAAATATTCTGAATATCCATATAAATTCTTAAAAAAAACTGTCCTCTTCAAAAAGCTTGGTGTTGCTGTGCATCTCACCATACTTTTAAAGTCTTAAAATAATTTGAAAGTCTTTCAACCATCCCATTTTCCAAATAACTTCATGCAACCCCTGTCCACCTTCCCCACATTTTCCCCCATACAAAAGAACAGTCAAAAGATGAAATGTGTTCCTGCTGGTATCCTTCAGTCCTGGCATCAACTGGAAACAAAACATAAAATATTCTCCCAACTTGATTCTAGGCAGATTGCATTTTAACCTCTACATGTACAAGGGAAAGCCTTAGGTAAGATGTGGCTTGGAAAATCTTATGTCTGTCTGTGTTGTAATCAGTCATAGGCAATATGTGGTCTTCTCATTACTGAATCCCCATCAGCTTCAAGATAGTATATTGACTTTATTGCATACACATACCAGTGGTTATTACAGAGTTCATATCAAGCTCACATAGAAGAGTGCTTTGAACAAGCAATATCAACTAATGGGTAATCCTGGGCAGTAATTTGGCAACTGAATTTTCCTTATATTTCCATCATGCTTGCCCAGTTTCACTATGCAATTAGTATAATAAGTTCTGATATTTTATACACGCATACACACGTACACATATATATACACACACAAATGCACACACATGTGTATTTATGTATGTGTGTGTGTACATATATATAAGCGGGGGGGGGTGACAGAGAGAAAGATAATCTAGCATTGCAATGTATTTGGTACCTTCAGCTATACTGTAGAAGATATAAGTAGTTTTTTTAACAATACTTGGCTTGACAATTGACCAAGGATTATGTCAATAATACGACAGGAACATTTGTGTTATCTATATGCCCTTGTATATGCCTGAGCCATGTATTGAGTCTTTTAACAATGACAGGACTTCCCGTTTCAATTTAAATGACTATGTGCTTTGTCACGGTTGTCAACACAATGGAAAAGTGTCATAAGGACTTCCCCAACAAGCAAAAGAAAGCAATATTTCATCCCCAATTAACAGCTGGATTTGTGTCTGCTGGATTTCATTCATTACAGACTAGATCAGATTGGTTCCACTAATGGCTTCACTTGATCATTTAAGAATGATATTCTTTCATCTGCTCAGCTAATAAAATGTGAGAAAAGATTTATCTATTGTGAATGCTTTTCAAAAAAAAAAGCAGTGCCAATTAGTACTTTAATCAGACACCGCTAAAAGTATTAGGACCTGAGGTTTACTGGGAGACCTTGTAAAACATCACTGAAGAAGGCAATGGCAAACCACTTTGGTACTCCTACCATGAAAATTACATGTCCATTAGGAAATCAACAGGAGGGAGGCATGCTGAATTTAAAGAAGACTTTATTGTTTGTTTGCCAATGCTGTTCACTTTGATCAAAATGGCAGCTAATAGAGGCTAGTGTTTTTTTCCAATCTGGCTTTGCTTTGAAAATAGGAAAGGTGCCAAAATATCAGGTTGTTACTGCAATTCCTTTTTCAAAAAACTAGAAATCTTCTAGTACTGAAGCACTGCAGTTTCAGATTTATTTAACTGTATACAAAAAGAGAAACTGAGGTTAAAGATGATTTAGCTGTGGTTGCTTTTTAAATTTGTATTTTGCTTCTTATATAGCATGAAATGTAATCTTTTTATGATTTCTGGTTCTTGCTGCTCCCAGTCATTTTTGGATCATTGGTTTTTCAACAACCTGATCTGATAACAATATTTGGTAAGCATAAGATATATAAAAGAAATGTTCTATAATTCTATTTTTTTTTTCATTTTTATTTATTTTTGTGCCTTCAGGCTAGTGTTGATTCCCAACAATTGCTTGGACTACTCCAGTTTCCTTGCCAATATTTTCAGAATTGGCTTATTGCCTATATTACAGCTCAGGGGGAAACAGAACTTGCATTTTCCCAATTTCTAGCATGGTGCCTTAATTACTGAACCAAACCAACTTTCATTGTGTTGGTTACTATATATCAAAAAGTGGTTCAAAAAGAACTTACAGACCAGTCAAAACTTTCTCAGACAGTGATGAGTTGTTAATGAAGCTACTTTGGTACTTTTTGTGAGAAACTAAGAGAATTGTAATTTTGATTTTGGGAATTTGATGCTTTGAATTATATGGGATTATAAAAGGAATGTAAAATATTCTTAATTTTAGAGTTGTATTTTTGATCTATATCTGTATCGAAAAAAAAGTAGAAAGCCATTCCTTTGTCTTTACTTTTTCTCTTTGTTTGCACTTTTCTCATACATTTTGCCTTTCTTTTTTTATTTTTCCTTGCTCGATTACATTTTATTCATGTTTTCAAAATTCAGCAGAATATTTTTTTTAAAAAAAATAATAATCTCAAATTCTCATTTATTAAGGGGAAAAAAACCTTGTTATTCTTTTGGGACCTTTAATGCCTTTTAGTCACATGAAAGTTCATGAGCCCCTTAAATGTTCCCTCCTCTCCTCTCCAGGGCAAAATCTGTTAATTCTTAAAATTAGAAATGCAAGGGGGAGAGGTTAGTACTTGGATCTCTACAAATCAAGGAATGGAAAAAGCTTGATTAAGAGCAGGTCAGGGAAGTTTTTATAACAGAAGTCTCTAGCACTTAAATGAAGTAAAGTTGATATCCATTTTTTTTGTAGAGTGGTCTTACAGAAGCATCCAGCTCTCTCTTCTTCCTGTTAATTCAGTATCTGTTTCTCATTATTGGGTAGCCACTCATGTCATTTACTGAGCTTTGATTAATCTCAGACGTGGTGGATGCCTTCTAAAAGAATATTGAATAGATTTATGAAGGTTTGGACTTTCAGTGATTAATTTGATGGCTAAGAACAGAGGCAGCATACCTTAAATCCCAGCTACTAGGTAGCAACAGTCAAAGAAAATTACCAACCTGCTGTCTGAGACTGTGAGCTACCTGAATGCATCTGGGTTTCTAGCATGCGGCACAGAACACTGAGCTAAACAGATCACTGGCTGAGCCTAGCAAGTCTCTTATGCTGTCAAATCCCCTCTACTTCCTCTTGTCCCAGTTGCCATTTGTCTTCCATTGAGACTCAAGAAATAACCTAAAGTCACCAAGTATTTATTATTCTGAGCTCTTTTCCTGTGAATGACAAGCAGAGGAGAAGTTCTGTGAATCATTAGCATGAAATTAAATCCATCTAGGCGGTGAACTGTGACATGCAAAATCCAGTTATTGGCAGTTGTATAAAAAGACCAATGTGATCTCTGATCCTTCTGTATTCTGGACTTTTTCCTCTCTCTCTCTTTCTTCTTATTATCTTACTGAAGGGGACTGTCATTAATGAAGGAAAACTTTTGCTCATAATCAAGTCGTAAAAATGATATTGGCTTTATAAAAATGGTACAGCTACCAGGTGGTGGTAGCTTATTAATTCTGCTTAACCCAACAAACAAGAACTGGAAGTTTCTATAGTAGTTTCTTACAATTGTACAATACTGCATGTAAATAGTTTTCATGGCTAATTGATCTATGCAAAATAATGCTTGTTCGCTAAAGCAATCTGGGCTGTGGGGACAATCTGATTCATTTCCCTGATAAATAATTTAGAACCTTCAATTACTTCAGGCTTCTTGGATTTTGATGGCCAAGATTAAAACTGGAAGTAGAAGCCTACAGGCACGCAGTGATACATTTATTGCAAAAAATTTTTTTTAATAAAGCCTACCCAAAACTGTTATTAATGAATTCCAGCAACTGCTAAGATCAAATACCAGCCCTATTTATAGTAAAACCTAGGTTCAAAATCTTACACCTATTTTTTCTGTTTCTTGTTGTGATATCAGACCAGTCTGGTTATTTTAGTGTTTGTTTCTTCTCATGTTGAACCATTTCTCAAGTCTGTTCTGTGAGAGAGAACATGGTTGAAGTGTTTTCAAGTTAACTTCGAGCCTTCGTTGAAATAGAAACTTCAGCACATCCCAAAAGGACACTCTCTCCTGGAAGCTCTGTGACTGAGTTGGGGGAAAAGACTTTACTCACTTCCTGAATAAGTGTTTTGGTACTTCCATGCTATTAATGTCTATGGAGAGTCTCAATCATTCAGGCCATGGTTGTCCCAAAGGTGCTTTTTCAAGAGGCAAGTGGACTTTCTGGTGTTTTGTTGAAGATGTTTCACTTCTCATCCAAGAAGCTTCTTCAGAAGAGTTGAAGAAGCTTCTTGAATGAGGAGCAACTTGTCTTCAAAGAAAAACCAGAAAGTCCAGTTGCCTCTTGAAAAAGCTTTCAAGCTTTGGGTGCTATTGGGTGCCATGTTATTAACTTCCTCCCAATATTAGCCACAATGACACCAAAATGATGGCACGTGCATCATGACATCCAAATGCAAGCTGTACCCTTTTGCATTTCTGTTGCAGCATTTCACTGCAAGTACATAAATAAAGGACATTTTTGATGTAACACACATTTTATAACTTGGCCTCCCTGATCCTTGTTGATGAAGAAATGTTCCCAGGGTCTCCCAGACTGGACAGTCCAATGCAGGTTCCAGGGCACATTGCATGAAGTCCTACAATATATGATGGAGGAGCAAACCAAAAAGTTGCTATTAATGAGCTCTTGGGGAATTGTTTTCTCCTCCATGACAGACCTCAACATTGTGGGAAAACTCCTTTTGCCATGCTGGTCTCTCTTGACCGCTTTCCAACACAGGAAAGGACATTATTTTCCTTGCCAGAGTAAATTCAGTATATTTTATAAACAAAATTGTTTTCAAATGGCATATATCCTCTGAGATAATCAAGTCTCAATATTTTGGCATTCTTGCATGAGATCACATTAGCCTTTCAAAGTAAGGTCACCAAAGTTTCATAACATCTTGTTGGATTTGAGATGATTTATTTTTTTAATGAAACAAGTACATGTTCTCAGGAAGAAAGGAAAATCTTGTCTTCATTATCAAGATTTTAATTTAATTGAGCTGTTTGTGTTGCATCAGTCTGCCTGACCTCATCTGATCATGGATGTTGAGCAAGATAAGGTCTCATTAATTAAAATACCAGTTGTGTACATTAAACAAGTATCTTAAAAATAACTCAGAAAAGAACAAAGACAAATCACTTTCATACTGTTACCAATAAAATTACACACACAAGTAGGATTGGATCTCATATTTAAGCTAATGACATTCATCACTATTTGTCCTTTTCAATAGTAATCAAGGAACCATAATGTAAGACTGCAGAGGTTTGGTTTGGTCCAGAGTTAAGACACCAGGCTACAAACCAGGAATTCTAGCCCTACCTTAGGCATGAAAGCTTGCTGGGTGACTTTAGAAGAGTCATTTTCAGCCCAACTCACCTCACAAAGTTGTTGTAGTGGGCAAAATAAGAAGAGGGAGGGATATAAGGCATGTTCGCTTCCTTGAGTTGTTAATTCAGATAATAAAGGTGAGATTTTTTTTACAAAAAATCTAAAAAAATCATTGCCTGGAATAGAAGTAGTGTGAAACTGGATATAGGTTTCTAAAAACTCAGTATGGAAATTGGATCATGGCAGCGAATATAAGATATTCTAAATGAGTACCTATAATTCTTTTGAAATATAAGATGTCCAGCTTGAAGTTACTGTTTGATCTACAGCATGGCTGGCTGGGGAATTCTGGGAATTGAAGTCCACAAGCTTGTAAGTTGCCACGGTTGGCAACCCCTGCCTTAGACAATATTAGTTGATGCACCATCCCTGGCTTTTCCTGGTAAAGTTACAGCTACACAGATACATGCTTGACTTTTCCTTAGAGTAGGAAAGATATTCTGCACTTAGGCTGCGGATTGTGAAAACCTAGACTAGTGTCCTCTTTATTATGCTTTAGACCAGGTGTGTCAAACTCAAGGCCCAGGGACCGGATCTGGCCCACGGGGTATATCTGGCCCGCAGTGCCTCTGCCAGCAAAAATGGAGCTTTGAGTTCTGTTTTTGCTGGCAGAGGGTTGCTGAAGGCCATTGCAACTGAAAACAGAGTTTGGGAGCCTGTTTTCACTGGCAGAGCATTTGGGCCACCACAGATGCCCCGATATGAGTGATGTTGAGCTGGCCATGCCCACACAGGCCAGAGCCACTCAGCCCCCCAGGTCAAACACAACCCTCATGTGGCCCTCAATGAAATCAAGTTTGACACCCCTGCTTTAGACAATGAGGTAAATGTCATGCAAGTGTGCAATTCATTTTCAGTAAAGAAGTTACAATTGTAGAAGTTCTTTTTCTCTTGTTAATTTCATTTTAGTTCTGTCCATTACCCGAGTGCACAAGGATCTCATTTATCAATAATGATATTGTCAGCATTTATCTTGTATCAATGACTGATTCCTCATAAACTCCTCATAAAAAAAGATTATTATTATTATTATTTATTTAGACTTGTATGCCGCCCTTCTTCCGAAGGACTCAGGGTGGCGAACATACAAAAAGAACATATACAATAAAAATAATTAAATAAAAACAAGTCCATATTACAAAAGACAGCTAAAAACGATAAAATCACAGAATAAACAAACGAGTAAAACTACCCACCCCATGGTCAATCCAGGCCGGTCTGCTGAAACAGCCAGGTCTTCAGGTCTCGACGAAAGGAGTGGAGATCAGGGGCCAAACGCAGATCTGCAGGAAGCTGATTCCATAGGGCAGGCACTCCCACAGAAAAGGCCCTAGCTCTGGGAGCCGCCCACCGACAATGCCTGACTGACGGAATCCCAAGGAGGCCCCTCCTGTGGGAGCACAAGGAGCGATCAGAATGTGGCAGGAGATGTTCCCGCAAGTACCCTGGACCCAAGCCATTTAGGGCTTTATAAGTTGTTACTAGTACCTTGAAGGCAACCCGGGAGGGGTTCTAGTCATATGTAAAAATCTAGTCATATGTAAAATCTAGTCATATGTAAAATAATGGAAGGAGGAAAGAGAAATTTTTGTGGAACCAGGATATCTAATAGACCTAATGTAGGTGAAGTTGCAGTCTTGTAATGTGAACAAAATGACCAATATTATTTTGAAGGGCATGGTAGTTATAGAAATATGTTTCTCTGAACATATAAGAGGCTGAAAATGGCTGCATCATATCTACTTCAAGCATTTGCATGTTTAACAAATCCTTGAAACCTGTGGGGTTTTCCTGAGGCAGTCAAAAGCCAGGCTAGAACAGAACAAACCATATTCTGAACAGAAAGTTCATATACAGATTTAAATAGTGTTGTTTGTAGGATGGAACTCAGTTTTAATTGGGGTTTTTATTACATGATATGCTGTCTTGAAAACCACCATTTATAGAATTCATTAGTCACAGCTAGAAAGACAGGCTGGAAAAGGTGACCAAAGGTGGCATTTCTTGGACCTGAGATGCTGGTAAGCACAGCCACTCAGTCTTGTCAGGGTTGAGCTGGAACCTGTTCCTCCCCATCCAGATCTGTACCGCCTCCAGGCACCGGGACATCATGGGGAGGGCATCACTGAGGTGGTCCGGGGTGGAGATGAAAAGCTGGGTATCATCAGCATATTGATGATTCCTCACCCCGGAACCGCGGATGATCTCACCCAGCAGCTTCATATAGATGTTGAACAGGAGGGGAGAAAGAACTGACCCCTGATGCACCCCACAAGTGAGGGGCCTCGGGGCCAATCTCTGCCCTCCTGCCAACACCGATTGCGTGCGCCCCAAGAGATAGGAGGAGAACCACCATAACACGGTGCCTCCCACTCCCAACCCGCAAAGGCATCGCGATAGGATACCAGTGAATCATAAAGTCATTAAGCAAATCTGGCTTCCCCCATTGGCTTTGCTTGTTGGAAGCCATCTGAAAAGGTTGCAAATGGTGATCACATAACCCCAGGATGCTACAACTACAGGTAGTCCTTGACTTATGACCACCATTGAGCCCTAAATTTATGTCACTAAGTGAGACACTTGTGAAGTGAGTTTTGTTCCATTTTACAAGCTTTCTTGCCATAGTTGTTAAGTCAATCATCACAGCTGTTAAAGTAGAAATATGGTTCTTAAGTCAATCCACAGCTTCCCCATTGAGTTTGCTGATCAGAAGGTCACAAAAGGGGATCACATGATCCCTGGGGCACTGTGAGCATCATAAATATGAGTCTGTTGTCAAGCATCCAAATTTTGATCATGTGACTATGGGGATACTTACAGTTGTAAGTGTGAAAAATGGTCATAAGTCACTTTGAACAATCACTAAACAATTTGTTGTAAGTCAAGGACTACCTGTATTGTAAATACATGGTGGTTGCCTAGTGCCTGAATTTTGATCATGTGACCATGAATGACAATTGTAAGTGTGAGGACTGGTTGTAAGACACTTTTTCAGTACCGTTGTAACTGTTCGGACTGTCTCTAAACAATTTTTTTTAATTTATTTTTATTTACATTTATATGCTGCCCTTCTCCGGAGACTCAGGGCGGCTTACAATCTTTAGAGCACAATCCAATGTGCTCAGCAATAGCCTTCATTCTATTGTATATGCCTGCTTATTACTAGGGCTTTTTGGGGGCCCCCCTCAAGCGGCATTTTTACAAGTCAGCTTATTGCCCCCCAAAAATCTTGGGTCCTCAATTTACCTACCCCAAGAGGATGGAAGGCTGAGTCAACCTTGAGCCTGGTGGGATTCGAGCCTGCACTAATTGCAGGAAGCTGGAACTAAGTGCTAGGTGTTTAACAGCCTGCACCACCAAGGCTTCAAATGATGGTAAGTCAAGGGCTACATGTATTTATACTCCTTCCTCATTAAATAGGCCAGAATGATGCGAAGGAGAGAGATGTCAGAATGGAAGAATGGGATTGAGAGAAAGGTTTTTAATGTCTTGTCTTGCCTTTCTAATTTCTAGATTTCTAATTTCACTCCTTCAGCACAGAATGGGAGTTTGCAAAATATATTTAATGAAATGTCACATTACAATAGCCCTTAGACTTACATACCACTTCACAGGGCTTTACAGCCCTCTCTAAGTGGTTTATAAAGTCAGCCTATTGCCCCCAACAATCTGGGTTCTAATTTTACCCACCTTTGAAGGATGGAAGGCTGAGTCAAACTTGAGCCTGCTGGGATTCAAACTGCCAAATTACAGGCAGCCGGCAGTCAGCAGAAGTAGCCTGCAGTACTGCACACTAACCACTCACTGCACCACTGAGGCTCATAAATAGTACATGGTAGAAATAGAATGGTTCATAAAGTGTTAAATGCATTCTTCTTTCCAACCCCTTCCTCACACAAAGTTCCTAATTAAGTGAGCAAGTCATTCCTAATTTCTTTGAAATTACATAAGGTTATTCTGTATTATTACCACATCCCATAAGATTATTAATGAAAGGTTGTTATAAGATCATGGCTAAGGTTGAACAGTGAGCATGAAAGCTGGGTATAGAAAGAAAGGAAGAGAATGAAGGCAATTTAGATACGGCTGTATCAAAAACAACCTAAAGGTTAAGCTATGGGTCTATGTTTTAGTTTAGTTTTTCTACTTTTTAATGTATGTATTAACTATTTTTACCGTTGCTGTACATCACCCAGAATTGCTGTTTGTGAGATGGACAGCCACATTAAATTGGTTTAATAAATAAATATTTTCCCCCGTGGTTACAAAATGAAAGAATGTCCTCTGACATGGTTGTTGACATCTTTGGTTCATGATTGGGACAGATTACTACAGGTGGTAAACAGAAACTGGAGGAATGACCTTACATTTGTAATAGCTTTTTCTTTTTTATGGATAATTTCTTTCTGCAGATTCTCAAAAAGCAGACAATGAAAGTGTAGCAAGCAAAGGATCAGCCAAACAAAATCACATTCCCTATATCAGTGTTAACAGAAGGTGATGATGAGATGCTGGAAAAAGAGTTGAATAACAGAATTGAAAAGAACCTCAGAGGTCCTCTAGTCCAATCCCCTGCTCAAACTGGAAACCCTATACCATATCAGACAAAGGGTTGTCCAATCTCTTCGTAAAGACTTCCAGTGGCGGAGCACCCACAACTTCTGGGGGCAAGTCATTCCACTGAATCACTGGAAGCTTTCAAGAACAGACGATATAGTTTATAGTCACTGTTTATAGTCACTATTAATACTATTTTATGTGCTAAAATAGAATGATTAAGAAGAAAAAAGTAAATCGTATTAATCACCTTGTGCAATAGCAATAGCACTTAGACTTATATACCACTTCACAGTACTTTACAGCCCTCTCTAAGCGGTTTATAGAGTCAGTCTATTGCCCCCAACAATCTGGGTTCTCATTTTACTGACCTCGGAAGGATGGAAAGCTGAGTCAATCTTTAGCCTGGTGAGAATTGAACTGCTGGCAGTTGGCAAAATTAGCCTGCAATACTGCATTCTAACCACTGCACCACCATGTCTCTTTGTTTTATGACCATGGTGACCATGGTTTTATGAACTGAAAAATATGACTTCTTTTGGTAATCCATCATTTTTAAATATTTTTAAAATTCAATTTAGATGCAAGTTTCCTTGATAGTCTTCTTCCTTGCCCTGTTTTGAAAAAAGACCTAATCCAAATGCTGACAAACAATGCAACAGTCCCAGGTGCTGATTTCTCTTTCTAGTACTGTGCCATAATTATTTTAATCCATGCCCATGTTTGAAAAAGCTACAAATTTTGATATTTTGATAAATTTTGAATACCTAACCCTAACCCTAAGCCTAAGCCAAATAGGCTAATTTTGTAACTCCTGAATTACAGGAAGATTATAAAAAATAAATATTTATTACCTATTTTAAAACTTATTTTAAAATTAAAAACTTATTTTAAAATTGGAGTTTTATTATTTATTAATGCAATGCCAAGCTCATTATACCCCGGGTCATTGAAGTAACTAATAACAATTTCATTGACATCACATAGAGAAAGGTTACTAGCCATAGAGTAACTCTTCCAGATATTGTAACAATTGTGGAACTGAAGAGCAGCATCTTCATTGGATCAAATAACCAATGTTTGAGTATATTGGCAAGAAGTATTTTGATTTGTGTGATTTATCTCAAATGTAAAAGAAGGAACGAGGGGAGGGCAGGGGGAGGGCAGGAAAGGGAAGGAAGGGAAGGAAGGAAGGGAAGGGAAGGGAAGGGAAGGGAAGGGAAGGGAAGGGAAGGGAAGGGGAGATTTCTGATGCTCCCTGCCAATTTCCCAAGCAAAACTAATAAAAAGGCTAGCACAAATTTGGAAGTTGCTTGTGATGCTTTTTTGCTTGCCCAGGGTCATTCTGTTTCTCTGCCTAATATCTCTAAAAGGATGACTCAGTGGGTCATGTATTGTCTTGTAGGTTGCTAAATATATCAAAACACAATAATAAGAATGAACACATATGTTGTAGCCACTGAGTTTCCCTGCATGACACTAGAAGCTGGCAGCACACTGCAGCCTGGTGGAGGGGCCTTTTGCTATCCCATGAGCTCATCCTCTATTCATCCTGTATCTGTTGGGTTGGAAAGTCCCTGATTTTCCAGGTATACAGGTGATCTCATTTACTAACATCGCCACTAGTCTTATGGATTGGTTGGGAGGTTGCAATGTGGTTGAGGGTTTCACCCATGTGAGATCTATTCTCAATCAAATGTGTATCTATGCTACTCTTCTTGCTTGTAAAATGGTATAAAAGAATAAACACTGCCAGGCAGTGAGACATCTTTGGACACTGAAATGACTGGTTATTGAATCCCTGCACACATAGGATAAAAATATTTGCAGATCTATTTATTTATATCATCTAGCTATTTATCATTTTTTTTCTATCCATCATCAACCATTTACCTATCTATCCATCTATCTATCATCATCTATCTCTAATGTATATCTTTATATGGTTACAAATAGTTAAAGCCAACAAAAGTGTTCAGAAATTACAAGATCTATAATAACACTAAGATAAACACAAAACTATAAAGCCATAACTATTGAGTGTGACCTGTTTCTCACCACAACCCTTCTAAAATTTTGCAGTCTACTTCATGAGATACTATTAAACTCATTCTAATATTCCACACTATTAAGTTGTTAACAAAAAAACCACATGTTTAGCAGGTTCATACTCAATACATAAAAGATGTTGTACTGAAAGCCTACATGACATAAATGTTTATTCAGCTACTGATTTCCAACTCAGTGATCAGTTATCTGCTATGGGTAATAAACCTTTTAAGAAAAATTGGCTCTTATCTAAATGCATTAACCTTTCCTAGGTTGAGAAAAGATATTTTTAGAGCTTGGTGCAATCTTTTCCCTTGTTTACTTTTGTGAAGCAGATCTTCTCTAATCCCATGAGCTGAATTTTTATCTGCTATCAGAGCTGAAGCCTCCATAATGGAGGGTGTCCTGAAGGAGAATCTGAGATTATTTGGCATCAAGCTGTTCTCCATCTTGGCTAAGTACAGTAGGCAATAACTTTAGTATTGAAGTGTTTGTGAAGTAAATAATTTCAACTAGTAACATGGACAGGGCAATTGAGGCAGAGGATAAATTAAAAGGGCTTGAGTATGGAATAACAAAAGGCTCTTGGGGCAGACCATTGTGGTTTAAAAGCATTCTGGTTGCAAACAGAATCCATAAAGAATTAGCAGAATGAATATGCTCAGATAATCAGTACTGTAAGGATTTACAACCAAAATGAAAATCCATAACTGGAGTCTGTTTGCAATTCCATTGTGGCAAATATAACTTATAAATCAACTGTTTTGTGACAGGAGACTTTTTCTATAGCACAGCCAGGGTTGAATCTTGTCACTCAAGCCCATAACTGACATGGATCAATTAGCCATCTAGAAGTGATGATCCAGTGACAAATAGGCTTAGTTGTTAATATCTCCCAATGACATTGTCATTTTACTGACACTGTTTTCCACATCTTCATTCATATTTTTAAAATTAATTTACAGGGATGGAGGATAGCTACTATCAGTGCCTAGTGACTCACAATTGTATATTTATTTTTAATTTGAAAACCATGTTTTAATCTTCTTAAAAATAAAACGTTATTTCTTCCCAATGCCTGGAATATCAGCAGTGACAAAAAGTGCATTTCATTTTATTTCTATGGCTGCAAGGATGGCATTATTTAAATGAGTTTAAAATGTAAAATAGCATGTGTACACTTGTTCATATATATTAGGAGAGAAGAAGCAATTGTGAAGTAGGAAATGGGAAAGGAGGGAGAAGAATATTAATGTAATATAATATATAATTAATGCAATATAAGGATATGAAAGGGCCATCTAGATCTAAGGTAGGGGTCAAAAGTTACTACCAGTAAGTTTACCAATGAATTGTAAATATTTTCACATATTTGAAGGGTGTTCATCCCAAAGTGCACAACTAAATGCCTATGGAGATTCTCAGTCATCTAGATCATGGTTGTCCCAAAGTTGTTTTTTCAAGAAGCAACTAAACCAGGGCTGTCAAACTCCCAGCCCATGGGTCACATGAGTCACAGGCTGGCCACACCCACACCCAGTTTATCAAATGGGGAAAAAGTCCCAATACTTCACATGACAACGCTGTGACGATGTGAGTTTGACACCCCTGAACTAGACTTTCTTGTTTTTCTTTGAAGACCTTTCACTTCTCATCCTCGAAGTTTCTTCAACTCAAAACTCAAGAAGCTTTTTTTAAAAAAATTACATTTATATGCCACCCTTCTCTGAAGACTCAGGGCGGCTTACAATTTTTGGGATACAACCCAACGTGCTCAGCAATAGCCTTCATTCCATTGTATATGCCAGCTTATTACTAAGCGGCATTAAGCTTCTTGGATGAGAAGCGAAATGTCTTCAAAGAAAAACCAGAAAGTCCAGTTGCCTCTTGAAAAAGCACCTTTGGGACAACCATGACCTGGATGATTGAGAATCTCCATAGACATTTACACACATATAAAACTTTACAAAAATTATTGGATCTGATTTATGTAAAGAAAAAAAAATGATGCCATTTAGCTACTCAAGTATTCAAGGTGGCAAACCAATTTATATTGTAAAGTGGTACCTGAATCTACTTTGGAAAGATGTACATCATTGAATCAATTGTGTCTTCTGGTGACTACTTTACACATCCATGGTTTTCTTGGCAACATACATGAATTGTTCACCATTGCAGCTTTTCAGTGTGTGTGTGTGTGTGTGTGTGTGTGTGTGTGTTTAGCCTAGACCCTGAAATTTTCTGTGGATCTCTGAGCTAAGTACTAATTAAGTCTGACTTTACTTAGTTTTTATGCCCAGACAACATCAGCCAGGTACTGCCATCTGCTGCAATTAAATATGTCTACAAAATAGCAATTCAATCGTTTTAAACTGTAGATCACCTTGCACAGATTGATAGAAGGGCATTTGTGTAAGTTATGGGAAATAAATACATGAATAAAACATTTGGAGATGTGAGTACATCTGAGTCAGCTTTCAGAGATACTTGACTGAACAAAATGTACTTTGGTACAAACTGAAATAGTTGTACTTACTTGTCTACTGTCAGAAACAAGCAGTGATTAGGCACTATGGTGATTTATTTATCAAGCAGTAGTAAAACCACTTGCAGCAACTTTTTGAATTGCTATATTAATTGCAAAGTTCAGAAGGTCTTTTTTCTACAACAGCCATGTTGCCAATCCATTTTATGGCATAATATTATAGTTTTCTCACATTATAGTTCTATTTCATGAATTACATCATTAGAAGCTGGAAACAGTAAC
Organism: Naja naja; assembly: GCA_009733165.1. NCBI lineage: Eukaryota > Metazoa > Chordata > Lepidosauria > Squamata > Elapidae > Naja > Naja naja. Next base: position 158,163,606 of record CM019150.1, read on the forward strand.
TAAAGAAACATAATCTTTCACTTTAAAACTTAAACATTTTTAGAAGATTCGGATGCAGCGCTAAAGAAAGCACAAAACAAAGAAATTTTACAGTAATGCAATAACTTTAAGCCAAAAAAAAAAGTAGACTTATTTCTATCAACAGAGAAAAGTGTGAAGAAATCAGGATGAAGTACAGGTATACCAACTCCACTATCAACAATGCCAATGAACATAGTTAAAAACAAGGCTTCAAAATAAACATCCGATGGGGAAAAATGATAAAGAAATAAATGAAGAGCTTAAAAAAATAAATAATAAAAAGCTTAGCTTGATCCCATGAACATAGTTTCTACAATTGCATATTATAATGTTCCTTGCGAATACTTGAGATTTATGGGACTTCCTCAGCACAAATTTAAATAGTCGGGGAAAAAAGTGATGTGACATCTTTATATCAGTATGAGAACTGAAGTTTCTCTTTTCACTCTTCTTTTCACTCAAGCTCTTTGAAATCATGTACGTTTCTCCCATCTAACACCAATTCCAGAAAGACTGAGGAGAAAATTGCCTGGCTTTTCACAGGAGGCGATAAGGCCAGAAGGTGAATAGGTCTTCACACCTTGGTCTTCTATCACTACAAATCTCAAACTCTGATTGTCTGCTTTATGGGATAATAGGACAGACAAGAAAAAACATGTGTGCCTGTCCCAGTGGTTTTCTCAAAAAGGTTTCTTGAAAGTTCTGTTTCTGCTGAAATCTATATTCTCCAGTTTTTCTTCTCCTGCAAAAGACACTTCAAGTTGTTCTCTTTTTGAAGAAATGTTGAGGTTTAGTCTGAAGGAAATGGCTTTCAAGCTTACACTATGGAGAGGTAAATGAACTGAGTAACTGGTTTTGGTGAATTAAACATGCCCCACCCATGATTGATTAATTGATGTGCTTGGTCTGCCTTTGTGTATTGCAAGTCATGCAGGCTGGGCCAATATTTCTAGAAGTTTCAGTAAAGTAGCAGTAGTATTGTGTCTCTTGTATGATCAGCCACAACAGTCAGTTTGTAGAGAATACTGCTTTTTCTCCCTTTCCATTTCACAGTTTCCTACTATTGCGCCACCATTTCATTTTCTGTCCTTTCTGGTTTTGTGTATTTATGTAAAACACATGCACCAGGGGTGGGATGCTACAGGTTTGGCCCGGTTCTATAGAATCAGTAGCTCTGAGGAGCAGCAGACACTGAACTGGTTCACTACAATGATCTTTTGGTCATCTGTTTGGCCCACCCACCCGTCCACTCTTAGCTGCTTTAAAGCTGCTTTGCACACTCTGCAAAACGCACTCTCAGCGAAACGGTAGTAACACCAGTTGAATCCCACCCCTGACATGCACACATGTATAAACACATGACTTGCCTTGGAATTGAAGTGAAGGTATGGTAATTTAAAATACAGCAAACTTCAGAAAACACAGTTGTACCCAGACAAGTGATGAACTATGATGTAAACTCTTATAAGAGACGTCTCATCCACACTAAAATAAACATCATAATACTTAGATACATATAAACACACACACATGCATACATACAGTATGTAGCAATTTTAATATTTGAATTTGAAAAAATATAACAGATAACAGATAATCACAGTTGGAAGGGACCTTATAGGTCATCTAGTCCAACCCACCACCCAAGTGGGAGACCCTACACCATTTCTAACAAGTGGCAGTCCAATCTCTTCTTGAAAGTCTCAAGTGATGGTGCTCCCACAGCTTCCAAGGGCAAGCTGTTCCATTGATTGATTGTTCTCACTGTCAGAAAGTTTCTCCTTATTTCCAGGTTAAATCTCTCCTTGTTCAGTTTCCATCCATTATTCCTTGTCAGGCCTACAGGTGCTTTAAAAAATAGCTTGACCCCCTCCTCTCTGTGGCAGCCCCTCAAATATTGGAAGACTGCTATCATGTCTCCCCTGGTCCTACTCTTCACTAGACTAGCCAAGCCCAGTTCCTGTAACCATTCTTCATATGCCTTTAGTCTCCAGTCCCCTAATCATCCTGGTTGCTCTTCTCTGTACTTTTTCTAAAGTCTCAACATCTTTTTTATAATGTGGTGAACAAAACTGGATGCAGTACTCTAGGTGTGATCTTACTAAGGCTTTATAGAGTGATATTAGTACCTCATTTGATCTCGATTGTATCCCTCTGTTAATGCAACTTAGGATTACATTAGTTTTTTTGGCTGCTGCTGCACACTGCTGGCTCATATTTAGCTGGTTGTCCACTAAGACTCCAAGATCCCTGTCACAGTTACTGCTATTGAGCCTGGTTTCACCCAGTCTATATGTGTACTTTTGGTTTTTCTTGCCTAAGTGTAGGACTTTACTTTTCTCTACACTAAATTTCATTTTGTTAGATACGGCCCAGTGTTCTAGTCTGTCAAGATCCATCTGTTTATCCATCTGTTTAAAATGATCTATTATTATTAATTAATTAAATTAGTTTGCCGGCCCATCTCACTGCAAGGTGACTCTTGATCTCTTGTCCATCGTATAGATGGGTATGTTTTAAAATGTAAAATAAAAGTTTAGCACAGCATTACTGTAAACCTAATTTACAATTAATGTATGAATGACTAGTAGAAGTTCTTTGGCTCTTCAATTCTTCAATTAAATACCAAGGGGGACAAAATGAAATAACACCTTCCACTGAGTGTGTTCAGCTGTGGGAGTGTAGACAGGCAGAGTCTGCAGACTGCTGAAGATATGTTTGACTGAAAAAAGAAGTCCACCACAAAAGGATCAGGCCTAAAACTTCCACTCAGACGAATTGTAAAGTTGAACAGAAACATCCTGAGGGTAAGTGAAAAGAGGGTTTTTAAAAAATGGAAGCCTATTTCAGCATAGTTTTACAGTTGGCCATTCTTTAGGAGTTATCAGCCCACTACATAGCTACACATAATTCACTTTTTATAATCTTAACAATCAACCAGCCTTCAGTTCACTGAACAAGTTTTTGACTCTTTCATAACAAGCACTCTTTCTTTACAATAGACTCTTTATACCAGGTTTTTAATGGCATAGATTCAGAAGCAGCAACTGATAATCATGGGTTTAGCATGGAGAAAGGGTCAGTTTTTAATGTAAACTCTGTGCGATGTGATTTTATCTGAACTAGAAGACAGACACTTTCGATTTTTTTAAGGCACGGCAGAGACTGAGTCACATGGCAACTATGTACCATTTCCTAATTTGTGATATTTTTCCTGTGAAAATTCCTTCCCAGAGTGTAAGAAGGTCTCATTCTGAATCTGATAAGCACAGAACAGCTGCTGTTTACAATGCTTTAAAGAGATTGTCTCCATCTGATCTTCTTTCTCTACAGAAGCACTGCTGGGGGTAAACTTGGCAATGCCATTGGAGAATAATAATGTGAAACAAACACCACAATCATACAATGAATCCACTAAAAAGAACGTTGATTGTATCCTTATTTAGTGACAAGCAACACTTTCTTTTTAATGGAAAAGAATTCAGTATTAAACAGACAGGCACTGATTAGTCATGCATACTGCCCAAAATGGAATTGTTTCCTTTGTCAATAATTATATGTACTAAAACAAATCTCTATGTAGAAAGGAAAGCAAGACAGCACAGGAAATGTGATCTTTGGCAACTTTCCAACTTGTTCCCCCAACTACTCACACTTAATTAATAATGGCTTAGAGCTGTTGCCTTGCTTTATTCTCCAGAAACTGGAATGAAAATCCAATAATCAACCTCACCAGGTAAAACAATCTAATGGTACCATCTTTAATGGACAGTGGTCTTCATGGTGCATCAGACTTGTAATCCCAGTTTAAGTGTACTGTTTTAATCATGATCAGTGCCACGGTGGTGCAGTGGTTAGAGTGCAGTATTGCAGGCTACTTCTGCTCACTGCCAGCTGCCTGCAATTTGGCAGTTCAAATCTCACCAGGCTCAGGTTTGACTCAGCTTTCTATCCTTCCAAGGTCAGTAAAAGGAGGACCCAGATTGTTCGGAGCAAGAGGGTGACTCTGTAAAATGCTTAGAGAGGGTTGTGAAGTGGTATGAATGTGAATGTGAAGTGGTATATATGTCTAAGGGCTATTGCTATTGCTATGATGTGATTGAGATGCTACCTTCTGGATTTCCACCATCAGAATTCATTTCTATGGGATGAGCAACATGAGACCCATCATGGATACCCTATCTGAATTAATAGAAACTCTTGTTGAACTGTTCTGTTGGCTTAAATTTTTGGAACTAAAGTATTATCAAGAAAAACACTCTTGGTTTCAATGCCTCATTTGTTTAAAAATGTCAAACTTAATAAATTTGAATTCCACATCCACACTTGTCTGTTTCTAGTAGTCACTTAATTGGATTAATGAATTATGCAACATTTTGCTCAAATGCTCTTCTCAATATGAAAATCAAAATTAGGAGCAGGCATGCACATACCACATAAAAGAGATATGTCCTGCAAGGCCACCTGATTGGAGGCAGATATACTAGGGACTATCACTGCTAACACTTTCATTCTCACACACAGGAAACTCTTGTTGATCCTATGAAGTTTTGTGAAGAATAAAAAGCTGCCTTTCAATTCCTTACACTTCATAAAAAGCTGAGTTAGGAAAGAGGGAGTCTGCTGGATCCTAATGTCTGTGAAATCTGGACACATTCTCTCCTTCATTTTTTTCCTTCCCTTGAGTTCAACTACAGGAACATATGAAGACAGCCCTAAGGTATGTCTTTTTGAGGAACAATCTTATGGACTGCTGAAGGATCTAACTGTTCTGTGATTAAAAGAGACTGTTGGCTTCTTAGACTAGAAGCCAGCGTAAAAAGAAAGACTACAAAGAAAAGCAACAAAGATGATTAGGGAGCTGGAGGTTGAAACATAGATGAACTGTTGCAGGAACTGGATATGTCTAGTCCAGAAGTGTCAAACTCAAGGCCCGCGGTCTACCCTGGAAACAGCAGAGGACCGGCCCGTGGTGCCTCTGCCAGCAAAAATGGAGCTTGGGAGGGCTGCCCTCCACCAGGATCTGTTTTCACTGGCAAAGGACTAGCAAAACAAACTAACAACAAAACAAAAGGAGAAATCTTTCCCCTTTTGCATTTGCCATTTTATCTAGTCCTATCATATAGCCAAAGATTTTTGCCCATACTATCATGGTTTCTTTTACTTATTCATCTGTTGAGCATGCAAGAAGGGACAGGAAAGGAGAAAGAGAAAGAGAAAAGAAAAAGAAGGAAAAATGGGAAGAGAACAAGGAAGGAAAAATAAGGAGACTGAAGAGGGAAGGAAAAAGAAGAGAAGGAAGGAAGGAAGGGAGAGAGGGAGGGAGGGAGGGAGATTATAATGAGAGTAAGGGAGGGTCTGAGGGAAGTCCTGCCTTAGCCCTTGGCCCCCACAGGGCCCCCACAACATGAGTGATGTAGAGCTGATCACGCTCACCCTGGCCATGCCCCCTGCAAGGTCAAACACAATCCTGATGCAGCACTCAGTGAAAGCAAGTTTGACACCCCTGGTCTAATCTAATGAAGAGATGGTCTAGGGGTGACATAATAGCAGTCTTCCAGTACTTGAGAGGCTATCACAGAGAAGAGGGAGTCAACTATTCTCTAAACCACTTGAGAGCAGGATAAGAAGTAATGGATGGAAACTTATCATGGACAGATCCAATCTAGAACTAAGGGGGGGAAATTCCTGACAGTGATAACAAGTAATTAGAGGAACAACTTGCCTCCAGAGGTTGTGGTGGGAAGTTTCAAAGAAGAGGGTGGACAGCCATTTGTCAGGAATGATATAAGGTCTGCTACTTATTTATTTATTTATTTATTTATTTATTAATGGGACTTATATGCCGTCCCATCTCCGAAGACTCGGGGCGGCTTACAAATAAAACAACAGCAACAATAAATAATTTAAAAGCAGATTAAACTAAATAAGCCCCATTACAATTACAAGTACAACCCATAAAAATATCCCTTAAAACTATCCCATAAAAACCATCCCGTCCCAGAAAATCACAACTCGGATTGGTTGAACAACCAGGTCTTCAAGTCATGGTGGAAGGTGCGGAGGTCAGGGGCCAGGCGGAGCTCCAGGGGAAGTTGGTTCCAGAGGTCTGGGGCCGCTATAGAATAGGCTCGTCGTCGGGGGACCGCCAGCCGGCATTGGCCAGCCGATGGGACCCCAAGGAGTCCTTGCCTATGTGCTCGCACAGGGTGGTTGGCATTCGATGTTGGCAGGAGCCACTCCCTTAAATATTGGGGATACTTGAGCAGGGGTTGGACTAGAAGGTGTTCCTTAAAAGGTAAAGGTTCCCCCTGCACATACGTGCTAGTCGTTTCCAGCTCTAGAGGGTGGTGCTCATCTCTGTTATAGAGCCGAAGAGTCAGTGCTGTCTGAAGACGTCTCCGTGGTTATGTGACTGGCATGAGTAAACGCCAAATGGAACACTGTTACCTTCCCACCAAAGGTGCGTGTGAGTCGTCATCAGCTTGCTGCCTGGACAGCTGAGCAGTGCTGCACATGGCTGCGCAGCGGTTGTAAAAGCACTTTTTTCCTGCTTAATCCATCTTGAGATTATAACTGATTTTAATTAAGCCGTTTGTCCTATGGAGAAATAATTTTATCTAAGTGGGGCTACAAAGAAGAAATAATAGCCAGAGACATTTGGAGGGGAGATTGTAAATTGGAAAAAAAGATTTACTTGAAAATACGTTCATGCATTGAATCTTTCCTGTGTACTCTTGATTCCTTTCTCTGCTCTTGGTATAATTTCATGGCTTGTTTTCCTTTAAGAGAAACAACATTTGAAAAAGAAGAAGAAAGAAACTCTTATCAGATCCATAGGATAGTTGCTGTTCTATGTGATGGCTAACAAGATATTACAGTCAAGATATTACAAGATATTATGAAGCTAGTTATGTTAAGTGCTTTCTGATCATCTGCCATGTGACAAACCTTTCCCTTCCTCAGCTGGAAATAATGTAATAATAGCTATTATATATCTGATAAAACGTTTTAAAAGCTTTGGAAAGCATAAAACAATTTCCCACAACAATTGAGGAAACAGAATCCATTCCATAAGAGTGCATTTATCTTCCTTTTCAATTTTTTTTATCATGCATTAAGAGTGTGTGTAATGATGAAACGAAGATCAAAGACTTTGAATCATATATATGTTGTGTTTCATCATTTTACTCCTTTTGTAAATTCAAAGTTATGTCTTTTGCAGAAACTTCAGAACAAAACCTTGATTTAACAGACCAATCAAAGAGGAAAGAGTGTCCTTTAAATCCAAATTACCATTAAACCTGCATACATATCTTCTATGTCAATTTGCATAATCTGCATAATTACATCATTGACACACATTTTCCAGTAAGGCCTCCATTCCATTAAATAGTGGGTGTAATCTGACTAAAATGTGTCCATTGTTTCTGTTAAGTTTGCATGAAGAGTCAGACGCGAGGAGTTCCAGCAAAAGGCTTTATTAATGACAACAGCTCGAATGGACCCGTCCGGGTAAGGCTACGGCTGCTTCTTATAGCCTGCAGCCGTAGCTGCTAGCCAATGGGAGTGCAGGGTTTCTTCCCGCACTATTTAAACCAATACCATTTGACATTTTACAAGACCAATTCAAATAAACCAATAACATTTAAACCTACATACATAACACCCCTCCCCACTAGGTTCAGTCCATACCAAACCCCAACCTATCTAATGTATTCCTTTAAATAGGTGGGGCTCTTACGTGTACGTTGAGACCTTCGTGGTTCAGAATCTTTATTGTTCTCACCCAGTGAGAGGGAAATGTGTCTGCTGACATTTCCCTGTTAGGACTTCCTGTGAAAGAAGACCCTGTTAGACTGTTAGAATCTGGTCTCTCCTCCCAACCCATCTCCATTCCAATGTCAACACCCAAGTCAGGTAGTGATGTACAATCTTCCACTTCTAAGGATGGATCTAGGCATTGTGACAGGGTTCGGGATGGTTCCTGTCGTAATGACTCTACTTCTAAGGATGGATCTTGGCATTGTGACAGGGTTCGGGATGGTTCCTGTCGCAATGGCTCGTTACACATAGGGTTGATTCCTGTTTGCTGATATTCCTCCTGTTCCTCCCCTTCCCCTAGAAGAGACATCAGGTGAGGGACCTAGAGAGAGACAGGGCGATGTTCCTGAGGGAACCGGGATCTAAGTTGGTCAATGTGCCTGCTCCAGAGGAGGCCATCCTCTGTTTGAACCCTGTAAGAAAGAGGGCCAGTGATGTGAGTTATTTCAGCAGGAATCCACAAAGGTTCACCTGTAAGGTTCCTAGCATAGACAGAATCTCCCACACTAAAAGAACGAACTTTGGAAGTGGAATCCAGTGGTGTATTGGGTGCATAAGTGGGATGAAGTCGGTCAAGGGAAGACCTAAGTTTCCTGCCCATTAACAACTCTGCTGGGGACAAGTTAGTTGATGGGCTAGGAGTGATGTGCTGAACACTAAGAAGCTTTTCAAGCTTCTCAGTGATGTCCCCAGGACCCAGCTGCTGAAGCTTTTCTTTGGTAAAGCGTACCATACGTTCAGCCCGGCCGTTGGCGAAGGGTGCCCAGGGGCTGTGAGGGCATGTCTGATGCCCTGTTGAGCTAGAAAGGATTCAAAAATGTTAGACGTGAATTGAGGGCCATTGTCAGAGACAAGGACATCTGGTAACCCATGGGTTACAAAGAGCTTTCTGAGCTGCTTGATAACAGCCTCAGTAGTAGTAGAAGTCATGAGAATAACCTCTAGCCATTTGGAGTATGCATCTACAATTACTAGAAACGTGTGCCCTCTTGTAGGGCCTGCAAAATCAATGTGGATTCTAGACCATGGGCCCCTAGGACATTCCCATTCCTGTGTGGGGGCGTGAGGTGGGGCAGGCCTGACTACCTGGCAATTGGGACAAGAGGCAACCCAGTTTTCAACCATTTTGTCAATACCTGGCCACCATACATAACTCCTGGCCAAACCTTTCATCCTTACAATCCCAGGATGACCCTCATGTAACATTTCCAAAACCTCCCTTTGCAGTTTTGCAGGAATAACCACCCTGTTACCCCACAAAATACATCCTCTTAATACAGATAATTCAGTTTGCCTGGATTTGAAAGGTTGGGCAAAGTGAGGTAGATCTTGAAGAGGCCAACCTTTCTTAATCCAGCCCATAACAGGTGCCAACACAGCATCTTTGGCAGATTCTCTGGCAATCTCAGCAGCATGGACTGGAAGCTTAGCAACGGTCTCCAGGAAAAAGGTGTGAGTCTCAAGTTCACAGTCCTCCTTGTGGCAAGGTAGTGGGCAACGACTCAGTGCATCAGCATGTCCAATGTCCTTGCCAGGCCTGTGAATCAGTTTGTAGGAGTAGGCTGCAAGAAATTCAGTCCACCTCAGCATTCTTGGTGACAGGATAATAGGTGTAGGTTTGTCTCCTGCCACGATGCCAAGCAAAGGTTTGTGATCTGTAACAATGGTGAATGACCTGCCATACAGATATTCATGAAATTTCTTAACAGCTGCAACAACTGCTAAGGCCTCCTTGTCCAATTGGCTGTAGTTCCTCTCTGCTTTGGACAGCGTGCGAGAGTAGAATGCAATTGGGGCTTCCGGCCATTGGGAAGCCTGTGGCTCAAAACCCCTCCCACTCCAAAAGGGGATGCATCACAAGTCAGAACAACAGGTAAATTCTCAGAGAATTGAATCAACACAGCATCAGACGTGATTAGTCTCTTAATACTGTTAAATGCTGACTGTTCCTTCCGCCCCCAGATCCAAGCAGCCTTCTTATCAAGTAAACGATGTAAGGGTTCAGCAATAGATGCTTTGTGAGGTAGAAACATGTGATAAAAGTTAATAAGGCCAAGGAAGGCTTGCAGATCTGACTTGCAACGAGGTTTAGGGGCTTCCTTGATCGCTTTAACCTTGGCATCAGTGGGGTGGATGCCCTGTTTATCAATCATGTACCCCAGGAATTCAACTCTGTCTGTTTTGAGAGTGCATTTGTCTTCCTTGACTTTCAAACCTGCTTTTCTGAATCTGGTAAGGACTTCTCTGAGTCTCTCTTGAAGCTGAGTGTCATTTTCAGCAGAGATTAACACATCATCAAAATAAGGCACTACCCCTGGCAGTCCTTGCAACATTCTTTCCATAAGACTTTGAAAAATGCCAGGTGCCACGCTTACTCCAAATTGTAGTCTTTTACATTTGAAGGCACCTCTATGAGTCACAATTGTTTGTGCCTCTGCAGTGGCATCATCAACTGTTAATTGTTGATATGCCTGAGCTAAGTCCAGTTTAGCAAATACTGTACCCCTGCCAAGGGAATGGAGCAGATGATGCACAACAGGTACAGGGTATGCGCTCTGCTGCAGCGCATGGTTAAGTGTCCCCTTGTAGTCACCACAGATTCTCACTGACCCATCAGCCTTGACTGGTGTGACTATGGGTGTTTCCCATCTGGAGTGGTCAGTAGGTTCCAAAACCCCTTGGGCGATGAGCTTATCTAATTGTGCATCAATTTTTCCTTTAAAGCAAATGGAACCCTCCTGGGCTTTAAACGAATTGGGGGCACCTTGGGGTCTAAACTGAAAGCAATAGGGGTCCCCATATACTTGCCCAGTCCTTCGCTGAAGACCTCTGGAAACTCAGACTTCAAGGACTCTTCCCAGTCAGAACTGCTCACGTGATGGATGCCAGTCACCTCGATGCCAAGTGGCTTGAACCACTCAAGTCCCAGCAAACTTGGGCGATCCTTGTCCACGATGGTCAGTGGCAAACGTTTGGTGTGGCCTTTAAACTGCACGTTGAATTCCCTCGCTCCAACTACTGGAATCTTGTTCCCTTGGTAGTCTTTGAGGGTCAGTGCTTGCTTCTGGAAATGTTTTTCTGAATTCTTGGAAAGAGTCTGTGGATAGTGTCCCATGACACCATAGATAAATAAGAGCCTGAGTCCACTTCCATGTGGCACGGTCTCCCTTCAATAAACACCTTCACATGTACTTTTCTGCTATTTAAATGTGAAGAATGACCAATGGATATTGTTTGGTGAGTTTCACTCTTGCCATTTGCTTTTGAATTTCGCCCCATTTTTCCAATTAAATTGTTGGGCTTAAAATCTTCCTCAGGAAATTTCTTCCTGAATGGTGGAGTTCTGGATGATTTGCAGACTCTGGCTATATGACCCGTTTCTCACAACGTAGGCAAATGGAGTCAAAGAACTTGCATTCAGTGCGGGGTGGCCCCCACATCCTCTGCAAACGAATCCTTGCCTGTTTTTCTCAGAGTCTTTTCTTTTCTTCTCCATTCTGAGCTTAAAATCCCTCTTCTTCCTCACTGCTATCCGAATCAGAGTCTATTTGTTTGCAATGAGTTGTTGAGGATTTTTCCCCATCAGAATGGCTTGAGGCCTGGCTCGAGGCCTTGTTAATCTTTTCATGGCGCAGCTGAGGACTTGGTGGCTTCTGCTGAAACAGCCTCTTCAATAGCCTCTTTAAGCGTGATTTTTGGTTTCATTAACAGTTTGCTTTGTAAGATCTTATCTTTAAGGCCCAAAACAAACCGATCACGCATGGCCTCTTCTACGTTGGTAAAGTCACAAGCACCCCAATGTCCCTTAAGCTTGCCACGAAGTCATTAACACTCTCGCTATCCCCTTGATCCCGACGGTAAAATTCGTGTCTCTTAATGAGGCACGATACTTGTGGGGCGTAATGGGCTCTTAAAAGTCTTTCTAATTCGGGCCATTCTATTACCTTCAATTCTGCTGCTCCCGCCAACGCCTTCGCCATTTTGAAGACTGCGGACCGCAGTGTGTGAGAAAGACCGCCCTCTTCCGTCTCTCGGGGATGCCGGCGAGATCGTTCCCTTCCAGGAACATGTGGAACCGGTCTGCATACGATTCCCAGTCTTCCGTCGCCGGATCGAGCGGTGCTGGGGGTGTTCAGCGCAGCCATCTCACTCTGTTGCTTGTTCGTCGCGTCGTCTTCTCTTCAGGGAAATCCCACCTCGTCGCCAGTGTTAAGTTTGCATGAAGAGTCAGGCGAGGAGTTCCAGCAAAAGGCTTTATTAATGACAACAGCTCGAATGGACCCGTCCGGGTAAGGCTACGGCTGCTTCTTATAGCCTGCAGCCGTAGCTGCTAGCCAATGGGAGTGCAGGGTTTCTTCCCGCACTATTTAAACCAATACCATTTGACATTTTACAAGACCAATTCAAATAAACCAATAACATTTAAACCTACATACATAACAGTTTCCAAGGTCCATTAAATTCAGATATTACAGTTAAAGCAAAATATTACCAGTGAATATAGTAGTTCAAAAGTGAATCCATAATGCTATAGATTTCATTTAAAAAGATTATTTTCAATAAATACTCTCAAAATGCATACACACACACACACACACACACACACACACTGAAGCTTCTCATTTGATTTCTTTTCTTTAAAAAAAATATTGTCATTTATTTCTGAAACTGCCAAGGATGTACCTGGTAACTATAGTAGTCAAGGATGAGAAGAATAAAACTCTTTTCACCATTGTATGTGGAGATTCCCAGTCATCCATGTTGTGGTTGTCCCAAAGGTGCTTTTTCAAAAGGCAACTGGACTTCGTTTTTCCTTGAAGACATTTCACTTCTCAACCAAGAAGCTTCTTCAGTTCTGACTGAATGGTGGAAGGATTTATATTCCTTGCTGCCATCTGGTGATTACCACTCTTCCTAAGAGTTGTTGAGGCCATTTGGAGGTTTATCTGTGCCCTCAGGATCTCCTGGATAGTGCAAGTAGGTGTGGAAAGCTCTTGGAACTACAGAAAGGACTACGTTGCAAAGGGCTGTCTTGTCACCATCAATAGATACATGTAAAATCTGCAGTTATGATGCTATTTTGTTTTTCTTTTAGCTTCATAGGAAATTGGTTTTTCACTGTCCTTTCACTCTCTGGGTGGTTAGCTGCTCACGAAACCTATTTTCAGAAGCTCTTCAATTTCCTGCAATCAACTATAGTCTCTTTTATTATGGTGAAACAAATTACCACCATCTCATGGTTAAGGGGTAGAAGAAGAAACCGAGAAACCCAGGTTCTAATTATCCTCAGCCACAGAAGTTGACTGGGGTGGTTTTGAGCTAGACATTTTTTCTTCAGCCTGTCTCATGTCATAGGATTGTAATGGTGAGGAAGGACAGGAAGAAGGAGAACTATGTGCAGTATATTGCTTTGAACTTCCATATGTAAGTTGGGATATAAATCAGTATCAACTTCAATATCAAGTCATTCTGTTCAATGGGTGGTCTCTAAATATGATAAACACACAAATACATAGATAAATTTCCTTTCTTGTGTCTTTCATCCTTTATTTGAATGAATGAACTAGGCAGACCTGTAAGTATCTGAATGTGACTATCCCCTTTGTGTGGTTAGGATCAACTACACCAGTTTTTCTCAACTAGGGGCTTCCAGATATATTTCACTTCAATTTTTCTTCCAACTTATCTGAAGCTTAGACAAATTCTTTCTTGTAATAATTATTATAATAATTATTACAATTATATTTTAAAAAACAAATAATTATTTTTTTAAAACAAACACCAGATTCACTTGTGGCACTAGAAATGTCATCAGGCACCACTCTGTAAGGAAACCACTTGAATAAAGTGTGGGATTGCAAGCTAAGTTCCATAGAAAATATATTTCTGAGCTCTAGATGATATCTGTGGTTCAGGTTTGCAGGGAAAACATGCTGAATACTTATTATTATTATTATTATTATTATTATTATTATTATTATTACCCCCTGTGGATAGGGCACGAAACCTGGGGGTTCTCCTGGATTCACGGCTCAGTTTGGAGGAGCAGGTGGGGGCCGTGACCAGGGGGGCCTTTGCCCAGATTTGGCTGGTTCGCCAGTTGCGCCCATACCTGGATCGAGATGCCCTTCGCACGGTCACTCATGCACTTGTCACATCCCAACTCGACTACTGCAATGCTCTCTATTTAGGACTGCCTTTGCGTACCATCCGGAGGCTCCAGCTGGTGCAAAATGCAGCCGCGTGGGTTGTGATGGGAGTTTCCCAGTATTCCCATGTTACACCCCTCCTGCGCGAGCTGCATTGGTTGCCGGTTGCCCTCCGTGTGAGATTCAAGTTGTTGGTATTAACATTCAAAGTCCTTCGTGGCTTGGGTCCAGGGTACTTGCAGGAGCATCTCCTGCTGACATCAAATACCGATCGCCCTGTGCAAGCACACAGGATGGGACTCCTCGGGGTGCTGTCCACACGACAATGTTGGCTGGCAGTGCCCCGGGGAAGGACCTATTCTGTAGCAGCTCCCGCCTTATGGAATCAACTACCCGTAGAGCTCTGGCTGGCCCCAATCTCTCCTCTTTCCGGCGCGATCTAAAAACCTGGTTGTTCTTACAGGCTGGGCTGGACTGACCTCCTGTGGGGGAGGGTGGGATTTTAATTGGTTTTTTTCTGTTGGGTTTGGCTTGTTAGGTTTAATCTTTTTTAAAATTATTTATTGTTTTATGTTTTTATCTGTGAGCCACCCTGAGTCCTTTCGGAGAGTGGCAGCATACAAGTCAAATAAAATAAAATAAATAAATTATTATTATTATTATTTATTTATTCTTAGGGATCCCCAATATAAGAAACTAATCCCAGATACATAAGAACTTAGTATAAGCACTACCATCAAGTCATCAAAATAAGGAGGAATCAAAGAATATTAAACCTGCTTTTAGCTAACAATGGGATAAAGGCATTCCAAATAAATGAAACCCTAATAAAAAGAAACTGGATCTTGTGGCTGACATCATGTTTTTCACCTCCATTCTGAGAGGTGCTTTTTGCTGATAAATTATACAGGGCAAGCAACTTACATCCATTTCACTAGGAATGATGGACTGGACTTCCCAGCCCATGGATCTTTTAAATGCATGCATCTTGCCAACCATCTCTTTAATGAGCTTAATTAATGGACCAGGTTTGACAAGTTGCACAAGAGAAAAGTTGTTTGCAGAAGATGGTCCATATTCCTATTGCTGCAGCATATGTGAGTATTTATTATTTCTACTATTTGATGAGTCTGTTGAAGTTTTAGCTTGGCCCCAATATATCTTGAATTGTTGTGCTTATTTTCTTCAAGGAAATAGCATTTCCTTTTAGGGAAATGCCATTTTTAAACTGTTCTACTTCTTGCTGAGGCTAATCCTTGTTTTGAAGTGTCAGATATGCAGAACTATAGTGTGTATAGTGTTCTTTCCTGGCTGGTTCCACCTGGAAATATCACCCATCTTTCCCCCTAATGAGTGGTAAGATTCTGCTTACCTGTATTGCAGGGAGGGAACTATAACAGGCATGAAAAACAAATAGAAGCTATAGCTGCTGTGCTCCTTGACTGAGCATAAGATATAACGAAAAAGAGGAAATCATATATTACGATGCACTTTTATACTAGGAATGTATGTCCTTTTGAGCTCTGATTACAATATGAAGTTGCACTACATGTACCTTCCACAAATGTGTGCAGTGGCTTTCAAATTTCTGCTGCTAAGCAGGAAGTTGTTCAGTGAATTTTGCCCAAACTGTACAATCTTTCTTGCCATAGATGTTAAGTGAATTATTGTAGTTCTAGTTCTATTCTACTCTATATCATCCTAGCTCTATATAGCATGGCCTGGCATGGCATGGCATGGCATGGCATGGCATGGCACAGAACAGAACAGAACAGAACAGAACAGAACAGAACAGAATAGAATAGAATCACAGAGTTGGAAGAGACCATGGAGGCATTTTATTCCAACCTCCTGCTAAGGCAGGAAACCCTATAGCATTTCAGACAAATGCTTATCCAATCTCTTCTTAAAACTTCCAGTGTTGGAGCATTAACAATTTCTGGAGGCAGTAAATATATGTAAATATTATTCTCCGATGCTTCATCTCCCGGAGCTCCACAGAAAACCAGGGAGCCGACCGGGATCTGCATCGCAAAGGAACAACTCGGTCAAGCCCCCCGGCGGCAGCCGTCTACCAGGTTCTCAACCAAGCTGTGAGCAAGAGAGGTGGGATTAACCCAAGTGCCATCTGGAACCCCTCTGGGTCCATTAGGCACCTGGGGTGGAACCATCTTGTTGGTTCCACCTCCCAGTGATGAGGGGCGGCATTTTGGAAGGTCATTTAAATCAGTGTTGGATCGCGTGGAAGTACTCAGGACACCAATGTTCTGATACAGCTTTTTATTTCTCCATAAGCATACAGGAAAAAGAACTCCTCGTGGAAGAAACCGCAGCAGCCTTTATAGCCAGCTGCTTGTGGCTTGTGTCCAGTGACAGCTCATTGAATTTCCCGCTGCCAGGGAATCCTCCAATCATGTGTAAGTATGCTAATACCTAACACCCCGCCCCACCTGGTCTGGTCCACCCAATCCGGTCTTGCCTACTGTACATAATCACATAAGTAGGCGGGTATTTTATGGGCGTGACTGGACCTGCAGGTTGGACTTTGAGGTGTTCAGGTGGATCTATCGCTGCTCTTGTCCTTTCCCTTGGAACCTCCTGGAAGGTCGAGCCGGCTTTGCCACTCCCACCAGGGCCCACTTCCTGGGTTTGTTCTGGCCTGCTTCTGCTGCCTTGTTCTTCAGTTTCAGGTATGTGTCTGCACTTTCCGACCGGGGCTACACTTCTTAGTGATTTTTGTGTGTTTTTAGTTGTCAGGGTTTGTGTTCCTGTATGTGGAGGGTCCCCCCTCCCCCTTTGCTTTTGTTATATTCTTGTGAGGGGTCTTCCCCGCTTCCCAGGTTATGTTGTCTCTGTTTAAAGGTTCTTCCCCTATTCTTCCATTTATCTTTTGTTTGTTTGAAGGGTCTCCCCCTTCCACTCTGGTTGTTTCGGGTGTGTGCGGGGTCTCACCCTGCTTCCTTGTCTATGCTATGTCTGTGTGAGGGATCTCCCGCCCTTCTCCCTTTTTGTTATCTCTCATAGCCCTGGATCTGAGCTGGTCTATGTGTCTTTTCCAGTTTATACCGTCAGTTGTTTCCTCCCTGTATGACCGGGGCCCAGTTATCTGGGTTATTTTTGCAGGTATTCACAAAGGGTCCCTGTGAGGTTTTTTGCATATACTAAGTCCCCTGTTTGGAATGTTCAGGTTCTGCTAGAGGAGTCTACTGGTCTTTCTGGGTTGTATGTGGGGTGTAACCTGTCTAGGTGTGACCTTAGTTTTCTCCCCATTAGTAGTTCGGCTGGACTCTTGTTCATTGTTGCACTGGGAGTTATATATTGTATACTTAATATTTTGTCTATCTTTTCTTGTGTGTCCCCTGGCCCTAGTTGTTGTAATTTCTCCTTTGTATATTTTACCATCCGTTCTGCCCATCCATTCATCGACGGGTGTCCCGGGGCTGTTAGTGCATGCCTTATCCCATTTTGAGCTAAAAATCCCTCAAATTGTGTTGCCATGAATTGGGCCCGTTGTCGGATACAATTACATCTGGCAACCCATGTGTTGCAAAAAGCCTCCTGAGCTGCCTAATAACTGCTTCTGTGGTGGTGGATTTCATGATGCTTACTTCTAACCATCAGGAATGTATGTCCTTTAGTTGGGCCTGTGAAATCAATGTGTAGTCTTGGCCAAGGTCCCCTTGGTGTTTCCCATTCGTGTTTAGGTGCTGTGGAAGGTGTCGGCCTAGATTCTTGGCAGCTTTTGCAAGTTGCCACCCAGTCTCCTATTTCTTTATCCATCCCTGGCCACCACACATAACTCCTAGCCAAGGATTTCATTTTTACAATCCCCGGGTGCCCTACATGTAGCATTGCTAGTACTCTTTCTCTTAATATTTCAGGTATAACTACCTGGTCCCACCATAGTATGCATCACTTAATAATTGCAAGTTCCATTTGTCTGTTTTTGAAAGGTTTGGTGGCTTCATTAGTTTCAGTCTCTGGCCAACCTTTCCTTACCCAGTTTAATATTCGCGCCAGGAGTCTGTCTCGCATTGTTTCCCTCACAATGTCTGCTGCTGTTGCCAGTAGATTTTCTAGTGTCTCTATTTAAAGGGTGTATGTGGTGGGTGCTGGGTCTTCTTCTATGTTTGGTAGGGGGCTGCGGCTTAGTGCATCTGCATGGTTTATGTCCTTTCTGGGTCGGTAAATTAGTTTGTAGTTGTATGTGGCTAGGAATTTGGACCACCTTGTCATTCGGGAGGACAGTATGTTTGGTGTGGCTTTGTTCACTGTGATGATGTCCAGGAGAGGCTTGTGGTCTGTTACTAAAGTGAAAGTTCTTCCATAAATGTATTTGTGGAATTTCTTGATTGTGGTGACAGTGGCTAGTGCCTCCTTGTCCAGTTGGCTGTAATTCCATTCTGGTTTTGATAGAGTCTTTGAGTAGAGTGCTATAGGGGCTTCTTTTCCATTGGGTAACTTGTGGCTGAGGACAACGTCTATGCCGAAAGGTGATGCATCGCAGATTAGGATTATTGGAAGCATTTCACTGTATTGTATTAATATGCAGTCGGATGTAATCAAGTTTTTTGTTTCCTGGAATGCCGTTTCCTCCCGTTGCCCCCAGGACCAGGTTGTTTTTTTGTCAAGCAATCTGTGTAGTGGTTCTGCAATCGTTGCTTTCTGCAGTAAGAACATATTATAAAAGTCAATAAGTCCTAGGAATGCTTGTAGATCAGTTTTATTCATGGGTCTGGGGGCTTCCTTGATTGCTTTGACTTTGGTCTCAGTGGGATGGATCCCTTCATTGTCTATCAGGTATCCTAGGAATTCAACTCTGCTGGCTGCTAATTGGCACTTCTCTTTTTTACCTTGAGCCCCACTTCCTTGAATTTATGCAGGACTTCCCTCAGGTGGTCACACAATTGTCTTTTGTCCTTGGCTGATACAAGGACATCATCAAAATATGGCACCACCCCTTTAATTCCTTGTAGTAATCATTCCATCAAATTCTGGAATACCCCAGGGGCAACACTGACCCTGAACTGTAATCTGTTGCATTTGAATGGCCCTCTGTGTGTCACGATCATCTGGACTTCTGCCGTCTCGGGGTCTACTGGTAGTTGTTGGTAGGTTTGTGCGACAGCTAGTTTAGTGAAAACTTCCCCCTCCCCAGGTAGTGCAATAGGTGGTGTACTACGGGCACGGGATATGCACTTTGTTGTAGTGCATGGTTCAGGGTTGCCTTGTAGTCCCCGCAGATTCGCACAGACCCATCCAGTTTTATTGGTGTGACAAAAGGGGTCTCCCACTTTGCATGGTCAACTGGTTCCAAAACCCCTTGGCGATAAGTTTATCTAGTTGTTCATCTATTTTAGGTTTGAGTGCGAAGGGACCCGCCTCACTTTTATAGGGTTTTATAGGGGTTACGGTTGAGTCTAGATTAAAGGTGATTGGGGACCCCAAGTACTTGCCTAGTTTTCCATTGAATACCTCTTGGAATTCAGCCATCAGGGTCTCCTCCCAGCCCGTCTCATCGATGCTGTTTATTCCGGTGACTTTGATTCCCAATGGTTCAAACCATTCGAGCCCCACCAAACTGGGCCGGTCCCGGTCTACTATAGTCAGCGGCAGAATTTTTGAATGGTTTTTCAATGCTATTCTGAATTGTCCAATTCCTAATACAGGAATTTGGTTTCCTTGGTAGTCTTTCAATGTTAGGGTTTGTTTTTTAAGATGGTTCCTGCTTATGCTTGGAATTAGTCTCTTTGTAGTGTCCCAGGATACCATCGACAAGTATGAGCCAGAATCCACTTCCATTCAACATGTTTGTCCCTCTATTTTGACTTGGACATGTACTTTTTGGGTGTTTGTGGTATTTGAGTGCCAACGGTCACCGTCTGGTGTGTCTCATCTCTCCCTCCAGTTGTCTCTCTCCCTTGCCTATTCCTCGTGGCCTGGTTCCATCTGCTTCCGGTTCTATTCTCTCTGTCCTGGGGATTTGGGCTCCGTTTTCTTCTCAGGGAATAATTTTTTGTTGTTCTGCATGCTCGTGCAATGTGTCCCCGCTGCTCACAATGGAGGCAGATAGCATCTAGGAACTGGCATTCTGATCGTGGATGGTTCCCTTCACATCCGGCACAGCAAAACTTGTTTCTTTTTCCATTCCGGCCTCTCATCTCTCATTCTGAGTGGAGTTGATTAACCCCTTCTTTGCCTCCTTCGTGTCACGACTCAGCCTCGATGTTTTCCTGGTGTGTGGTAGTTGTGTCTTTTGTTGATTCTTGTGGTATCTTATTCATTTTCCGCATGGTGGTTGCCGATTTCTTGGTCGCTTCCACTGTGGTTGCCTCTTCAATTGCTTCCTTTAGTGTTATCTTAGGCTTCGTCAGTAGCCTGCTTTGTAGTGTTAAATACAAAGTCTAAATAATAAATAAATACATAAATAAATAAATAAATATCTCAGTCCCAGGACTACTCGGCCTCTCATGGTCTCCTCCATGTTCAGGAATTCACATGCCCCGGTGATATCCCTCAGGTTTGCAACAAAATCGCCTATGCTCTCACCTTCTTTTTGGTCTCGCTGGTAGAATTCGTGTCGTTTACAGGCGGAGTGTAGTGAGCCCTTAGGAGTCGCTCTAAGTCAGGCCATGCCATTGTCTTTACATCGGTTGGTGCTGACAATGCTCTTGCCATTTTAAAAACAGTGGGTCTGCAGTGTGTCAGGAATACTGCTCTCTTCCTTTGTTCAGATATTGTCGTGAGGTCGTTCCCTTTGAGGAACATTTGGAAATGATTGACATATGATTCCCAGTCTTCGGTTGTGGGATTGAACAATGCGGGCAGCGTGTTAGTCCCGGCCATTTGGTTTTGTTTTGGTTCCGGAATTCTTTGGTCGCCGCGTGCTCATTGGTCTTCGTGTCTCAAGATCCCATCCTTGTCACCAGTGTTGGATCGCATGGAAGTACTCAGTAACGTTCTGATACAGCTTTTTATTTCTCCATAGGCATACAGGAAAAAGAACTCCTCGTGGAAGAAACCACGGCAGCCTTTATAGCCAGCTGCTCACAGCTAGTGTCCAGTGACAGCTCATTGAATTTCCCACCACCGGGGAATCCTCCAATCATGCATAAGTATGCTAATACCTAACAATCAGTAGCAAGTTTCACATATGTGAGTCCTTCCTTGATTAGAGTTTACAACAGTGGTGGTATTCGACTGGTTCTGCCTGGTTCTGGAGAGCCGGTAGGAGCGATGAGCAGTGGACACTGAACCGGTTCTCTCCGCTGCTCTGCTGGCTCTACTGTTGGGCCCACCTGCCTGCCTGGGCTCCCATACTCACCTTTATATGATGAATTTGAAGCACAGCTGCTTTGTGCAGCACAAAATAGTGCTGCACGGCAACTGCTGAAGCGACCGGGATTGTGCAGGCTTACAGGAGGTGAGTTAGAATGCCTCTGCACCTGCGCAAAGTACACATTTGGTACACGCATGCACACAAAGTGTGTGCATGTGCGCAAAGCATGCCCACCAAGCCACGCCCACCAAACTGGTGGCAACAATATTTGAATCCCACCACTGGTTTACAAGTAAGGTATCTCTTCACACAGAGTGACTTCAAGCTATTTTATTTTTGCCTTTGTTTCATAGGATGAAAACAAGACACAGGTAATGTTCACTAAAACATTTTCTCAAGCAAGACTAGATAATCCTAAAAGCTTATTTCACAACAAAAACCCTAAACACAGTGAGAGTCAGTGTGATTCTCAGTCTCAACCTATTGTGCTACCAGGATTTGG
Source organism: Naja naja (assembly GCA_009733165.1). NCBI lineage: Eukaryota > Metazoa > Chordata > Lepidosauria > Squamata > Elapidae > Naja > Naja naja. The sequence goes on from CM019150.1 coordinate 158,185,381, forward strand.
GAAGAGGAGGGTAGGAATCATGGATTTGTTTTTTATGAAACATATGGATAGAGTTTTAGTATCTTAGAATTATAGCATTTATTAGGTTAAAAATGGGGAAAGAAGATTTATTTATAATCTGCCTAACCATATGTCAGCCGCTTTCATCTTCCAAAGCTGTCTTTCAAAAATGGATGATTTGTATTTTACTGCTATTTTATTTCCCAATAATAAGCAAAATTAGTTTAAGAGAAAATCTAATAAAAAAAACAATTGTGAGTCATTGATTTTTCTTGATCTTTCTGCAATGTACTCAGTATATAATCAGTTTTGTTGCAAGTCCCAGAGGAAAATAGGCAATTATTATTATGTTCCCAGTTCATGATTTCTATGAAAAATTCATATTTTGTTTATATATTTAAATACATCTTAAAACTATTAGAATTATTGCCTGATGGACAAAGAAACACACTTCAACTATGTTATAATACCCTCTCAGGCATAAAGCCCACTTTGGCAAAGTTACTATAATCCAGCATTATCTAATTCAGAGGTTATTATTAAAACTAAAATAAAAGAGAATAGGGAAACAAATACATGCAGTCATCATCTTATGGCCACAATCGGAGCCAACACTTTCATTGCTAAGCAAAGCAGTTGTTAAGAGAGTTGCAGCCCATTTTATGACCTTTTCTGCTGCAGATGTTAAATGAAATAGCATGGCCATTAAGTGAATCATGCAGTTGTTAAGTGAATACGCTTCCCCCATTGACCTTGCTTGTTAGAAGCCTCCTGGGAAGGTCACAGATGGTGATCATGTGACCCCAGGACACTGCAACTGTTGTAATAAAAAAAGAATCAGTTGCCAATTGCCTGAATTTTAATCCTGGGAATGCTACAATGGTTGTAAGAGCAATGACCAGTCGTAAGTCACTTTTTTCAGTGCTGTCAGAACTTCAAAGAGTCTTTAATGAATGATTGTAAGTTGAGGGCTACTTGTACGTTGCTTTAAAGAAATGCAACCTACAAAAATTGTAAACAACATCAATAGACTACATTTGTTTAGCCTATCAAGGAAAAAGTTGGATAAGTTCTTGTTTGATGTTGTAGTTATGATTATGGAGGGACTAACGAACTGGAATTAAACTTTGCTCCTGGAGAGGAGCAAAGAAACGGATCAATCTGTCATCCCAGTTCGGTGAACCATGTAAGTAAGAATTAAGTATCTGCAGAGATAGAAATCTCAAGACTTTGTGCATCCTTTTCCCTCCCTCCAGCTACATTTACAGCAATAGGCTGGGGAGGAGGACTGGCATTCACTAATACCAGTTCCAGAATGGCCTTCTAAAATGCCTCCATTTTTGCTGGTTGGCATTTGGGCATTCTGCTTTGAGAAAAATGTCTCACTTGGAGAGTCCACTCAAGCATTAACAGTGTTCCTCACCACCAGCAGAAGCTGATAGAGAAGTGTATCCCACTCCCTCCAGCCAGCCACATTCAGGATTTAGGACTGTGTTCTTCTTTCTTTATTTTATTTCATAATGGCATTCTGTCCTTCACAGAGTATAAAACTCATGAAAAATTAATTCTTCCATCTGGCATTGAATTTAGTACAAGGGGGATTCTACCGGTTCGGCTCGGTTCGACCACAAAGACCTGGTTCTTCACGCAGGTTTTCAACAAGGGACGGGGTTCACTTCATGATCCTTGTCATCTTTTATCTTTATCTTTATTGTAATTTCCCACTTTGATTGATGCAGGCCACCTGGAGTCATTGAGAGTTGGTTGGTATACATGTTGCCCAACTCCCAACAGCTCTGGACAGTTGCAGGTAAACAATATTAAAAGCCAACACAAAAAGTATAAGTAGATTAAAAATGAAGAGCAAGGTTAGAAAGAAACATGGGGAAAACCACATGGGAATTTAAAAAACAAAAACTTGAGCTCAAGGTTTATTCACCCTTACTTGGTGAAGATCCAGGTCTTCAAGGTCCTTCAAAACACTATCAAGGTGGGGACTTTCTGGACCTTGGGGAACCTCTTTCCAAAAGGCACATGCTGCTACAGAGAAGGACTGTTTCCAGGGTCCTGAGACATGGCATTGTTCAATCAAAGAAATCTAGAGTGCCCAAATCCTTCCAAATCCCATAATATAAAAGTTAAGGAGATACTGCATTTCATTCTTTAAGCGCATCAGATTTACACCGGAGGGCTATATTGGAAGGGCAACAAGGAACCTGAAAGATTGTTTTGTACAAATGGAGATGTACTATTTCCCATTGGGGGTGACTCTTTTAAAACCTTAGCTGTGCATTAAACAGGAGCCTACTTTGTCAGAGATTAGCTTTAAGGCAAAAAAGATAAATAAGGACTCTTGGATAAAGAAAGAGTTCTGATATTTGAGCATTCTGAGTTAGTCCAGATGAGCATTTCTCTTGCCAGAGATTTGAAAAGCAGTTCCAAGGTATTTAGAGGCCTTGCCTTGTTTGATTTTGTGGCCATTTAGCTGACGCTGTGAGGCTCAAAGGCATATAGTAAATACCAAGAGTTTTGTATTTGCATAGTTAATCTTTAATTCTATATTCTTAACGTAACTCGGGAGTGATCCTAGGGCAAGTCTGAAACATGGAATGACATCATCAGCATATAGTAGTTTGGATTTTAAACACACGAGCTAACTGTTCAGATAGGCAAATAAAGAATTGATATAGATGTTAATCATTAGTGATGCAATGTATAAGCCTGCCTTATTCGTACATAAATAAGAACTGCTTTTCCTCTCATTTAGATGGCTATAAACTCAAATAAAGGGTTTGGGGTTTTTTGTTTTGGTATATCCAAGTGTTGGATTTCCTACAGGTTCAATAAGTTGCAGGGAGAATTATTAAAACATCTAAGGACCATTTTGACACTGTTATTTTTTTAAACTGAATTTTATTTGGAAATTTTATATTCTTGTTCCTTAAATGGCTTTGGGTGTTTGCAAAGATACAATAAAAGTATTCATCAAAATGTGCTGTTGTGAGGGGCGGGGAGGAAATACTGGAAACTCACAAATTAAGATTTAGTCTTCTAGCCAGGATTATCAGCATCTTCTCCCTCTGTACATGAATCTGTTTTATTGACAAATGGCAACTTGACCAATCTTGTAAAAAGCTGAGCACGGACAAAGCTGATTAATATTAGGTGGGAGAGAAGCAAAAAAAAAATCAGGATCATAGGATAGCTTGGGAACTTTAAAAAAATTGGGAAAAGAAATGGCACCACACATCCGTGCTGTTGCCACAAAAAGTAGATGGAAGATATGAGAAGCTGAGCTTGACTTGAGGAAAGCTTTAGTTTTTAAGGACGCTGGTCATTTCAACCAGGTAATCATTATCGATCCTTGTTCTGTTTTAGAATTTGGCATGAGTAGGCTTTTGAAATTGCCTATTAGGGAAATGTGTTCTAATTCTGACAGGAAAAGAAAAAGTGTTCTGCAAATTTTCAAAGCTCTGGATTTCCTCTGAGTAGAAAAAAAAATCTGCAACTGACCAACTCAACTTCTGCCTTTCTGGATATTTAATGCACACACCACCACCCCAGGACTTAATGTCACTGGAATGATGGACCTGTTAAAGACAATACATCCCTTTTCACCTTTTAACCACATCAGTGCAAGAACAGCAACTTCCACCCATGAGTTTTACTCCACAATTCTCTTTTCAAAAATGAAATAATTTCCAAGGCAAATATTCATAGAATTAGCAGGGAAAACCACAGGAAACTAACTCTGCCTAGCACTATGTTACTGGGAAAGAACTTACATACGGCCATCGCCAATTCCAGATGTGAGTTTTCTGATTCTGGCACAGTTTGATATTGTAAAGTGCTCTTTTTGATAAACAACTGCAAAAGAAACTATTCCTTTGAAGGTTTCCTCTGGATCCAAGGCATTTGCTATCGAAGAACAAGGACCAGATGGGGCTCTTTTTCAAGATGTTAAAATAGCAACATGCAGTTTTGCAATTAACAGGAAGGATAGAAAGAGGAAATGACTCTTGCATGCCAGATGTACTAAATAAAGATAGCTGTTGAAAACCAGCACCACTTTCTTCTTCTGGTTCTCCTCCTTCTTCCATCTCACCCTCTAAAATTTGGACCAAGGTTCTGACACTGAGGCATTAAATAACTAGTTAGACTTTTGTCTCCTACTGTTGTAATAACACCAGCAGAGGAGTGCCCATAATTTGACTGTTATCCCAAAGAATAACAATAGCAACAACAGCTTATATGCCACCTGAAAGTGCTTTACAGCACTCTCTGGATTGTTTACAAGGTAGAAACATTATTTGCACATTGTCCGCAACATTCTGGGACTTCATTTTGCTGACCTCAGAAAGGATGGAAGGCTGAGTAAACTCTGAGCCACATCAGGATCACACTCCAGGCTATGGAGGGAGTTTAGCTGCAAGGCTGCTCTTTAACTATTGCACCACCAGGGCTCTGATTTAGAAAAGAAATACTGTTTACATTAGGAACTTACCACATTAGCTCCATTAGGCTTTGTTTTTATCACATGGCACTGCTTGCACTGGCAATATTGTTTGTATTGGTGACTCTTTGACAAAAGGGATGAGAAGGCACAAAGGAAAAGATAAGGATTTCCTCTGTCCAGTCGTGTCCGACTCTAGGGGCAGTACTCATCTCTATTTCTTAAGCCAAGGGAGCCAGCATTGTCCAAAGACATTTCTTTAGTCATGTAGCCAGCATGGCTATAGGCTGAGGCTCACAGAAGGCTATTACGTCTCACCAAAGTGCTACCTATTTATCTACTTGCATTTGTAGGCTTTCGAACAGCTGGGTTGGCAGGAGCTGGGGCAAGTAATGGGTGCTCACCTCAGCACACAGCACTTGCGTTTTGAACCTGGGATGTCAGCTTTCCAGCTGACAAGCTCAGTGTCTTTAACTGCTCAGCCATCATGCCCCCTATAGGACGATGCAAAGCACAATACTGAGGTAGTGTCATTGAGCTATCCAAATAAATGTCTGTTCCCTCAAATGCCACTTCTAGCAATGGCTGACATGGTCGCAAGTTGTCTCCCTTGGCCTGAACGACTCTGTGAAGGCTTTCATGATCTGATGGGGGTATGCACTGTATCTTAGAATAATGGAAAGAATGCAATCAGTCTCAGAGGTTACCTATCACAAAATGCTCCAAAGCCTAAAATTCTTGAAAAGGAATGCTTTATGTATAATTGACCACATTATGATTAATGGTCTACTATGGTTAACCGTGTCTTACAGGAGCATGTAGTACAAGCCTGCATTGTTTATTTGCTGCAGGATCCAGTCTGTGTCAGTCACAGGACTAGAGGTATACTTATATACTTATATACTTGTATAAGCTTATATGTTTATATATGTTCCTGCTGTTTTCAGGGTACAATAATCAAAAAGTGGCAGCCTTGACCATGTCTATGCAATGAAAAAAAATCCATCTCACTGAAAGCCTCCACAATCTGAAATGTAGAAGCAGAGTAAAATTAGAAGTGTTTACAGCTCCTGCATTGCGCTGCCCAAGTACTCTTTAAAAACTGGCCAAATCAAGGGATTGCTTGTAGGCACACCAACAGTGTAGCAGATGAATTGGTAGGTGTAAGGCATGGGTGAAACGTGTAGCATTGCAGCCTTCTATATAACTGATGGTGGCTTGCTGGGATGTACTATATCAGGAGTGTCAAACTCATGGCAGCATCATGTGAGATATTGGGACTTTTTTCCCCTTTGCTAAACCAGGCATGGGCGTTGCCAGCACATGACACATCCGGCTGGGAGTTTGACAGCCCTGTATTATATGAATCTCAGAAGTCATACAGTAGGCAGGCATGGGACTGTAAGTAAACAAGGCCTCCTCAAAATATGCTGTTCTCCTGTCTAGACCTTTTATACATTGCAAAGGCAATGATACAACCCAGGAATATTTCAGTTTCCCATGGTGCTAAATGTGAGCCCACAATCTACAAGCAACAATGGGGTCATAGTGATCTATGTTTCTCAGTAGGCAACATCCATGGATGACAGGTCATGGAAATTCTCAGTGTTAAGAAGGAAGGAATCTATCAGATTCTATTTAGGTAGATTAGCATTTTCAATCATCAAACTAATCTCCATGATCACTACTGTCTTGCCCAGGTCAAATTAGTTGATCAACTATCAGATTGTCACTGCTACTCATTTCTTGGAGGATTGCTTTCCTGAAACAGGATGGCATATGTCATGCAGAAACTGGCAACCCAACAGAAATCAGTCTATACTATTAGTTCTATCTTAAATCAGCACCCAGGTCCACATAGGATATCCCACTGCCTCCAGGGTATGGCTTCATGCTGGCTAGTGAGCATCTGCCTGCTTCCAATGTGGATTAAAACACTTCACTTTGCAGTCATAGAGGACACTGTGAAAGGCCCTAGAACTATTACGCTGCATTTGCTGCAGCTGTAGCTTTTTAATCTGTTTCTTCTTCCACCATTAATTCCAGAAAACATTTTGATCTCTGCATTCAGCATTACAGTCACAGTGGCAAATGGCCTATTTAAAGTTCTTTTATCTGTTCCCAACTTGCCTGACGATTTTAGGACATGCTAGTGGAACACCAGTTTGGTACATGGAGTTTGATATATCAACAAGGAGCATGTGTTCATAATGAATGTTATCATCTACTGTCAGGAGAATGGCAGTCTAATTTATGGTATTAAATAAACATCCTCGTTGGTTTTCAGGCTCTTCTTCATTATGCAGTAAACACCACAACTACTCATGGCATTGATATAACACATGGCTAAGACCCTCATTGATAGGGAGTTCATGCTGTTCCCGGCAGCATCTTCCTCTATGAGAGTGCTATTATTTTTTACCAAGAAATAGATTGCCACCAGCTAAAAATCAAATGTGTCAACAATCCAAGTGTTGACTCCATTTAGAAATACTAGGTTGATTCTGCAAGCATCTAGAAGAACAGGTTTAGATCCAAGGGGCAAATTTCATGCTGTCTTACTATTGGATCATAGGGTTGGTTTTATTTCCCAGCAGCTGCTCAACTAGTTCTCATGAAGATTAATCAAGCTGAGTGTGAGGGACAGAGGTATATCCTTATTACCTAGGGAAGTATTCAAAAGCACCGCTCAGGGGAATCACTGAAGCATGCCAGTACAACTATTAGGAATTACAGCTGGCACACTCCACATGGCCTCCAGAAGCATGGGGACAGTTGAGGAACTTACATAATAAATTGTTGGGTTTTCCCCATTTATGCTTTCTACATGCTTACAAAGCTCAGAAAATAGGATTCACCACTTGGCGTATTGCAGTCAAGTCTTAGAATACAAAGAACAAGAATATAAAGCAACATTCTGCATATGTGGCAACACCCATATGTAATTTGGAGAGTATGTTTGCAGGGATGCCCTGCAAAAGGCTTTTGTTCCTTTGGGGCAGTCTGCACTGTATCGGCATGCAGAAAGTGATATGTCTATGTTTTACTGCCACCAACAAGTGACTTCTTTATCCAAGGAAATTATACCAAGAATGCATGAAGAGGGCTCTACTGTAGGGCAGACTGATATGGTGCAGGTTATATATGGGCCCTGGAATGGATGTATAGAGGTCAAAAGGGGAAATGTCACTGTTTGCAAGATTTCATGCTGGAATCTACACCCTCATGGTACCATGGCTAAACTATACCTAGCCAGGAAGGACTCCAGCCACTGATTTGAATTAAAGGGTGAGCTTCATTCATTTTATGCAGCTACAGGATGACACAAAAATATAGGCAGGTACATGGAAAACAAACCAAGACCTCACATGTAAAGAGAGTTTGCATGCTGTAGTAATATGGGGCCCAGAACCCTCCCAGTGTTCTGCTGTGGCACATATAAAGTCAGATGGAGACAACATTGCATTTGAACGAACATCTGTTTATTCAAAAGAAGGTTGCATTGCCTTGATGCAACATTGTTAACATGCCACTGTGGCCATAAGACAGGAGATATAAGGAAGAAGCAGGGAATGGGTTCAGCGAGATGGCAAACTCTTTTATTGTCAGTTAAGACATTTTCATCCCACTGAGGAGTTCAGGGAAGGAAACAGTTGTTTTGGGGAATAAAATCTGCAGTGATATAGTTAGCTACATCCCAAGTTACAGTAGGTGTGAAAGCAAACAGTAAAGATACACTACTCCTAACCACGGCTGAGACAACCAAATGCACCTATCCAGAATTTGTTTGTAAGTAAAATGGGCTGTAGATCTGGGATGGTCCCTGGAAGCACTTAGGACATGCTTAGAGTTTTAATTTTGGGATTTTAGTGTTAATTCGGCTTGATTTGTTTAATCTGGTTTTATCTGATTTATTGTTGTGTTGTTTTTAATTTGTAAGCCGCCCCAAGTCCTTCGGGAGAGGGGGCGGCATATAAGTCGAATAAATAAATAAATAAATAAATAAATGATTCTGAATCTTTCCAGCTGCTTCAAGTAGAGATCAAGTGATAGTGAACAGAGAGGGGTTGATGGCAATCTGTCCTGTAATGGTGAGTCCATGTAGTGTAAATATCTGTGAGAGTATAACACTAATATTGTTACACCTGAGCAGTCCTACATTGTGTGAAGGTAATAATCCTTGCTCAGATCCAGATATGTCCCTGAGGAACATTTCTTGCAGAAGTTCTGTGGTCACATACAGTATGTCCTTCCTTTAGCCCACCCTGCTGTCTGACTTGTTCAGCAGCTACAGAATTAACTATATGTCATTCTACATGCTCAGCCACAGACTCTCATAGCAGGCCTGTGATCATTGCAGTGCTAGCTGGGAAATTGGGGGCATGAATACTAGATCTCTTGCTTGGAAAAGAAAGGGAGAAATGTCAGGCTATATTGCAATGGAATGGGACAACTCACCACGGCAACTTGCCACAGCCAACTAGCTACCTCCAGCTCACTGGCACCAACTCACTGGTGGCATCTCACCACAGGACAACTTGACACAGCAATGCAGCAGGGACAACTCGCTGTGGGAGCCAGGTGAGCAGACGAGCAAGCAGGTGTTGCAATGCTCTCGGAAAGCCAGTTGACAGAACCACAAGAGAGGGGATGAATGGAAGATGGGGAAAAGGCAGATCCAAAGTTTGCCCCCTTCCCTTGCCAGTTGCCATAGCTGAAGTCCAAACCCCAGCTTTAAAATAATGTCATCTTCTGTCCCCAGGAAAATGGTCTCCCTCTATAATTGTGGTGGTCCTATGAGACAGATTTTCTCTCTCAAGTGTATATAGTTTTCATAAAGCTTTAAAAAACCTGCTCTGCCAGCAGGCCTTGTTTTGGATGGTTATTTATTCTCCTTGTTATTCTTTTATTGTTTTTGATCCTATATATTTTACCTTTCATAAACACAGATGTTTAGGGTCTGCAGTAATTCATTTCCTTTTTCAGTAACAGAGGGAAAATGCCACAAGAGCCATTATTCTGAAAGAGTCTGCCTTTAGGGAGAAATAGAAACTGAATCTATGGCCCACATTCTTCTAAGCTGCTTTATTTTATGAGCAAGCCTGAGGCCAGAGGATTATTTCATTCATTGTGGGGAGGAACCCACAACATTCTATCTCCATTTTCTCCTGAAAATGCCCTCTCGATGTTACAGCTCAGGTGACAAGATTATGCCCAGAAGCTACCCAAAGGCAAAAGGATAATAAATAAGATAGGGCACCAGTAGGTCTACATAGCTACATAGCTAAAAAGAATGTATCTTTACTTTTCTTAAATTAGCACACCTTAATTCTCTTAGCACTTTTTGTTTAGCTTTGTTTTATATAGATTTTAAACTAACTTTACATGCTATACACTACCTATATTGATTCTACATAGGAATGGTATTCTACAATCTTTTAAATGTTGTATGGTATATATTTTTTAATTCATATTTATATGCCGCCCTTCTCCGGAGACTCAGGGTGGCTTACAATGTTTGGAGTGCAACCCAATGCGCTCAGTAATAGCCTTCATTCCCTTGTATATGCCTGCTTATTACTAAGCAGCATTTTTACAAAGTCAGCTTATTGCCCCCAACAATCTTGGGTCCTCAATTTACCTACCCCGAGAGGATGGAGGGCTGAGTCAACCTTGAGCCTGGTGGGATTCGAGCCTGCAGTAATTGCAGGCAGCTGGAACTAAGTGCTAGGCATTTAATAGCCTGCACCACCAAGGCCCACCAAGGCATTTATGTGTTGTACTAGTTAATGACCAAAATAAATACAAAACTAAGCCAATCCTAATGTGTTATCTGTCAGATTTACTTTGGTGACTGAAGTGGCATACAAAATGATGGACAACAAACAGCAAACAAACTAATGGTCCATTTAGTACATATTACAAAGAGGCGGGGTGACTCTGGCTTAATGACACTGGAACGAGTCTTTGCTCTGGCTGTTCGAGACCTAGCACTGAGTAGCAGGGTGAGCTCCTATTAGTCACCTCAGCTTCTGTCCACGTAACAGTTCAAAAGCCTATTCTATACAAGTAGATAGATAGGTACCACTTTGGTGGGGAGACGAGCTGTTGCTCTTTGCAGGCAGGCAGATTCCTGACAGCTCTGAGCCTTCCTGGTTGCACTGCCTGTTTGTGAGGCATCTCTGGGAAGAGGGTAGGGAGCAATGCTTGGGTGACACTTCAGGAACACCTCATCTTTCTCTCTGGTATGAAGCCAGCTTGTCTTCCTGTAGCACACCTTGGGAAGCCTGCAAGCATACAAGGCTGGTACCTTGACAAACTAAATTAATACTCTGCACTTGCATTGTGGTCTCCTGGCTACTGTAATATCACCATATGCTGATCATCATCATCATCACAGTACTAAGGGCTAAGATGGTTGTGTTGGTACCTCCTCTGGCTGCACAGTGCAGTGCATTCTTGCTGCTCCAATCCTATTGGTGAAAAATAAGAGTGAAGGGACCAAATTCTGCCATCCCGATACATTCCATTGAATGGGGGAATATTGTACCGACCTTCCAATCTATGATGGGCACATCTTCTGTAATCCTGGTTCAGCTTAGGAAGTATAAAGGGGAGAGGGAATGGCCTTGAAGGACTGAAGCAAGAGCTACTACCATAGCAGCGGTCAGATAAAAGAGGACTGAGTCTGGGGCAGGAATTTAACCTAAGTAAACATGTCAGACAAGGCCTTTCCCTTTCCCCCCAATTCTCATGACGATAACAGGAAAGAGGAGGGGCACACCTGCAAGATTCTGTTACTATTTATTTATTTACCAAATTATATAGCTGCCCATCCCATGAGAAGAGATTCTGGGCTGCATATAATAGTATTATAGTTTTGCAATGAAAGTTATACTGACCTACATGGCATTGGATACTTAGTCTGATCTACCTCCGGGGACTGACGGTGGGAAATTCTGAATTGGCCATCAATTGCTAAATATTGCTTTCATGGAAGCACTGATATGGGTGCTGGTGTCTGGAATATGGAACAGATCATGCAAGTTTTGTCAGTTTGTCCCCCAACCTCCACCCAGATCAATGCTGCATACCTTTGAATGGCCCAAGGAGGATGTCTTCAATTATTAGGGTTTCCAATTCCAAATCCTTATACAGCAGTACAAATGTTGCAAGTTTCTTGGCAATAGGAGGCAGAATGAGTGATGGGAAACTGGGAGCTGTTGGATGCTGCAAACCATCCTTTTTAAAGCCATGTTAGTGTTGCCGTGACAGATGTGATACAGTTTATGATAAGGCATTTTGCAGGATTATGCCTGGACCCTAGGGTGTGTCATATTTTTCAACTTTCAGTTTCCAAATGTTAGGGGTGCTCAAATGTTGTGACATGCCTTGGGGATTGTAAAGATATTTTTGTTACTTTAATATAGATGTGCTTGATAAGTAATGACATAAATATCAGAACTTTTTAACATTTTGTTTCATTTGCAACCCACCCTTTTCCTATATTCCTATATTAGAAGTGCCTTAAGTTTTTTGCACTGCAAAGCTTGGTAATCTCTGCTGCTATGCATTCAAAATGACTGACGTATCGAGAGAGAGAGAGAGAGAGAGAGAGAGAGAGTTTCTCCTTCCTCTATAATGATTCTATGGAACCACAGCTCTTGTAATGGAACAAGTACAGAACTGCAACGGCGAATGACAGGCAAATGGATTGGAAGAGGCAGCGGAGAAAATTATTTTGACTGGAATGGGAAACCGAAGGGAATAACTGCATATCAGAAAAAGCAAACAATGACCATAGTGTTGCAATTCTCGAAAGTTCTTCAAGGAAATGGCTGTTCAGTAACATTTCCATAATCAAGTTCTCTCCGTATTCTCTTATTAGCCATAGCAATGGCTAGATTTCCTTAACTATTCCTCCTCTGTATGGGGTGCCCCATACGGTGGCACGACTGCAGATCAAAACGGTGGAACAAAGCATGAGCAGCAGAGATATTCCCAAAGAATCACCTCTGGCCACTCAGCTTGTCAACTGGCCGCCAGATGCAGTAGGCCTGGGGACTGTGCAATCATCCAGTTGATGGAACCACAGGAGATTGACATAAGTAACTTGCACACAACGAATGCAGAAATTACAGAACAGCAGTGAAGTATCGGTAGCCAGCACGGGAGAAATAAAGGAGAAATGTGTGGTTTTCTATGGTGTGACTACACTTAACTATAAAAAGGAAGCAAGGGAAGCAGGGAAGCAAAGAAGGAAGGGAGAGGGGAGGGGAGGCGAGATAAAGTGTTGAGAAAATGATTCCTCAATCCAATCCTCACACAGGCAACTCCAAAACGAGCATGGGAAGGGACGGGTCCCCAAGTTCAGCTTCACATCCAATTGCAGGTCCTCAGCATTGCTATGTAGATGGTGTAATCCTTGGATAAGGCTCAATGTACATCAGCACACCATATGATGACCGCCTATTGGAATTCACTCTGGGAGAAGATAAACAGTTCATCATTGAATTGGTGCCAGGATGTCTCAGACATGGGTTGATTTCAGGGTGCAGTTGGGGACACGCAGCTGTGTCATTTCCAAGTGGTTGCAGGAGTGTCTTTGCATTGGGGATGGCTGAGAAACTCTGGGAGTTGAAGTCCACAAGTCTTAAAGTTGCCAAGGTTGGAGAGCCCTGATGTAAGGCATCAGGAAGAAGCACAGTATCTTCTCCACTGTAGATATCATAGCAGGTGAAGGAGAGCCCATAAAGTTGAGACACCTTTTGACTGGCCAAGGTAGCCCAAACGGCCATCTTCTGAGGCACAGATGGCCCAACCCTTCATGTCAAACTGTGCTGAGCTTCCTGGAGGAGACCTGACAAGCCTGGCGCTTTAGTATAAAAGAAACGTCTATTTGGTCCTTCAGGTGTCCCGCCTTTTTACAGGGAGGCATTGACGCAATCCTGAACTCTGTACTTTACAAGAGGAGGGAGCCCTCTTCACGTCACCGCGAGCTGGGAGTCACTTAATCCAGGAAGCCTGCCTCACTCTCTTAAGGATCCCTCCTGGCCCCTCGACTGAATGGGCCCCACCAGTTGCCCCAAAGTCTTAACACGCAGGATCCCCCTGCCCCTGCCCCATTTTTTTAAAAGGGTAGCTGCCGACTTCGCATCCTGAGGGCTGGGATTTCTCGCAACCCCCTAATCCCCTACCTCATAAAGAGAAAGTCTCCCTCCCCTCCCGTGTTTACATTTCGCTCGGCTCTTCCTGGTTTGCGCTGGAAATCGTCTGCAGGAGCCCCACCCACCCTCGCGGTGCTCCGAGAGCTCCGCGCACCCGGGTCGGCGCGAAGGTGCTTCGGGAGGGAAGCGTGGCCGAGAGCAGCTCCCAGTTCTGGAAGCAGCAGCTTCCCCCCGCCCGAAAAGGCCGTCTCTAAGCGCTGGCTAGTGGCGGCAAGCGAGGACATCTGTCGCTGTGACGGGCCAGCAGCTGCAAGCACGCGCTCCCGCGGGAGCCTTTAGATCACAAAGCTCCTCTCACCTGCACGGCCAGGGAGAAGAAATCTCTCGCTTTCCCTCTCGGTCTCTCTCTCTTTCTCCTTCTCTCTCTTTCTATCTCTCTCTTCCTCCTCCCGTCTCTCTCTAACCCTCCCTCTCTCTCTCCCTCTCCTTCCCTCTCTCGTTCCCTTTCTCTCCTCTTCTCTTCCTCTCTCGCGTTCTCTTTCTCCTTACTCCTTCTCTCTCTCCCTCCCTCTCTTTCTCTTTCCTTTTCTGGACTCACGAAGCAAGGCAGGTTGCGCTTCGAAAGGCGTGAAGGACAAGGAAGAAGTGGCTTCCTCTGACTGACAACATTTATTGATCGGCAACGTCGGGCAAGCAAGTTGCGGGGAGCCGATCGGCGGGAGATCGCCCCTCAAGCCCATTTCTTCCGGTAGGCTCAAACCTGACCCACCGAGCTAGCCTGACTTTCCACTTCCCAAAGGCCGCCTTCTCTCTCTCTCTCTCCTTCCTTCCTCCTTTCTCCCTCCCTCCTTCTTTCCCTCCTTCGATATTTCCTTCATTGTGTGGCTGAGCTGCGTGGAGGCGAGTCCCCCTCGGTCTCCACCCCCGCTCTTCTGCTTCTCTGCTTTGGCTGGTGGATGCTGAAGATTACATCCCCCCCTCGAGCAGGGAAGGCCCAACCGAAAAGAAAAAAAGGGGGGGACACACCAAGCCTTCCGGCACGCGAGAACATCTTGGGTGCGTTCCGACAACCTTTTACGGATTTTGTCCCAGGGTGGTTGTCTTCTCGGTGGGAGTTGCCCGCGGATTTAGAGAAGGAGGCGGAGGGAAGGAGGGAGGTAACGAAGCTGGGAGGAACGGGGTGGGGGGGAGAGAGACGTTCGGTTGTGACAGGCTGCCGAACATCTGGTGCGGCGTTTGGCATTAACTAGGATGAGTCTCGGATTAATCAATCTCCCACGCGCGAAATCGCATATCTCAATATTGTGATCTGGCTTGCGGAAACGGGGAGGAAGGCTTCCCCCGCTATATAGCTTTCTCCGTTACTGAAACAATCATAGGCAGAGAAGGCAAGCTTATTGTCTCTTTCCCTCTTGGCCTAAAGGTGCAAGGAAGGTTGGCACTTTGCTGTTCTGTGTATACTTTGGGGCATGGTACTGTGGCATCCTCTCCCTTTCCATCTCACTCTCTACAGCTAGTGTCAGATAACTTGGCTGTGGTTGGAGTACAGTGATACCAAACATGGTTGCATTCACTTGCAACACCAATCCAGGTTAGCAAATGGCTCAATGCTGCATTCACATACCCTAAACTTGGTTGGTGCTGCCATCAAATTTTGTGTGTAAGGGGGCATAGCATTTTGCAAAAATCCAGCTGTTTGCATTAACTTATGGCTTGGTGTATTGTGCAGATTCCAAAAATGTGTTAATTCAAGAACCAATGTTTGGGTTGGCCATTCAGCCTGAGGGTGCCTTGTGCATACTATCAGTGTGAGTAAAGAACTTGGGCTAGAAAGGCCTTCCAAGTATGTTTATGATGTGGTGGATGGAACTGAGCAACACTTTTCCCAGTGGTGGTATTCAAAATTTTTTACTACAGGTTCTGTGGGTGTGGCTTGGTGGGTGTAGTGTGGCTTGGTGGATATGTGGGGGCGTGGCTTGGGGGCATGGCAGGGGAAGGATACTGCAAAATCTCCATTCCCTCCCCACCCCACTAACCTGCTTTCCAGCTCTGTTCTCCTGTGCAAAAGAAGACCCAGCCAATCAGCTGGGACTCGTGTGGCAGCAAATAGATGGGGGTGGGGCCAACCAGAGGTGGTATTTGCCAGTTCTCCGAACTACTCAAAATTTCCGCTACCGGTTCTCCAGAACCTGTCAGAACTGGCTGAGTACCACCTCTGGTTTTTCCTATGGCCCAAGTTGCATTAGAGCTCCCATTCTCCTCTAACAGGAAGGGCTGTAATAATGTAACTGTAAACAACATTTTGTTCTGAAAGAGAAGTGATTCTATAGCAGAGAAGAAAATTCAGAAGCTGGACAGGGATGAAGTGGCCCTGATGCTGTTTTTTGCTGTTGATTGCAGTCAAGAAATGGAGAGTCTTATAACTGAGTTGGTTGAACGAATGAATGAATGAGTGAAAATAAACTCTATGCCCAGCCTGTTGAGATTTCTTCTTACTCAAATGGCATCATTAGAAGAATGTGTGTCTGCTTGCAAAGTTGGCATATCATAATTTCATGAAAATAAAAGCTGGAAATAATCTTCAGCCAAATTTCATCAAACAGGAAAAAAAAACTATTTGGACAGGTGCCATGCAATTGAACCAGAAAAGAGGAATTAAGTCTTTTCCGTTCCTCTCTCCACCACCATTGCTACAAGATCTTTTTTTGCTTTGTTTTGGAGTTACATCTTCCTGTTCTCAAAAGAAAACAACGTAGTTATAACTTTCTCTAATTCCTCTCTGAATAAGGCAGCAGCCAGGAGTTTCTGCTATCATTTTTAGCCAATATGGCAGTGGTGCATCTTCCTGGGAGAAAAGAATCTTAAACTTGTAGTGCATTAACTTGCAGGCCCTGCAATGCATTAACTGACCTTTATGACTAGTTTGGAAATTTCTGCTAGTACAAACTTAGCAGTAAGTTGGCTTTTCCAAAACACTCCTGTGTTGCAGGTATGAATCATGTTCACCAGCAAATTACAATGTGCTGGTTATGGTTTTTAAAGCTGTGCATCATGGCTTTCTGTGTAGGCAAATACAGTTGCCACTTATTTGTCTTGCCAGAGTTTGGGGTCAGGCCATTTCTGCAGCTGTCAGAGGTCTCTGGAATGCTTTCCCTTGAAGGGATTTACCATTTTGTAGGATTTTGAAAAGGCTACAAACTCTATTTTTAAAAAAGCAGGTTATTCTCTAGTCTGAACTCTGGTTTTATTACTGGAACCATTAAGACATTATAATAGTTAGTGGCTTAAAATGTCTTCAAATGAATTCCTGGACACTGGGTGAATATATTGATTTAGGTCTTTT
The DNA here is from genome assembly GCA_009733165.1 of Naja naja. Lineage (NCBI taxonomy): Eukaryota > Metazoa > Chordata > Lepidosauria > Squamata > Elapidae > Naja > Naja naja. The sequence goes on from CM019150.1 coordinate 158,202,344, forward strand.
GGCAATAAATGGAAGTGTCTTCTGACTTCTTCTCAGATGTCTGCTGTCACAGGGTCACCTACACTCTTGGGAGTTCTACTCGCATATTAACTAGCTTTGATTCTGTTCAACTTCTTGGGATTAGCCAAGGTCAGCAGCCTGCCAGAGAAGACCAACTGATGGTGCAAGAAATAAAATTAACTGAATGAACAAATATGATCAGGCTTTTCAACTTAACTCCTGTACATCCCGATTGGGTTCAGACATCCAACTACATCATGATTTGCCAATCATTAACAACTTGCACAAAACATTAAACTCTAACTTATGGCTTATGGCAGGGCTGTCAAACTCCTGACCCATGGGCCGGATGCATCACACACTGGCCATGTCCATGGCCGGTTTAACAAAGAGGGGGGGAAATACCGATATGTCATGTGACACTGCTGTGATGACGTGAGTTTGACATCCCTGGCTTATGAACATAATGCAAAGTGCCAACCTTTCCTTCTGACATCAGAATCAAAATTATTGGGATGTTTTGGGAAGGGGAAAAGTGGCAGCAAGAGAAGGAATGACATTCGAGTGAGACTGTGATTCGCTTGGTTTTCAAAGGAGAGTGGTCCTTGTTTTTCAAAACTGCATTCAGACTACTTTAGGGTTTACATCAGTTTTTGTATTCAGTGTATCAAGATATGAATGTCTAATTTTCAACCTGAGAAATGGATAATATCCACAAAAGAGTTTGGTGCTGCAGATTTTCTGTTCCAGCACTTAATACACTCTGCGAATTGGAATACATTTTTTATATGAAGGCAGTGAGACACATGAAAAAATAAAAGTAGAATGCTTTTTAGAATAGTGAAAAATCTTCATTTATGATCCATATGAGCTGTTCAAGATATTTTAGCACTGAACAGTCATTTAATTGACTGCTTCTTACAGTTTTCTTGACTTGTGGTTACAGTTTTCTTGACTAGTGGTTTCCTAGGGCTGAGAGAAAAGTGACTGGCACAAAGTCACCCAGCTGGTTTTGTGCTTAAGGCAGGACAAAAATTCTTGGTCTCTTGTTTTCAACCTGATGCCTTAACCACTACACCAAATCAGCTCTCTCTGTCTTGTAAATGGGATACTGTATCTCACATAAGAGCAGCTTTTGGGAACTTACCCATCCTTCATATGTGTCAATTTCAGTTCCCAGAATTCATAGCAATAATCATGCTAACTAGCAGATTCTGGGAGTTGGCAGCTAGAAAGGTGTTCAGGTGGGGAAGACTATTTAAGAGCCATGATTCCAGCTCCTACATTCTTGTGCAAGGCAGCTCTTCCTTTGGTCTCCTATCTTGAACTGAATTTCTGTTCAAATTGTCTTGAATGTGAGAAGTAGTTTCCAACTGATTGGAAAAAAACAGTTTACTTGTGTTCAAGGAAACATGACTAGTAATTCCACAACAAACAAAATACACTGAGCTAAAGCTCCTACATTTATTCCAGTGTCCTGTTCAGACATATTGATAGCCTAAATAATTATAACAATATAAATTGATCACACTTAGGTAGGGAGACATGGAAATGGCTTGGGGAAAAAAACCACCCAGGAGCCATTAAGATAACAGGATCAGGAACATGTCCTAAGCCCAGGAGGTAGGAAAGTATTTGAAAGGGACTTAGACTGGTTCCCCACTAACCCACAGTGGTGTAAGGAAGGAACACTTATAGATTCTATTATTACAGTCTATCTCAATAAAATATATTTCTGGTTTTCCTGTGGTGTCAGTTTCTTGATCTGGTCTAACCCATAGGGATGATGACTTGTAATTTAAGTCATTTTTTTGGTTTTTGTTCTTCTACTAGATATTCATTGTATGGCTGGCTGTTGTTTCACATAGCTGTCATTATCTACAAAATGCAATAGTGTGTAATTCTTTTCTTCAAGGTATCAGAGTAAGTGAGTTGAAATATATGCAAAGTAGATGTGCTGGCCTTTTTTAAAAGCACAAAGATGTTATGGCACCTGAAAGGTTATTTATTACTTCACTGTAATACTTCATAAACTTTTAATGAACTAATATCTACTTTAGCATACATATACTGCATTCCCCAGAAACAAAATAATTCTCCTTCTTTAATGAGAAGAAATTAAATTCCAAAAGAAGTTTAAGAAATTACCTGCAAGAAGTTCAGGCAGAACTAAACAGTAACTATTCACATAAAAACGTTGAATATATCACAGATATTCATAAAAGAATGAGACCAAATTGAATAATTAGTTGGGATCTTATCTTGCTTTGAAAGATATACATTGGTTTTATTTCTCTTGTATGGAAACATAGATTATATTAATGTTTGATTCATTCATTATATGCAATCAAGTTGGTGTCAACACTTAGTAAACACATAGATTTTCTGCATTATGATCTATCTCTACTCTTCCTTCAAGCCTTCCTACAGTGCACTCATTACCACTGTAACTGAACCCATCCACCTTGCTGCTGGTTGTCCTCTTCTCTTTCTTTTAAAGGAAAGGGACTTTTCCCCAGCTTTAGGACCTTCTGTAAAGAGCTAGGTGTTCACACAATATCTCCAAAGTAGAATAATTTGAGCCTAGTCGTTAACCAACTCTGGTTTGCTTTGTTCAATGATCCATTTGTTTTCTTGGGTGTTCAGTAGTGTTCTATAAATCTATAACACTAACCAGTAGTGTTCTATAATACAAAAGTTCAAAAGTATCAATATTTTTCCTATCCTACTTCTTCAAAGTCTATTTGTCACTTCTGTATTGTCATGGGAAAATACAATTTGCTTGCACTACGTACATCTTTGTAGGTATATAGATACAAGATGGCCTTTGAGTATCCTTTTGAATGTCTTCATAGCCGCTCTACCAAGTATTAGTCTTTGGAATATTTCTTGTCTGATTGTTCCTTTACTATTTTGGTTGATCCCAAAATGCAGAAACTATCTACCACTTTGATATCTTCCCTGTCAATTTTAATTATTAACAATTAAACATTAACAATTGGAAGGAGAACAAAAGAACCCAATTTAAACCACAGTTAAAAATAGTTTATGTGGTTTAGTGATTTAATTGTTTAAAATCTCCCCCTCCCGGAGCCTGATTTATGTAGGTGTGTGTCAATTAGGATTTTTATAAAAATCATTAAGGTACCAGATCTGAACTGCTGAAGAAAAGGCAAATATAGACAGATTCCAAGAGATCCGGGGAGGGGGAACGACAAAGTCTTTGTGGCCAATTTGTGGTTATCTGGATTTCTATAGTCCAAAATTCATGGCCCTACTGTGAAGTTTACCTTAAGTATGGAGCAGGCATTAAAAAAAATAACTTCATTCTGTAGGCATGTTGTGTTGGATTTTTTTCCCCACAAAACCTGAAACAATTGATAGCCATCTCATGTATTTATATATTGTAGGGCTATACTCTCTTGGGTTTATGTTTATGTTTTATCTTGTAATTTTGCACATTTAAAATATCTGCTGTCTTGATGAATGGAAAAATTGGATATACATTGGAGAGAGGAAGCAATTGCAGAGCTGATTAAGGTCAGTCATAAAAATCACATTGAAAGTATCACTTATGCTACAATATATGTCAGATGAATACAGTGGTTTAATAACTATTTAGCTGGCATTAAATATCTGGCTGAACTCAATGACACTTATTTCTAAGTAGACTTATAGAGTATTTCATTGTTGAGAAGATCACTTGTACAATTATACAGTTGGCCCAAACATACTTTTCTAATTCATTACTTTATTACCACTACATTCAGTCTGATAATTCGTTTTAAAATATCTGAAATACTATCCATCAGAGAAATGAAAGTGAATTGCTGTTCCAAATACAGTAGAATAAAGAAAAAAAGTTCAGATCATCAAATAATAACTAAACCAAAGAATTTATGACTGAAACAAACAATTATTTTCGTATCAAATTATGCTGCCACATTTGAATTATAAATATCTGCTTTTTTTCAAAGCCTCATATTGACAGGTGGTGTTGTATAAATAGCTATAATAATTGAATAATCAGCTATGTGAAAAATGACTTCTGTTTTTAGAGTCTGTTTTAATTTGATAGATACAGTAAGCAATTGTTTTCCTTTTGTTTTCTCCCAAGAGAATAAAATGCCCGTGAGAGGAGACTCAGTGACAAATTGTGTCCTTTTATGACAATGTTTGTTTTATTATACAACTATCTGTCCTGGAGTCTGCAGCCTCTTGAATTTCCTGTGCTTCATTTAATTCCAAGTAAAAATAATAAAATTCCAGGGAACTCAGGTGAAATGTTTTGGATTAGGAAGTTTGCTGCAAAATGATGAGGAGAGAGGTAACATCAGTGCTCTCTTCCACTTTCAAAGCTGCAGTGAGCTCAAAACCTGACCTCTAAACATATTCAAAAGTGACTTGAAAATGGGGTAGAACCACTGAAGCAATTTTCACTAGGGCTGTTGTATAAACCTTTGGAGAAGTGCTGTTTTTCGATGGTAGCTTGATCAGAGCAACTTCTGGGGCTGATTTTCAGACCAGCATCACAATATCGCTTCTAAAAGTAAACAATTGTGTTGCTTCACTTTATTCACAGATATTTTTTTTGGGACAACTGCTAAAGGGGTTGCTGCATGTCATTCCCCTCCTTGTTTGAGAGGTGCAACAGAGGATGTGCTGCTCATTTCTCAGGGCAGGGGTCTCCAAACTTCACAACTTTAAGACTTGGGCATCTCCCCATGACTGGCTGGAGAATGTTGGGAGTTTGAAGTTCACAAGTCTTAAAGTTGTCAAGTTTGGAGACCCCTGTCCTACAGATCACTTCCACTTTCAAGGAGCCGTTTTGGCAAACACATCCTTCTGCCATCTCCAGCATGGCTCCTTCCAGAACCCAAAGCAGGTTGCACTGAAGCACAACACCCATTCAGAAGTCTCTTCAAACTCTTATAAATGACATGTTCTTTTCAAACTCTTATAAATGACAAGCTTCATGTTTGGCAGCAACATGAATTCCTTCATCAAAGCAAATTACATCTCTTCTCTGCTTCAGCTGAAAGAATCATGTTGCCTTTGGGATGCAATTTTTTTTTAATTGAAGCAATTCAAGGTCCTCTTGCTGAAGTCTAGTTTTCAAAGGGAATTAACTGAGAAATCAAAAGATAGCTTTCAGCACAGCCTCACCTCTGACCAAAGTCCGCATGGCCAGACTACATGCTTATTTTTCTGCTAAAAAAAAAACAGTAGCTAAAGTTGTGAAGGCTTCTAATTTAATTACCTTGCTGGCATATCTGAAAGCTGACTTATCTTTATTGCTTCCAATTTTAAAATTCTGTAAGACCTAGCTAATAATGATAAAAGTGTCCTAAAGTAGTCATCTGAAATAAGCTAGAAAAGTGTTGTAAATACTTTCCGCACATAACTTTTGTGGCAGAGAAATATGCATTACTAGCTTATATAGTATCTGGCAGATAGCTGTGGAGAAATATTGTGATTCTTTAAAAATAATAGGCTAATTCTACTCTCTTTGCAAGCTATCCTTGACCATTAATTCTGTTGTTCAACTTTCAAAATGACCATTTTAAAATTGTTTCAAAATGGTAAATGATGGGCTGTCAGAACTCCCATCATTCCATTTTAAAGAGCTGACTTAACAATCATCATTAGAAGCATTTGAATAGTACTTGGAAGAATGGGGATGGGATCATTAATAAAAAATGAGCATTATTACTATAGATCTGGCACACAAAGTGGCTTTAATTTCTTAACACAGAATATTATTTCAGAAGCTTGCTTGAGCAGATTACTTGAGTAATACAACAACATAAATATATTTTCTTCTAATCATGTCTGAATATCACTCTACTTTTTCTTCTTCTTAGCATTGCAGGACTCAAACTAAACCACTAGTCACATTGTTATGTCCTGCTAAGCTTGATCAATGTTGCTTGATTTCTTGATCCTGTAGAAGTGGCTACATAAACAAATCAAGAATTATGGCTAGAGTTGGGAGTTATGGCTTGCTTTTGGCTTGCAACTCTTTTCCAACTCTTTAATTTGTTTTAGGAGGAAATAAAGCAGAGTTACCAGTCTGCATATTGTACTAATCAACTCAATAATGTTTTTTTCATGATTTATCCACCCATTCCACTGAGGAGACAAGTAAGGAGCACAGACCAAATAGCATGCATCACAACATGATGCTCTGTGCACATGAAAGGGACATGTTATTCTCCTTATGAACTGTATATTCATGATTATGTGAATAAATGTTATATCAGCAAGTACAATCTCTTCTCAGAAAATCTACTGAGCTACCCCTTATAGTTAAAGATTACCTTCCAAACATCTATTCTCTTTGCAAGGTTTGCTGTATTTTTCAAAAGAAAGTTAAGACATAATCAAATGTCTTTGTGCAACTGCAGGCAAAAGTGATGGGGCTGTGCCTTGTGTTAAGAACTTGAAAGAATTACAGAAGAGAATGGCAGAAGGAAAAAGAGAGGCTGTCAGTGTGATTGTAGTTTGTCAGGATAATATAGCCTTCTCAGCCCATCATATTTGAGATTTACAATGGGTAGTGTGGCCTGGAAATATTGGGAGTTGCAATTCAGCATAACTGAAAGGCCCCAGATGCATAGGCTATATTAAGCTGTTATCCAGCTGTCAATCAGTTTCAGACAAGAAAATTACAACATCTTTTGGAATGCACGAGAACAACACCCTAGAACCACAGTTACATGATTGAGAGGGTGGACTACAACAATTATCAGGAGAAAAAATGCTGCTGAAGTCCAGTCTGATATAACTATAAAAAAAGTTTGATTCCCTGCCAATTGGTCTCTTAATATCACTTCTTACATGCTTTGTATAGCTGGGGATTGGGAATCAGATTATGAGTATGGCTTGGGCTACCGTTCTGGTCCCAAAGTCAACAGTGAATGGAGGAGGCTTGTCTCTTCTTTGCAATCTTTTATCTAAAAATACCCGCTGTGCTAACTACTTGTTAAAACAACATAGAAGGCAGCAACAAGGGTGTTTCAAAAAAAGGACCAGGTACCAGTTCTGCAGTGAAAATCCCGATCCTTTTTTAAAAGCCATTGCATACACAGTGAATTTTAAGAAGGACTTTTATCACAGGGCCACTGTCTGGAGTTGTTTCACACACCCACACACTCTGATGCCTCTATTGTTGCCTTATATTTTGCTTTATTAAGTAGCTGGCAAACGGAATCTGACCATACAATGTTAGATAATAATCTCGGTGGTTTTAAGGCTGGTATTTACCTTTGAGTCAGTTGAAAAACCAGGATGTTCTTTGCAAGTTGTTTATTCCTCCCTGGCATGATTTTATTGCAGTTGCCTCTGACTAATTGAATAAAATTTTTATTCAGCTGTCAATCATGGTATTTCTCTGTGCTTGGATATTAGTTATTATTTCTAATCAATGATATTTCAGTCTCCATGTTAGCTAGTGAGACGTAGATATCTTTCAGTGAATAGAAATACTTGTTTAATGTAACATAGTTCATAAATGGGCAGACTGGATTTTAACTATTTGTTGGATTTTAACTTTAACTATTTTCGCTTAGAACTTTTACAGAATAAACTTTTTAATTATCCTGCAAGCAACAATGTGGACCTGCAGTGATTTGTGACAGAGACTGTTTCTAAAATTCATTCATGAATTAGATAAGATTCTGAAGATTTTGTTAGTTTTATGTATTATTTGAACTTCAATTACTAAATTCATGTTTTACAGACAGGTTTATCAATCAAGAACAGTAAATATAATTGTATCAAAGGAACAGTCCTCTGGACAAGGTTCTACTCAAATGGTATATTTATTAAAATGAGGACCACTCCGTACAGTGGACTGATTTCCAATAAATGATTGTAGGACATCAGATTACATGTGCTGATCTATTCTGTAAACAGGAAAAAAATGTTCTATTTTACATGTTCTTTCTTTGCCCGATGTCCACACTAGTGTGTATGTAGCCATTTCCATACTTGAAATATGTTTGCTATCTGGAATGTGTTGCCTTTCAAACAACGGTTTGGACAGCTACATAAAGAACAAGGTTGAAAACATGTTGACTTATTTGAAATTTCTTTGTTGGCCATTTTCAATTGTACTTTTTTAAAAAAGTATACAACTCATTGTAAATAATGTACAAAAATTACAATGTGGCAACAATAAATTATTGTTGTCATCAAACAAGCAGAAACAGCCACCTATTAGACAGGTCGAGTGATTAATCCTTCAATGAGGTTCATGTGATTGCTGCATTTTTAAATTATCATTGAAGTCCAGATTCTGTGTGCTTTTAAGTTTAATGGTCTTTTGTAAAAAAAAAAATGGGCCTATTATTTCCATTTTACTTGCTGCTTCCTTTTGTATTTGCAACCTCAAAAGCTATCATTTTTATGTTTTTTCCAATGTGATCTGCAGCCGTGCTGTATGAAATATTATGAAACGAGCCAACCAAACAATTGCAAGTAAGATTAACCAACAGTCACAACTGTTCTGTTCATTATTGTGTTGGCTTCATGTTTGGTTCAGCTTCAGTCTCAGGGCTCTTTTAGAATACCAAGCAAGTATGTTAATAATCTCCATCTGGCTCTATTTCGCCAACATCTTTTCCCTCATCTGAAATTTCTTGTATTGCTGTAGGTGTGAAGGTTTCTGCAAGAGTCAAAGCACAAAGGGGCATCCTTTTCTTCCACAATCCTAAAAACTTCCATCCTCATCCTGTACCTGATCATTTAATTGCAACTGGAAGAGCAGAGCATAGTACTGTTTGCCCTTTATTACTTCAAGGTGAAAGAGATAAATATTGTTTTTTTTAATTTTTTCATACTTCTTCATCAAGTATGGTATGTGCAAATGAATGCTTGCTAGGTTTTGGAATTATAACTCTATAACCTTGAGAAAGCCATGGCTAGGGATTATGAGAATTGCCACCCCAAATAATCAGAAGTTAGTTGGTAGCCTATGCACGAGCCTTTAGAGGCTCAGGCAGGGCTAATTTTGCCCATTTTTCATAATACCCAGTTCATGAACATGATTTGCCTTTCTCTTGGACAATATTGGCCTTTTGGAATAATATTCACCTTTTAGGTACAAAATGTGTTTCTTTGTATCCAGAAGCCTTCCATTTACTTCCAACAAATATATCATATTCTTGTACCTGTCTATTCTCTATTTAATTGGTAGACTTCAGTCCAATCAAACTCCATATTAAAAATATTAAAGACAAGAATAACAATGAAATGATGATGTTCCACTGAGTAGCAATAAATAAAAGAATGTGAATCAGTGAAAAAGGGATAGATGTGTCATAAAACATCTGAAACGAAGAAATGATTGAACAGGAAAGATAAGAGAATGTTATTACTTTGTTACTAATGTTGATTAAGGCAAAGCTATGGTAGGAATTTTCAGGAAATTCTGAAGAATAGAAAAGAGATATAGTGTCATGAGGCTATTTGGCAAGCAAATTTGATGATACTAAGATGGTTTCTTTTTATACTTTATATTTCTTTTCTACAGAAAACAAACATACATCATTGGCAGAGGCTCAATAACAGTAACTCAGAGAGGGATCTTGGAGTCCTAGTGGACAATCACTTGAATATGAGCCAGCAGTGTGCTGCAGCTGAAAAAAAAGCCAACAGGGGCTTAAGCTGAATTAACAGAGGGGTAGAATCAAGATCATGTGAAATGTTAATATCATTATAATGCCTTGGTAAGGCCAGACTTGGAATATTGTATCCATTTTGGTCTCTACAACATACAAAGATGTTGAGACTTTACAATGAATGCTGAGAAGAGCAACAAAGATGATTAGGGGATTGGAGGTTAAAATATATGAAGAACAGTTGCAGGAATTGTGTATGTCTAGTTCAGGGGTCTTCAAACTTGACAGCTTTAAGACTTGTGGACTTTAACTCCCAGAATTCCTCTTCTAGTCATGTTAGCTCAGGAATTCTGGGAGTCGAAGTCCACAAGTCTTAAACTTAACCAAGTTTGAAGACCCTTGGTCTAGTTTAATGAAAAGAAGGTCTAGAGGTGGCATGTTAGCAATGTTCCAATATTTGAGAGGCTCCCACAAGGAAGAGGGGAGTCAATCTACTTTCCGAACCATCTGAAGGCAGGAGAAGAAGCAATGGATAGAAACTAATCAAGGAGAGAATCAGCCTAGAATTAAGGAGAAATTTCCTGACAGTTCGAACAATTAATTAGTGGAACGAGTTGCTTCCAGAAGTTGTGGGTGCTCCAAGACTGGAAGTTTTTAATAAGAGATTGGACAACCATTTGTCTGAAATGGTATAGGGTTTTCTGCTTGATCTGGGGGTTGGACTAGAAGACCTCCAAGATCCTTTCCAACCCCACCAAGACTGAGTGGCTGTTCTTACTGGCATCTCGGTCTTCATTGGATGTACCATCTTTGGTCATGGGGGAGAGGTGTTGCCCCCCGTGGATAGGGCGAGGAATCTGGGCATCCTCCTGGATTCACAGCTCAGTTTGAAGGAGCATGTGGGAGCTGTGGCCAGGGGGGCTTTTGCCCAGGTTTGGCTGGTTCACCAGCTCCGCCCTTATTTGGACCGAGATGCCCTTTGAACGGTCACTCATGCACTCATCACCTCTAGAATCGACTACTGCAACGCTCTTTACATGGGCTGCCCTTGCAGATGACCCGGAGGCTACAGCTGGTGCGGAATGTGGCCGTGCAGGCTGTGATGGGAGTATCCCAATACTCCCATGTTACACCCCTCCTGCGTGGCTTGCATTGTCTCCTGGGTCGCCTTCAAGGTGTTAGTAACAACTTATAAAGCTCTAAATGGCTTGGGTCCAGGGTACTTGCAGGAACGCCTCCTGCCAGCATCACTTTCCGATCGCCCTGTTCGCTCTCATAGGAGGGGCCTCCTTGGGATACCGTCAGTCAGGCATTGTCAGCTGGCAGTTCCCAGGGCTAGGGCCTTCTCTGTGGGAGCGCCTGCCCTCTGGAATCAGCTCCCCGTGGATCTCCGTTTGGCCCCTGACCTCCGCTCCTTCCGCTGAGACCTGAAGATGTGGTTGTTTCAACAGGCCGGCCTGGAATGACCCGGGGCTAGGGTTTTAATTTTTCTTAATGTTTTTCTTAATGTTTTAATGTATTCGGCTTGTTTTATTTAATTGTTTTTTATTGTAAATTTGCTCTGTTTTAATGTTTGCCGCCCTGAGTTCTTAGGGAGTAGGGCGGCATACAAGTTGAATAAATAAATAAATAAATAAATAAATAAATAAATAAATAAATAAATAAATAAACTAACTAACTAACTAACTCTGTTATTTTGTTAAACTCAGATTTCCATTCAATAGTAAACGGTAAGACTTCATACACTGTGTATGGAACTCTCGGCTAGAATTGGGACTGAATTGTATTGAAAATGGAGTGGCACTGAGATATTGTGCCTTTAAAAAAACAACAGGATTGTTTATTCCCTGTAGCACGTCAAAATAAAACTTTCATGTAAAGTTGTAAGATGTGCCTGGCCGCTCTGCAAAATGTGACCACTTAATTATTCATGCGAGCAGAATGTTTGAAGAGCATGTGTAGCAGCTTGCAGCAGGATTGCTTAAAGGAATGTTTTAGCAAGTTTTATTTAATGTGATCTGTTCTTGACTTGCATTGGGTGTGGCCTTGTCTGGGATATGAGGGGAAAGAGATCACAGCAGTTGTCAGTGTTTGAGAAAGTTTCTGATTAAGCCCACCTGCTAGGATGTAATATTACAAACAGAAAATGCATTTTTCAGCACCAAACTAGCAGAATAGGGTTGCAGGACTACCGTGTTTCCCTGAAAATAAGACACTGTCTTATATTTTTTTTGGCTCCCAAAAACACACTAGGTCTTATTTTCGGGGTAGGTCTTATATATTTATGGTGCCAAATAGTGGGTGCGAGTGTGTAGGGGGGGGGTTTCGCAGGTGCACGGTTGCTCCCTGAAAAGTCTTCCTGGAACTGGAGATTTACACTAGGTCTTATTTTCGGGGTAGGTCTTATATTAGGGCAGGTTTAGAAAATAGTGCTAGGTCTTACTTTTGGGGTAGGTCTTATTTTCGGGGAAACACGGTAGAAGGCCTGACCAGAGAAAGAACTTGAACCCAAGGAGAGAGCAACTGAAGTAGAACACCTCTCTGTACAGATAGTCCTCAATGTAAAACCACAATTGGGATTTGAGTTTCTATTGCTAGGCAAGGCTATTGTTAAATGAGTTGTTTCTGATCAGTGAATCACTGAGTAAATCATGCAGTTTTTAAGGAAATTTGACTTCCCCTCTTGACTTTGATTGCCAGAAAAAATTATCTCAGCGGGAATGTTCAATCTACTTTATCTAATATGGATGAAATAAAAAGCTTTGTTGGATTCCTAAAACTATCAACATCAAGCACAGGAATAACTGATTATACCAAATTATTTTCAGAAGTTGACAATCAGAACTAAATTGTTTAGAATTAGTATTCTAATGGTGCTTTAAGGTCATTGGCTGTCTCAATTTTCTCTCTTTTCCTCATCCTGAGTATTTGAGAAATAAATTTGCAAACCTCAAAAGTATCGATAGAACTGCTGGTCACCAAATAGCCAGAAATTTGGTCAATTAAAATAAAATTGGTTGACTCTATGCAAAGGAATATAGTGGCCTTGAAGGTACATTTTGAAGATATTTATATCATAATCCATAAATTTTCATGCTGAATACATCTGATATTATAAGAAGACCTCATCAAATCTTATTCGATATGGAGCTGGAAATAGTTTGAAACTTTGACATATATGAAAGATACCACTCAGCCAGATCTTTCCAAATGCTGACTTTTTAGTTCTGTTATTCTTCATTCCTAGCCGGTGTCATCTAAAGGTTGCATATTTCCCGACTTCTCTTATAAAGAAATGAGATTATTCAGAGGTTGCCTTAGGGAGTTAGAAAAATTATATCTTTTCAAAGTCAGACGTTTGTCCTGCAGTTACCCAAATAATAATATGTTGTGATTTATTTTGTGACTTGATTAGAACCAATCCATCTTTTAAAAAATGTACATGATGGCAATTGTTACAGAATTATAAAATGTTAATTAGTAATGAAATCAGATGTTCTACAACCATATGAATATAAATAGCACAGAAAGTAAAGTCTTCATTTCCCCTCTGGAAAATTCTAGCTTTTAGAGAACGTATTCTTTAGCACTGATTTCTCATTTGTATCTTTGTTTTATGTGGAGCTATATGTGTATATGTGCTATAAATTATAAGTATTAATTGGATCTCTATAGTTGTTATCTCTTTAGCTACTAATCTTTGAGGGGTTTTTTTGCAACTAGTTGAATAATATTATCGGATGATGCTCCAGGATTTAGTATTCCAGAGAAAAACAATAGCTCCCAGTGAAATTAAAGTCTGAACGGTTTATTATTAAAAATTTAGCTCTCTTATCTTGATGTTTTTCTTCTGAGCCACTCTCCACCCCAGCCCAGCCCACATAGAGTGTTTGCTAGCAGAAGCCCATAATTCTAGTTTCGGGAGTCTTGATTAAGGAAATGTTAATCATAGCAGGGTTTATCCCTTGTTGATTTAAAGAAGAAGGTAAAGTCACCACTGCCACAAACGTGACAAAAAATTATGATGGTGCAAGCATGATTGTGCTGAGTCATCCTGTTTGTCTAGTGAGTAAGGCACCAGGTTAGAAGTCAGGAGACTATGAGCATGAAAGCCAACATAACTCTCAGGGCTGTTGTGGGAAAAAAGGAGGAGGAAGGAATATCAGGTATGTTTGCCCCTTGAATTAATAATAATAATAATAATAATAATAATAATAATTATTATTAATAATAATAATAATAATAATAATAATAGGCAGGGTTTAAAAAAATCAAAAAATACACCTGGCCAAAATTGTGACTACAGAAGTAAAATGTCAATATTATGCAAATTAATATATTAGATGCTGATCTGGTCAGAGCTGAATTACTTATTTAATCCTTCTTAAAGGTGTTTATGATTGCATGCATATATATAAAGTTCAGATTTAATGCTACTTTAAATTCAAATGGAACCTAAGGCATATAATTGTGCTTAACTACAACTGATTTTGATAGTTCTGTTTATTCAGGGTTATATGTTGTTTTCAAGAACGTTGTATGTTTCTACTTGAGCTATCAGGAAACAAAGGGCAAATGCCAGAATTGAGCAACTTGGTGATGATTTAGGCTGATTTAAGATCAATATCTGTCTGTTTAATTAGAATTTTAGAAGTGTACTTTATTAATAGGAATAAGCATTTAAAACTTCGGGTAGCTATGAAATGAAAAGACCTTGTGTAAAGGTTAATTTAAGCTTGAAATTCACAAGGAATTTGCAATGGTTCTGTAACTGGAAATTTTCGCTGAAAAGAAAATATGTTTGTGGGGATGGGAAGAAAATCAGATGGGATGGAATTATAATGTAATATAAGCATACTTCTGGTTTTTGCCTCTGCTGCAATAGCTTGCTTTTATTTCCTCCCATCAATTCCATGGAGACTTCACTAGATCAACCATAATAGAATGCAACCCATAGGAGAAAAAAAGTTGCTTACCCTATTGAAAAGGATGGGTATGAATTGCAATGACTCAGTTTAAGATGCTAACTAGAACTAGATTTACTTACTATAAATATCACTACCATAGCATCACAAGTATGTCATTTTAGGCTGTATATTCTCTTGCTTGAGTTCTCTTCTCATGAGTTACATCATAGATGTTTTATGTGAGGTTTTCATGGTGGGTTGGATTGTGAAAAATCATGAGTATGGTGCATGAAGATTATAATTCTACAAATATTAGGGACAGACGTGTGCCAACTCTTTCATGGCTGCCAATTTGTTTTTTCTTGTGAGATGTTACGACAATTGTATGTACAGTATGTTGGGTGTAAGACAGAGAAAGTGAGTCTGGGGGAGAATGGGTGTGTAGGTACAGTTGTTTTTCAGAGCTGAAGTTGGAACAGTATTACATTTGTATATAATACATTTGTTCATGAAATGCTAATTATTTGAGTATTATTTCCTCACACAATTAGTATTTCATAAATAAATGCAATACCGTTCCAACTTCAACTCTGAAAAAGAACTGTACCTACACATTTATTCTCTTTAGCCTCATTTTCTCTGTCCTACACCCAACTTACTGTACATCATATATAAAACAGTGTTCAAAGCGCAGACCAAAAACTGGCTGATAATATTTGTCCTTAAGATTAGAAACAGGCTTGAATTTTAACAGTTATTTTAATGTGATACTATCAGAAAGTGAATGCAGTGACCTGGCTAAATTCCAACTTGATAATTATCTAAAATACTTCCTACAGAATGGGATGAAAAAAAATGTCAACATTTGCTATCCTGGATAAAAAGTAATTCCTCCATTCACATTTGAGGGGTGCAATCTTAAAATGGGGAGAAGGTCAAAAATTAATTTGCTGAGATCCATATGCAATCTGTGGTTCTATTCCTGAGTTAATTGGCCAAGGAAATCGGATTGTCTTTTGTTTCTATGACTTAATATTGTGGTAAGAAGAACATTTGTGTGCAAAACCTGAAACTCTACCAGTGCTGCTAAACTATAGTTATCAGCAACTCAATCAATATGGCTAGTGATGGCTAGTAATGAGGGATGTTCTCAGTTCTGTTTAGAACTTCTGGAAAGCTACAGGCTTCACTGGTCTATATGCATGTTCCCTTTTCAAGAAAGCTCAAAACAGTATGTGAAGTAAAGTAGATGATTTTGAGAGACAGCGCACTTACCCACCTCAGAGAAACATATAATGTGTTCCTTCTTTGGTACCAAACATGTTTACAGAATCTAATCCAGTTTCTCTCACACACAAGTAATACATGACTTTGTGAGCAGACAGCAGCAAATTGTACTCACCAGATTTGGCAAGTGGACAGTGTTTCTGATGACTATTGAACCAGCCAATGTAAAATTACAGAATGTAGAACATGGTCAGCAGGAGAAGCTGTGGCAGGAAATTACTGAATCCAGATGGAAAACAATGTGGGTGAGATGTGCCAGCTGGCATATACAACATGATCCCCAAGAGCTTTGTCCGAATGTCAGTTTCTGCATGGTGTACTTTAAAAACGGAACATATAGTCTGTAGATAGCTGCTAAATTCTAGCTGGAGACTGCAGAGAATCATGTGTTGTGCTTAGTACGTGCACAAATGCAAATCAGTTTGACACGTATCCTATGGTACAACAGCGTCGGGCATATTATGTACAATGTCCTCATTAAAGAAATGATGAGGATGATAACATTTTCCCAGCTTGATTACTGCATCATTTATTTTACTCACTGACTGTTTGCCACTTGAAATTAAACATTCATAAGGTAATGCCAAACAATTTGAGAAAATACATGTTACCTATGTTGCATTTTTTACTATCTTTTAAATGTTACTTTTATGCTGTTTTTCAACTTCTGATAATTCATCCCAACAGCCCTTTCTGTATTGCTACATCTATCTGCATTATTTAACTATAGTCTTCCCTAGTTGCTGCAACCTATCGCACTTGCAGTATTTCCAAATCCTAGACATTTATGGGTTGAACTAACATTATCAAGAAAAACATAAAATTGAAGTACGTTTTCTAGGATAACTGTAATTATTCTAAGAAGCTCCTGCTGTCACCTTTGAAACTATATCATAAGTCCAGAGCTCTTTCCTCTAACTGCAGCCTACGTGGATTGCCCAGGCTATTATAGAATAACGGAATAACAGAGTTGGAAGGGCACCTTCTAGTCCAATCCTCTGCTCAAACAGGAGACCCGTTCTGGACAAATGGTTGCCCAGTCTCTTCTTGCAAACCTCTAGTGTTGGGAGCAACCCCAATTTCTGAAGGCAAGCCGTCCTACAGGCTAATTCTTGCTCTCAGGAAATTTCTCCTTAATTCTAGGTTGCTTTCCTTTTTCATTAGTTTCCATCCATTGCTTCTTGTCCTGCATTCAGGTGCCTTTGGAGAATAGATTGGCCCACTCTTCTTTGTGGCAGCCCCTTACATATTGGAACACTGCTATCATCTCACCCCTAGTCATTCTTTTCACAAGATTAAACATACAATTCCTGCAACCGTTCTTCATATGTTTTAGCCTCCATCCCCCTAATCACCTTTGTTGCTCTTCTCTGCACTCTGTCTGGGGTCTTTTTAATATCATGGTGACCAAAACTGGATGCAGTGTTCCAAATGTGGTCTTATCAAGGCATAATAAAGTGGTACTAACATTTCACATGATCTTGGTTCTGTCCTATTAATGCAGCCTAGGACTGCTCTAACTTTTTTTTTGGCAACTGCAACACACTGCTGGCCCATATTCAAGTGATCATCCACTAGAACTCCAACTCACAGTATCATCTATTCTATACTTGTGCATTTGGTTTTTCTTGTCTAAATGTAAAATCTTACTTTTCTCTACATTGAATTTCATCTTGTTAGGCAGGATGGGCAATAAGGAAGCAAAGGAAAGTCTGTTTTTTAGAGTTGGCATTGTTGCTTTCTTGGGTAGGTCATCTTCTTTTGGGTGTCTTCTCTGGTATTATTTATCTCTCTGCAAAATTTGCAGTTGCAGTTGGTACAATCATCCAAACTGTATGGATTTATGTGCAGATGAGTGAAATAAAAACCTGTGGATTCCTTCTCCCAGAGTTACTCATGACCCCCTGCTGAGAAGTGAGAATTGAAGTCCATAAATCTAGAAGACACCTAGATTACAGGAAGCTGATTTGGGCTATTGATCTTAATCCTCTACTCAAGGCTCAATACAATTGAATTGTCTTCACAGCCTGAAATTGTCTCTTTATGACCCAAACTTAATTCTTATCTTGACTTTCACATTCATTGCTCGTTCAAAATATTGGTTGCATTCTTAATCTGAATATGATTATTTTTTAATCTCACCACATTTGGAATTCCTCCTTTCCCTTTATATCTAACCAAAACCGCCCCTCATTATTTTGCCAACATCGTAATTGCTCATATCCTAGCTGAACTAATTTGGGGAAATTCCCGTTATGGTATAATTCTTGTTCAACTTCTAGCTCCTAGTAACAAATTAACCTTTTTTTCACTCTACTATCAATTAGTAATAAGCAGGCATATACAATGGAATGAAGGCTATTGCTGAGCACACTGGGTTGTATCCCCAAAATTGTAAGCGCCCTGAGTCTTGGAGAAGGGCATATAAATGTAATTAAAAAAAAAATTAAGCAAATTGGAGAATCCTTTCTCAGCTGAAAAGCAAAAGTTATTCCTCTGACCTTTGATAGACATCCAGACAAAATGTACCATTGGAATGTTTCTTAATTTTATAGAAATTACCTACTGAATACTGATGAGCAACATTTTTAGTCCCCTTAGCTTCCTAAAATTCTTTAGGCTTGCCTTGCTTGAAATAAAATAAATAAAAGAGCCTTGGTGGTGCAGGCTGTTAAATGCCTAGCACTTAGCTCCAGCTTCCTGCAATTAGTGCAGGCTCGAATCCCACCAGGCTCAAGGTTGACTCAGCCTTCCATCCTCTCGGGTTAGGTAAATTGAGGACCCAAGATTGTTGGGGGCAATAAGCTGACTTTGTAAAAATGCTGCTTAGTAATAAGCAGGCATATACAATGGAATGAAGGCTATTGCTGAGCGCATTGGGTTGCGCTCCAAAAAAAAAATATTGTAAGCTGCCCTGAGTCTTGGGAGAAGGGAGGCATATAAATATGAATTTTTTTAAAAAAAATTTTACTTCACACCTGTGGATTTTGATTATGTTTCATTCCCATAATTAAGGTGTTTTTTTTTAAAAAAGTATGTTTTCATCCAGATGCCTACATTTATTTCTCTGAATTTTGTTATTAGGAGAGAGAGGGAGGGAAGGAGGAGGGAGGGGGAGAGAGAGGGAGAGAGAGAGGGAGAGAAAACACAATTCTGTTAAAACTTCATCAGGCTCAACCAGACACTTTTGGCATAATAATCTGTGAAAGGAATAAAGTTTCAATTACTTTGAATTCAGGTCCAGGTGAACAGGACTGTTTTTGAATTTGAGTAAAAAATCTCTTTTTTCTTTCCTCATTCTTTTTTTAATTATGAACTAGATGCAAAATTTAAAGGGGAAAAAATCACAAAATTGTAAAAGAAGAGGTTTGAATCAAAATCTTAATATGAATCATATTTCTCAATTTTGTATTTCTTGGGCACCAGCCTCTTCCATAAGTTGCTTTTTTAAATTGTGCATTGATGTAATTTAAACAAAAACCTAAGACTCATAACCAATTCTTTATGCATATCTAAAACAGCGCCTGTAAAAATAAAAGTAACTAGTATCAGCTTGTAACAACATCAAACAAACATGCAATAACTTTCTGTACCAGCCACAGGTACTAGGATCTCACCTAATATGTTAAAAATATCTGGGTGAGATGGGTGGCATATAAATCTAATAAATATATAGATATTTAATACTGATAAATATTTAATACTGATGTTATTTGCCATTTCTCTCCTATCATAACCCTATCATAAAAACCTGTTTAGTAAGTTGATATTAAAACTGTTGATTAACGAAATCTTGGATGGAACTTATAAAATCTAAATGCATGCATATAAAATCCTAGTTGTCATTTATGCATGAGTAAAATAGATTTGTGTAAAATCCCTTATATATATATGACATGCATAAAATACATAGAAAAAGCATGTGGCCTGTATAGGATAGGCTTGTGTAAAATCCCATTCAAATTTAATGTACATTCTGTTTTAATGCATCTCTTCTATCCCATTACTCTAGTAAATCAAGAGTTTACTGCATACAGAAGGTTTTTTATTAAATAGCTGCATTCCACTACAGAAATGAAAATTACCCATTCCTGCTTCAGATATATTATTCATACAAAAATGTTGAACTACAAATGTGATAAACCACTGAATAATTAGCCATTGCATCACTGATAGAAACCAAGATGCCATCTTGCCTTTGGTTCAACTCCAACTTACTGGAGTTGAATGTTATATTATTGTTTTGCAATACACTTTGTTCAGGACTATTGTTCATTTTGCTGATTTTATTCCCATTGCAGGGTTTTGCATTGGCCAATTTAAGTTATTGAGACTAGTGTTTCATGCTGTTGGTCATTTCTCCTGTCTATCCAAGCTACTACCTTGTTCTGATCTGATTTCTAAATATAATTAACAAGATTTTAATTTTTTTTTAAGTTCTCTTTTTTACAGATTTCACTATTCCATTTCTTTGCGTATTAGGACTAAAGTCCCCAGTTTTGAAATTCTCTTCTCCCTTGATCTGGTTCCCTGCATCTTTAGATGCAGATGTATTAAAGATGTGAAAGCTTATTTAATAAAGCGGACTGATTGATAGAAGCCCTTGTGAATGTCTCTTGAAATGGAGAGTATTAAAGTTAGCTTTTATTGTGGAAAAGTTATCAGCAAGATTAGATGGCAGGATGTCACATTTAATAGTGTGAGTTGTTTTTACAATATAGTGAATGTTGATTTCATTGCTCTTGGATAATTTTAATGGTTATTTGTTTTTACTTATTATTTTGGTTGATGATGGATTAAACCAATGCGTGTCTGTGGGAAATGTTATAAATAACATTTTTGTTCATTTGTCTTGAGAATTAATGAAAGAGCCAGTGGTTTTCAGACCAGAGTGGGCAATTCTGTACATTTTCAATAACCATTCAACTTCAAAATCTCCAAGAACTGCAGAAACAGTGCATTAATTCATGGGGAGAGCAGAATATAAAAAAAGAACTGTAGATTTAAGCCATCATGATTGTAAGAAACATTTATACCCTTACAATTGGCAGCAGGCAATGTACTTTTTCCTGCAGTTTCATTCTTGTCAGTAGTAAAAGATTCTTATCTAATTGAGCTGCATCTGTGAAATCTGCCATAACTTCTAGGAAACGGGTTGTGTGAAAGAAGAACTCTGTAATTTTTATTTTATTTTATTTTATTTATTACCAAGTTCTGAATAAATAAATAAACCTTACAACACAGAAGCTTAGAAGGTAGCATTATCATCTAGCAGTTTATTTGAAATATTTATATGGCCACCTACAATATAGGAAACAACTATTGGCACCTAACAAACACAGTTTAATAATAATTTTAAAAAGTTTTAGACTCTAACAAACCATCAGTGCCATAACAATATTCTCTCAAATCATCATTTCAGTCATTGTGTATCCACTGTAGGATGAAGGCCTCTTCCGCATGTTTCCAACCAATATGGTCCTGAGCTTATTTTTGTATGCATATATAGCAGACTGACCTCCCATCTTACTCAATGCCTAAGAGAAGAGGCAAATATGAGCCCCTCTGTTTCAGGGCAGAGGCTATTCTGTGGAAAAGGCTTTGAAAATAATAACCAGAATATTGATAGCTTTGAAAATGTTTTTGGAAAAGACAGTCTATAGCTTGATACAATGCCTACTCTTAAAAATTCTGGTTGCAAGTGTAACAGCTTTTTGGTGTGCAAATGGATTTTCTCCCTTGACAGAGAGGAGACAGATTTTAATTCTCATTAATAATAATAATTCTCACTTAACTGAGAGGGTTGAAATCTTAAGAAGCCGCCCGCATCTATGTCCATTATGCCATGAGGTATTTATCTTCATGTATGTGCCAGTTAGACCACATAGTGTAAATTGGAACAGTTACTGAATAGTAAGTATATGTATATCAGGGATATCTAAATGGGTTTGTTTATTCCAGTCCCTTATAGAAATAGAGCGCAACTTGAGCATATTGGATGAATATATAGTCAATATTTGTCGCAACAAAGTACTTATTCACAGACAGTTTGTTTCACTGTCCAAATATTATTTTAAAAAACATTCTAATGAAAGCTCTTTCTTGACATTTACTACAGAGTTGTTTTTCTTGGTTTGTATCATGGCTTCCTACTAATAATAATAGACACAGAATATTTTAGTGGCTGCACCTGACCTTGTGCAGATGTGCCCCAAGCCCCATCAATCATTTCCCACTGAGCCTTTAAATATTCCTTCTCTATCTTACCTTGTGCTTTAACTCTACTAATGCATGGCTGATTTATTTCAATTGATTTTGTGCAGGTTAAGGCAAATTAATGGATATTATAGCAGGTTTTCTATTAGAACTTCCCAACCCGGTGTCCTCATTCCCAAGAACTCATCAGTCTTTCTCCAAATGGAGGAGAAAATTCTAGAAGATGAATTCCCCAAATGTCCCGAGTGATGATGATTGTCAGAGGAGCATTAAGTTGCAGAAGGCTTTATTTAAAGCAACAGAAGAAGCAATGCTTTCAATTCAGTGATCTATATCAGTGGTTCTTAACCTTTTTGAAAGAATCGCCCCCTTAAGCCATTGAGGAAGTTGTCATCGCCCCCCTCCCCCAACATAACTTCCCCCCTGCCACCTCTTAGCGTCCCCAAGGGGGCCAGCAGAGGGGTGCTAAGAGGCGGCAGAGGGGTGGCGCATCGAATGCGGCCGTGGCGGCACGTAATGTGCCACTGCTTCCGCATTGGAGGTGCCAGCTCCGGAGCAGTGCTAGTCAATGGGTGAACCTGCAGGGCTGGCTGGCACCTCGAATGTCCCCCTGTCACCTCTTAGCACCCCTCTGCTGACCCCCTTGGGGACGCTAAGAGGCAGCAGGGGGGCGTTCGAGGAGCCGGCCCTGCAGGCTCACCCCATTGACTGTTGTACCGCACTTGAACCGGTACCTGTCCACCTATCCATCCAAAAGGTCTGTCTGTTTGCCTGCCTGCCTTCCTGCCTATCTACCTACCTGTCTGTCTTTTTGTCTACCTACCTACCTACCTACCTACCTATCTACCAATATAGATCTCTCTCTCCCAATATATCTAGCTCCATTGCCCCCATATCATTCCTTCACCCCCATGTCACCCCTTTTCGTTCCATCGCCCCCCTGAAAAACAAAATCGCCCCTTGGGGGGCAATATCACCCAGGTTAAGAACCACTGATCTATATTGTTTACT
Source organism: Naja naja (assembly GCA_009733165.1). Classification (NCBI taxonomy): domain Eukaryota; kingdom Metazoa; phylum Chordata; class Lepidosauria; order Squamata; family Elapidae; genus Naja; species Naja naja. The sequence continues at coordinate 158,225,388 of CM019150.1, forward strand.
TCATTGTTTATCTTCTTCGGCCTTTTTAACAGGCTAAACAAAATGAAAACCCCACAACTGCATGAAGCTGATCTTTTCAATTTCCAATGAATAAAAACTAGCAATAGGAATCTTCCTTCTGTTTTCAAACGTGTCATAAGCTTATGCAGCTAAATGAAAAATCGAAGGATGGTCTCCGTTTTGTGTTTCAAAGGGTTCTGTCAAAACATAGTTGAAAAGCTTCAAAATCTTGTACCATGTGCCTTTGGATTAAGGCATGTAGAACAAACTGGTTTGTCTGAATCTCACTGAGAAAAAGGAAGTGAAGCCAGGAGGTGTGCCTTTGCATAGATAGCAAGCAATTAAATGTTCTCATCCAAGACGGCAAACAGGAACTCGTGTGGTTAGCTTGAGTCTGATTTTTTGTAAAAAGTCAAACTTTAAAAACACAGCCTGCAACAAGTGCAGTGTGTTTGATGCCAGTGCCATTAAGACCATTTTAAAGAATCTGCTAATTTATATAGAAATAAATGACCTGGAAATGATGGGATGGTTAATACCATGAAAGCCGTGATGGGCTTATCATAATGAAAGTATGGCTTTATATATTGTATAGTTCCAAACTTTAGCACATTTTGTGGTCTTCAAACATTGCTGAATTGTGGGTGACTGCATTTGTGAAAACTTAAGCGATAGAATTATATTGAGCCATTTGTTTTATTTCCAGATTGAAAACTACTGATTTGCATCAATATATTTCAGTGTAGTTCAATATACTCATGAAGTGGAAGTGTTGTAGATATTAATATATTAAAAGCAGCAACAAATGATGTCTATTATCCTTTAATAGAGTGTCCTATGGATGTATATACACTTTATTACCTGATACATGCACCAGGATTTGCACACCTGAACGGGTCATCAGTGGAATCAGTTCACATGCTTTCTTGTTGTTATTGTTGTTATATCTCTACTGTTATGTATGCAGGTTTGAATGTCATTGGTTAAGTTTGAACTGTTCTTGTAAAATGTGAGAAATGATTGGTTTAAAAAGTGCGGGAAAACCCTGCACTCTGATTGGCTGGCAACTGCGGCTGCTGGCTATAAGTAGCAGCCGCAGCCCAGCCAAATCGGGTCTGTTATGAGCTGTAGTCGCTAATAAACTCTTCACTGAAGCACTCCACGTCTGACTCTTCATGCAAATCTAACATCTACCTTATTTTATTCAAACAGTTACGTTATTAAGTTTTACAGACAGAAAATTAAGAAAGGACGAAATAAAAATAAGGAAACAAATACATGAAGTAAAAGTGACAAAAGCAAACAAAAAAGAGGGGGGAAAGGGAAAGCTTCCATATATGTCAGGTATGTCAAACAGATTTGTAAATCTACCTTGGGGGAAAGAGTAGTTAATGATTGTCTAACATTCCAAATCTATGCCACAGGGGAAAAACACATACTGAGTCATTTTTTGATGAATAGATGAACTTGCCATTTCAAAAATGAGTAAATCATTTCATTTGCCAGTCGAGAAACACAGTGAAATCGTTGGGATAGAGGGGTAATAATAATCCTGTGATGCCCTGCAAATTGTCCTTCAAATGTACCCTGTTTTGTTCTTGCTGCAAAACACAATTAGTCTCGACAACAGATTGGGTTAAATTCATTTGGGGAAAATGATGGTATTTCAGACTTGCTTTCAGATTTCATGCCAGCTTACCCGAAATGCGTTTTGGCCTCTGCTGATTTGCATGATTATGGATAGAACTGTAAAATGTGGTAACTGTGCAGTTTTGTGGTTCAATGACAAGAACAGATGAAGGAAGTGAACAGGGCGGTTAAACTGGTTTCAAACAGAGCAGGTGGCAATCCTACTATAAAAATGTTTTTTCTTATCTCTCCCGTATCTGACTGATTGTAACAACCAACAATCAACCCCTCTGTAATTAAAGAGGGGAAAAAGCAAGTACATGAGCAGAAGGGCAAATGAGTCAAATTACCCAAACATATTACAATAATTTCTTCGCATATGTTAATTGGGGATAAACTTTGAGTGCGAGTGTAGAGACAAGCATCTTTGTTTCATTAAATGATTGGAAGTGCTGCCTCTCTCTGAAAAAAAAAAACCTTCAATCTTGCAGGTTAAGATTCTGCACCAAAACCCAGGGTTATGCCTGTTATGAGTTCTAATAATATACTTCTGCATTAATTGTGCAGAGGCTGTTCTTTGCATGGTGGGCCTGCATAAGTGGTACTATTATCTTTCTTGAATGGTCTTGTTCCCCCACCATTGGCATATCAGGAGGTACATCTGCATTGTGCAGGAGCATGGAAATATAGAGCAAGCATCTCTGTACGCATCTCTTCCACTTCCAGTGCATGAAGAATGCAAGGATAAAGATAAGTTCACAAGAATGTGATGGCATGGGTGGTCCTATTCTCTCAGTGCAATTGTTAATAGCACAAAGGTAGTATCTAACTAGAGCTACTTTATCAACTAACAGAGTAGAAATGATAATTAGTACAGGTCCTTGACTTACGACCACAATTGCGCCCAACATTTATGTTGTTAAGTGAAACATTTTACGCCCTTTCTTGCCACAGTTAAGTGAACCTCTACAGTTTATAAGGTAGCAACCTGGTTGCTAAGTGGCTTTCCCATTGACTTTGCTGGTCAGAAGGTCTCAAAAGGTGATCACATGAGCCTGGGATGCAGCAAAGGTCATAAATATGAACCAGTTGCCAAGCACCTGAATTTTGATCACATGATTATGGGGATGCTGCAAAAGTCATAACTATGAAACATGGTCATAAGTGTTGTGGCCCACCAGCGGCCAGCAAAGCTGGCAGTAGACTCGGACAGTGAGGAGGTTGGGGAGGAACATGGGCCACTCCTGGAGTCTGGGGAAGGCTCCAATGAGTGTTCTGTGTTTGGAGGCAGAGATGGGGCCAGGGCCATCCAACAGTTATCAGCTGCCTTCGGAGTTGGAGATCAGTGGGGCAGAAGAACAGCTGGAGCTTGTTCCCAATGTGTGTATGCACAGAGCTGCCAGGAGAAGAGAACAGTTAAGGAACAAGGGGTGACTCGGGAGTAAAGGCACAGGTGAATGGTGAATGGCCCCTCCTATAGGGAATAAAGAGGAGCAAAGGGGGGTGTATTTGCAGGAGACAATTAGTTCATTTAATTAGTATGAAGATTTGTTTGTGACTCTCAGAGACTTTTTGCCAAGTATTTTCTTGTACAACATTGAGCTTGGAAGCTTATCGGCCTGGCAACTGTCCAAGCCTAATAAGGTCTGTGGTTGTAATTCACTCATGAAAGACTCTTTGCAGGGACTTCAGGACACTGCTTTGATAATAACAGTCACAAATGAAAAGTCAAGGACTTATTGTACTATTATTACTTGTAAATCTTAGCTTGCTTACTGTACAAATTGATATAACTACAGAAAAAATCTTAGCTTGTGCAGCTTTATTAACTCTTCTCTATAACTCCTTATGCTTAGTATGTATTTGGAACCAAAATCAATCTTGCTTTTGTTGCTTTTTTATGAATATAAATTCATAAAGCTATTATAAATTGGACAATGTTCAATTTGGACTCCAGCCCTAGTTAACTTTACACTGGATGCAAACTAAGTACATTATGTCATTTTTTTTTCAAATGTCCTAATAAATTATAGTTAATGTTGAACTGAAAATGCTTGTTCAATCAATAGTTGGAACCATTGGACCTTTAATCCATATTTGCAAGAAAGGAAATGCATGAAGAAAGACTGAAATATTTTTAATGGCTAAGAACTGCGTTTAAAGGCTTTGAGGTACAGGGAGCTCAGAAAATGATACTCATGGATGGATATGAGATTTTTTGGTTGTGGCATGATTTTATTTGGAGTAGTTAATGATTGTATTATTACAATCATTATTTTTTTCATGGTTTTGGGCACAGCAAGAGGTAATCTCTAGCTGATTTGGGGTTCCAAAAATGTAAACAAGCTTAGATCATGTTAGTACTTGGATTGGAAAACCTCAGGAAACCTGAGTTCTGTAGACTAGCCGGGCAAGTTTAAACAAATGTAGAAGAAGGTCATAAAGGTAATAAATAAAAGAAATTAAAAAACACTTCTACGGTGCTGACAAGGAAACATTGTGGACATGTCCATGAAATCATCAGCTAACAAAGTTGACTTAAGTGAAATTTTATCTTTAAGTTAATTTTGTGTGTGTGTATGTGATGGGATGGAGCTGATTTCAGTTTTCAGGTTCATGCCACCAGACTGACTAGCAGGGCACAGAAGAGGAGATAAAATTAACTTACCTCTGTGCTAATGGATCCATCTTGAGTAAAGAGAAGACCTAGGAAGGGAGTGAAAAGACAAAGTTGACCTACTGAAAGGAAAGCAGAGCCACATATGATCCGAGCCTTGGGACATCCTCCCTCTGTGCTAGACCTTGAAGAGGTCAAATAAGTTGTCTGAATCTTTAAATTGGTTGGTTGCATTTTGCACTGCAGAACAATCCACCTGTTTTTAACTCGTTGCAGTGTTGTCTGAATTAATGTGAAACTAATTTTTTCCCACCCAAAATAAAATAATGGAGTTTGTTATTAATAAATCCTCATTAAAAATTAAAATTCTTTCTGTGGTTTTAGACAGGCTAATATTTATGGCACTATTAAAGACTTCTTTTTAATAAAAAAAACATTTAAATGTGATGTGTTTGACTGTTGGAATCCTTGCTCTAAGTATTCCTGTATTAATTTTTGACTTTCATGTTAACAATGGAGCAGCTTGCAATGCTGTTGGTATCAGTGCAGAATTATTTCTGCAGAATTCTGTGTTTTGAAATCATCTGATAAATAGCTGGGGTTTCTTGGATGAAGATCTTAATACTTTGAGCAATATTCTCTTCTTTTAAAAAAGCATTCTTGCTCATTAGCTGTGTGGAGGTTTATATTTAATCAGTGTGTGTTGTTTAGTATATATATTTTGGATATGATTGTATCTAAAGTCTTGCTATTTCGGGGTAAGAAGCTTTAGACTTTTTAATGGGCACACAATGCAAATTGATGCTTTAGACATTGTTCAGCAAATACTTTGGTAATGAAACTCACCCCGATATTTTTCTGTTCTCTTCGTACTTTCCTATCTTCTATCAATACTTCCTCATGTATTAGGAAAATGTGCAAAATAAAAATAGGTTTAAAAATGTCCAATTTCAAATATCACATTTTTCAATCATAGTACTGTGATCACTACAATGATAAAGACTGTTCTAAGCTCCACGTTTTCAGCACCGTCATAACTTCAAATGATTGTTGAATGAATCATCATGAAGCGAGGGCTACTATATAAGCATGCCTTTCCAGTTTTCCCTTTTCAGGATGGCAATTTTTTTCATTGAGTGCCTTTCCAGTGTTTAGAATTCAGGCAAAAAGTCAAGTCTTTTAGAAGGCATTGAAATCGAATGATTAAATAAAGAAATTGTTGGTTTCAACCTTCATTTATTTTTGCTCTTTTTTTTTTTGCTCTGTCCCGTCTTTTGAGTGCCGTTCATTTTTTTCTCCTTCACCTTCCTCAGTCCTACTATCAAAAATACACTAGATACTCTTAGTAAAAATGTGAATCTCTAGAAAGAATCAGATATATTTATTGGAATTCACTGTGGAAAACACAACCTTTTAAAAGTTTTCTGGCAATAATTAAATACGTGCAAAGTTGGCCACCGTACTTCTTATTATTGCCAACTGCTCTCATTTATTGATATTTTAATAGCTTTCTTGAATATTACACAGACAGAAAATTAACTGCTTAATGTTTTCTTGTCTGCCAACTGCCAGACTTTGCTTACTATTTATTAATTGGTTGGCTGGATCATTCATATGCCAGATTTTGAAAATGAAAGAAATGTAGGGTACTTGGTAATGCTTCCTTATAAATAGAAGTTTGATAAAAGGCACAGTTATTAATTAATTTAAAAAACCACTCTCACGGTGGTTTTAAATTCATTTAATAACTCTGCATTTTATCAAACATCAGTATCATTGAGCAAGTTGATGAAGAAATAGCTGGGAACATTCAGAAAGATTGTATGCGCTATCTAGAAATACAGGTATTCCTCGGCTTACGACCACAATTGAGCCAACATTTCCATTTCTAAATGAAGCATTTGTTAAATGAGTTTTGCCCCATTTTTGCCACAGTTGTTAAATTAATCACTGCAGTTATTCAAGTAATAACACAATTGTTAAATGAATCTGGCTTCCCCATTGACTTTGCTTATCCAAATGTAGCAAAAAGTGATCCCATGACCCCAGGACACTGCAACCATCATAAATATGAGTCAGTTGCCAAGGATCTGAATTTTGATCACATGACTATGGGGATGCTACAACAGTCATAAGTGTGAAAAATGGTCATAAATCACTTTTCTGGTGCCATTTTAACTTTGAACAGTCATTAAACAAACTGTTGTAGGTCATGGACTACCTGTAAATAGGGCAAACCATCTGGCATAACCACCCTTACATGAAACAATATTATTTCTGTGTGTGTGTGTGTGTGTGTGTGTGGTGTGTGCTTGTATGTGCATTATAAATGCACTGCCATAAAGTTCACTTGTATGATTTCTTTCAGCTTCATTCAATTTTATGAAAAGCATTTTCTTTTCTTTTCTTTTCTTTTTTTGAGGAAAATAAATGTCAGGTGAAATTCTCATGGGCAGATTATGAGGTTCTGTTATTTACCATAGTTTCTGAGTAAAAAATAACAACAACTTCATGATTTCTTCACACCTTTCATCACAATCTAAATTAAAGGTTTAAAAACATTCTGAAAATAAAATTTAAAAGAAATGGAAAGCTTTTCTGCAAAACATTTTCTTACTTTGATACAGGTTTTGATTCACCTTCAATACATTTCTAATATTTTTTGTCACAGCAATGCATCCTTTTAAAATATGTGTCCTTGTGTGTAGAGAGCTTTACGTTATTGGATTAAATAGAGGAAACAGTTGTCAAATATGAAACGCATTTCAGCTTTCTGTAAATGTTTAAGGGATAAATACATTCTTATGCTTCTACATGGATGAAATTTATCTCCTGTACTTTTCAAAACCAAGTTGTTCACACCAAGGTATAAAGAGATATTGTTGGCTTTTATTGGATCAGTTTAATTTAGTGCCATAATGATCAGTGTCAGACATATCAATTGTTAGATTTATCAGTGATCTACATTTTGAAGAGGTTTTGCTTTAAAAGCATGCTTTGCAAATAACTTGGGACTAACCTCTTAAGCACTACAATTTGCTTTAGTCGCTATATCTAAATTTAATTTAATAAGGCAGTATGCTGCCTTATACCAAAGGAGGACATTGATCTCAGAACTAGTTGCAATGACTGGGGGGGAAGGAGGGGATTTTAAGTTTCAGCAGTTTTTCCCAAGCCTTCCCATGTATACTTGAGCCTGAGCCTGGAGCATAGTATGAACTATAAAAACATTTTCTATATTTTCTATAATAGTATATATAGAGTTACATGGGGTATAAACCTTAGGACAATATAGTTGTCTAATTCACACTTAAATCATTGTGATGCTTCTAACCAACTCTTAAAAAATTATTCTTCTATTGTAGCTCTGGAAGGGACGTAGAAATCACCATGGGAAATCAAGTTCGAAAACAGGATCAAATTACTGAGAAGGCAAAGGTAAGGAAAAGCATTATCCTTGCAAGTAGGTCAGAGTTTGGAAATACACATCTTTCATTACATGTTACAACATGATTTATAGGTGAAGCTTTATCATTACAACACCGTAAAAATTGTATTTCCCCAAATCAAACAATAGCTAGAAGCTCAAGGATCTTCTTGGATCTCAGGTTACCGCAATTTCCCCCTATTTTTAGTATTAAACCATCTGCAAACAAATACACATAAAATTACAAATTTCACCTTACATGAAGAAATGTAAAAAGCATAATGCATAAAAAATAAAAAGACAAAAACAATAGCAATTACATACGTAGTACAAGTTCGCCTGATTTTATAGATGTATTGAAAAGGTCAAGGCAAATCTTGGGGACTATGAGCCACAGTAATGTAGTGGTTAGATTGCAATGCCGCAAGCTACTTCTGCTGACTGCCGGCTGCCTGCAATCTGGCAGTTCAAATCTCACCAGGCTCAAGGTTGACTCAACCTTCCATGGTGGGTAAAATGAGGACCCAAATTGTTGGGGGCAATATGCTGACTCTGTAAACGGCTTAGAGAGGGCTGTAAAGCACCGTAAAGCAGCATACAAGTCTAAGTGCTATTGCTATTATAGTGTTATAGTGGGCAGGCACTGCAACATAAAAGACGTCCATATGAAGGAACTCCCAAGTTTGTTCCAGCTGGAAGACTTAATGGGATAGGTACAAACAATTATGGAGAGGCGGTCCCTACAAATAATCTGACTCCATGAAATAGTGACAACCATCACCTTGAATTCTACCTGGAAGCATGCTGGGAGCCAGTACAGCTCACGGAGCAGAGCTATGTCACAGGAGTACTGAGGTTCCCATAACTTCCTGTGTTGCTGCATTCTGGACCAGCTGCATCATCTGAATAGTTTTCAGTGGCGGCTCCAGGTAGATTACATTGCAGCAACTCACTTGGCATGTGACTAAAGTATTACGATGCTGTGGCCTTCCAAAGGCTCTGCACGGGTACCTGTGCACTCTTATGTGTGAATCACAGACAAAGCAATCTGCAGGAAGCAAGTGTTAAAATGTGTTTTATGACACAAGCACTGTTCTTTGCTTGCATGCAATGTTGCAATGAAAATATAAAGGACAGCACTTTTGTTCTGTCAATACAACATGTTTAGTCATTTTGGCATCATTATAGTTAGCAACAGTTGCCTATGACTATAGAAATCAAGATTAAGGACCAAGGATAAAAGCAAGCTCAATGTCAGCAGATCTTTCTGTAGATTGCAGAGTTTATGAAACCCTAGAAATCTTGTGAAACTCTACCAGGATTAGGTGAACCATTAAGCCAATACATATATACAAGAAGAAAAAATGTTTTCTGTCCAAAATACTTTCATTTCAAAAAACATTAAAAAAAGATTAGTTCCAGGACCTGGAACTAATTCTATCTGAATCACAATCTAACCAACAGCAGATCCAATCTATTTAATAATAAATTAGTGTGTGAACCTATGGATTTAACTGATGCATCACACAAGATTCACACAAATGCCCCAGGGCTTCTAAAAGCCTGCCCACTTAAACCCAGTTTAAAACTGAACTAAAGGAGGAGAAGAGGAATAAGGACTGGTGACCACCCCAAAACTACTTCCATCAATTTTGAGTTATTTTTTGTAATCAGTCTTCTTCAACTCTACTATTATCAGTTCCGCTGTTGTTGAATTCACCAAATCAGTTCAGTATCTTTCGGGTACTCTTAAATGCCAGGATTAAATTTTAGAGGGAAAATTCATGACAGGATTCTTTTCTCCAAGCTCTCTTTTTACTTGTCCAGACCCTGTGAATCAAAACACACACACACACAACCTTGAAATTGTCAAATTTGAAGCTGGTAATCTTGTGACCATCATATCTCTAAGGAGTACTCATTCCCAGTTCTGATTAATTCCACTGAGTTCACTCAATGCCTTCACTCTCTTTTAGGTTTGACTATTGGACCTCACTGCATTAATATTACTCAGTATTAGTTTCTGATTTTGTTATATTCATGTCAGGAATGAAAGGGTTCGGTGAAAAACTATGCTAAGTTATATGTACACATATAGAATGGGTCTCATGCTGATAATTATTTAAGCTGTGGAAGAGTGATTTATGCCAATTACAATTGTATTACCTTTAAAAAAGTAAAAAGCAAAATGCTTTAGAAGGAATTTTTACAACTACATGAAAATAGTCAAGTTATTTTTGAAGTTTAGCTCAAGAATTGGTGACTTACATAGAAAAAGCATCCATGCTTTTTTTTTGCATAATGTAGAAGTGGTTTGCAATTGCTTTCTAGAGGACATTATCAGACTTTCTAGACTAATCTACATCCTTATCCAATACTAACTACTGTAGATTTGTCTCTGCTATAAAAAACACACACACACATAAATTCTGCCTCCCATCTGGACTGATTATAAGTAGCCAAGCTATTATTTTAATTTTAGAATTTTAAATTGTGCAGTAATATAAATATTTTGAATGAGATGAATATTCCTCCCAAGTTCATTACTGAAATACAATTTGAAGTCCTATCAAAATGTCATTAATCTAGACTGCTGTTAAAGTGTCTTCACAAAGTCTTTACAAAGTCTTCTTCAATCACTTTTTCGTTTCTGAAAAAATAAATATTTTTGAAGTACTTTGTACTCTTGATAATCAGCCGGTGATTAATAATTGTAGTGAAAAATGTAATGACAGGAAGTAGCAGCTTCTTTGTGGTTTCAGGTGACAAAACTGACGGGGAAGAACTAGGAAGATTGAGTAAGTGTTGTTTTCTGTATTCAGCAGGCTTCAGTATGACCTCGATGCTCCTTTTTCCCCCCACATTGCCATCATACCTAACATACACACAAAATGGAATAAACTCTTGAAAAATAAATAAATTTTGACTGACTGAAGCTGGCTTAAACTATTGTTCATACAAATAGAAAGGCAGAGAGTAAAATTGATCATAAAATAGAAAAAAAATAACAATTTGTTTTTTTTAGATTATTTTTAACATTGACTTAACTTGTGAACTCCATGTTATTTAGCAGGCCTTTTGACCCAAGGAGACCATCTCACTACAATAGAATTTTCTTGCTTTTGATATTTTACCAGAGTCATATGAAAAGAGTTACTGCAAAACAATAATATTTGTGTGATATAGCTTGCTAGGTTTCAGGACATCTCAGCAATAAATTACAGCTCTCCTATAATTCTTTATTCAGTTTTTGTCTGGGCTATATTAGATGTTTCTCAGAAAAGATTCACATGCATTAATTTTTTTTACTTGAGAAAGTATTATGAGTAATTCAGGGGAATACCACAAACATAGTGTGCCTATTCCTCAGCAAAGCCTTCAACAGAGTCTCTTATAACATTCTTCTTAATAAAAGGGTGAAACTGGGCTAAACTAGATTACTATTGGATGGGTTCATAGTTGGCTAAATCACCACACCCAAGGAGTACACATCAGTGGATCCACTTCAACTAAACCTTAAGAGTTTTGCCTGACAATGTAAAATGTGAATGGAATACAAGCTACAGTATATAAAATCTATATTTTCTTTGGGGTTTGGCAAGAAATGGAGATATCATTACCTTTTAAATTTCTTTTAAATGGAGATACCATTTCCTTTTAATAATGAAGTTTTCATCCATATATCAAATGCAACAAGTTTATAAAATAAAGCCATTTATGGAAATAAGCAAAGAAAATAATATTTAAAATTATGCTTTTCATGGAAAGTGTTAAGTTTGCATGAAGAGTCAGATGCGAAGAGCTTCAGTGAAGAGTTTATTAAGTGACTACAGCTCGAATGGACCCGGCTTGGCTGGGCTACAGCTGCTTCTTATAGCCAGCAGCCGTAGTTGCCAGCCAATCAGAGTGCAGGGTTTTCCCAATCCTATTTGACATTTTACAAGAACAATTCAAACTAAACCAATGACATTCAAACCTACATACATGACAGAAAGGATGAACACATCTATTTTTATCTAAAGCCAAAATTCTGGTTTCATTGTGTTTCACAAAACAGCTAGTCTCAGTCAGAGAGAGAGAGAGAAAAAAAAAGAACTGTGTTTCTTTATCTTAAATTGGCTTTTCTCAAATTGATCTTAAAATACTGTAACTTGAAAAACATTGGCAAATATCAAATTATTTTTGATGCCCCTTTTACAGTCCATCTCCTCTGTTCTAGCCTGCATCTTGGTACTTGTACATCCTTTTTCACATTCTTTTATTCTATCCTCCCTTCCCCTCTATGGTAATTCTCTCTACAGATCAAGGGTTTGTCAGAGGGTAGAAAAGTGCATAAAAGCCTCCTGCCTTCTATCATGATTGCACCTCCTTTGTAGAAGGTTCTGGAACCAATCAATTGCTTTGCATAGGGTGTACTACTGCATCAGAAGAAAGATATACTCTAGCACACTCCATGCACTGTTTCAGACCCTCTTAGGTCTTACCACTCACACTTAGAGAAATTGTGTACTACATATTCATGCTGATGTGAGAAGAACAAAGACACCTGTGGATACAACAACACATTTTCCATGTACATGAGAGAAGTGAATCTAATTATAAGGCATCTTAAAGACTGCCTGCTTTACAGAGAAATCCTGTTTTAGGTGTGCGGACAGAGGGATAATCTGTGGGTATATGAATTGGTACGGATAGTGGGATTAAAGAAAAGGAAGATAAGAGAAGTTGACTGAATAGACTGAATTTTCTGCAGAATAAGGAACTTGTGTAGTTGTTTTAAGAATAAAATGAGTAAGAAAACTTTTGTCTCATGGAGAAATACAGTCAAGTAAACAGACTTGAATAATGCTTGTGCTGGTATGTTTTTTTCCACAGGGTAAAATGACTTGACCTCATACAGCCTTGATTCAAAGCTTAGAACTTCTACAGTACTGAAAATTGTCTAAAGCATTTTTTTTTAAATCAAGGCACATCTCACGAAGTAACAATGAAATATCCATTACACTGAACAACTTAAGTGGTTAAGAAGCACACTGCAAAACGTGACCTCAGTTAGAGTCCACTGGTAGTCTAATTATCTGAGAGGGCATCTGAAAGAAAAAGAAAGAAGGGAGAGAGGGAAGGAGGAAAGGAGCTGCTAATGTCTTCCTGATTTATCTTATAATTAAAGTGAGGACCCAAGATTGTTGGGGGCAATAAGCTGACTTTGAAAAAATGCCGCTTAGTAATAAGCAGGCATATACAATGGAATGAAGGCTATTGCTGAGCGCACTGGGTTGTGCCCCAAAAATTGTGAGCCGCCCCGAGTCTTTGGAGAAGGGTGGCATATAAATTTAATTTTTTAAAAAAGTGAAAACTCTTGAATTTTGTACATGCACTTCTTAATTTAATTGTAATTAAACTTGTTTTAAATATATATTCCTACAGCTATGTTAGCTGGAATTTTTCTTAAACAGCATATAAGATCAGAGTCACATTATGATTCAGATTATAAGCATATTTGTTTATTTCTTAAATGTATACTTCCACTTTTCATTCAAAAGCTTAAGGCAACATGCAATGGGAATCCATTCTACTATTCCCACACATACAAGAACCATCCTGTGAGATGGATTCAAGGCAGACGTATAACATATTATAAAAAGAAAAAAGAAAAGAAATATAGAAAATTCACATTCTAAACCAAGAAAAAGCTAATTCTGCCATCTGGAATGCTTAGTTTATTTAACTCAGTACTTATTCAAAGTGTTTTCATTAGCATTTTTCTAGTGCTGTGTTGTGTTTTTGCACTCTAAAGTCAACCTTATTGACCTCCTACATCTTCATCAAAAATAATCTTGCAACCTGAAGTGCTTTGGCGCTATCTTCTTACTGTATACTCCACAGATTAGACAAGTACGTGAAATGGGAAATGGAAAACCAGGCTTAATTTTGGTGGAACAAAACTCCTTAGTTTGGCAGCATCTTTTGAGTCGAATAAAGGAATGCCAGTATTCTTTATCTGTCTCTCTTCACTTCCTCTGCACTCATTTTATCCTGTTCTTCCACTGATCTTCCTAGCACTTCCTTTCCCTATTCGAAAGACATTGGCAGTTAATAGGGAGGACAGAAAAGAAGGCACTGATACAGATAAACTTATTACCATTGGACCATTCATTTAACAATTATTGCATTCTAGTTGGTGCTATAAAAGGTTATTTATGACCTGTCCTTGTACTCACAACTGTCACAGCTTCCCAGCAATCATATAATCAAAATTCGGGCACTTGGTAACTAACACATATTTACAGTGATTGCAGCATTCTAGTGTGTGTGTTTGTGTGTCACATGATCACCAATTGTGACCTTCTTAGGGGGTTTTCAAGAAGGAAAATCAATGGGGAAAGCCAGATTCCCTTAATTATGTTAAACATAATTTGTTTAACATCTGCGGCAAAAAGTTCATAAATCAGGCACCATTTATTTAATGACTGCGTCGCTTAGCAATGGAAGTTCTGGTCACAATTGTGGTCATAGGTTGAGAACTACCTGCAATATGAGAGGCTGAAGATACCACACTCAAAGTCAGGTACAGTATTTGATATTTTCACCCAAACATTTTAGCATTGACTCAAATTCAGTGAAACTGAGGTGTTTTGGAATATTTTAAAATTTCTGGATGAAGCAGAAATTACAGGATTTAGGAAAGTTTCCAGTCTGCATTTACCTAATTTCCAGGATAAACAATTGCCTACCTTCCTTGTTTGACCAGGGGACGAATCAGATGGGAAGATGTCAAGTACATGGGGGGAATCAGTGAAAAGGGACTCATAGAAAAATATATTTCATGACAAACACACGTCCTCAGTGACTGGCATTTTTGTTTTCCTGTCATGGGGTGGAGGAGAAGTAAAGAAGGAGGAAAATCTAATCCATTACTATGGCCAAAGTAGAGGAAAGGATTCTTAAACTGTCTTCCTATCCCACTGGTTCACGCACAAAAATCACACAGTTTAAAGCTGTGGTGGATGAAATCCCTACAAACAGGGAAACTGAAGAAGTAATCAGACTGTGACAAGAACTGCCAGTATTTGTTCAAAGCAAAAATGTACACTCATACAGGAGTAACCCTCACTGAATTAAGTCAGAGAACCTTTTGAATAGATGTGCTCAAGATGTCTTCTTGTATAGTGGTGGGGAAGAATAAGTAGTTCGAGTTAATACTTGAGATTTTTGCCAAAGGAAAGCAGATATGATTTTCCTTCATTTTCAGAAAATAAATACAGATCGAGCTGTAAAAGTAGTCTTCTGTGCCATTCTACTCACACATTTCCATTAGGTACAGCAAGTAATCATTGATAGGTTAAGTACAGTTTAAAAGCCATTTTGTGCATGCTTATTACTTCCTGTAGCATTTTGTAGTCATTTCTCTTTTTGTTAGTTTGTTTAATTTCCAGAAACATTAAGGGCTTCATGGTAAGTAAAATATCACATTATTTTGGGGAGAGGGGATTTATGGGAGTCTTTGTAAAGCAGATGCATTGGATCTAATGCAGGCTTACTTTGTTTAATTACTTCTTTTTAAAAAATGATAGTCTATTAATGATTTTGAGAGTGGGGAGGCAGTAACCTCTAAATTCCAGTAATGTAATCTTGGAAAATTCCATGTTTCAGAAGAAAGAGACGAGAAGATGCAAATCCAAGGTATCCCCTAAGGTGATTTCTCTGGTTGCTTTTTGAGCAACCGCATGTTCTGTTTGAAGTGTTAGAAAAACACACTTTTTAAGTAGTATAGATACACCTTACTTCTTCCTTTTCCAAAATGATTTCTAGTAGAACAGGAATGTTTATTTGGAGATGAATCAGGTGTCACCTGGGAGTGGGGCACTCCTTGGTATGGTATTTGAGTGAATCATTTCCTTGTGATTTCAGCATGCTCATGGGAACTTATAATTGATCTGCCATAGAAGGAATGTAATGGCTTTCTACTTTGTTACATAGTTGAGGTTCACCAACATTTTGCAAATCTATTGTTATCATTGCACCACTATACATAGCAAAGATCATCTTTTAATAGTAGTGACTCTTACTACTTGTAAATAGTTTGATTATTAAGCTATATTGCACATGCATATAAATGCATACACATTCAAATGTCTATGGGTGGTACATCATAAATATGGAATAATCTCTACTTTTCTGATCTGTCCGATCACCTAAAAACTGAAGTGAAGAATCTGTTGACAAATTATTTAGGATAAAGAGATTCTAAGGAAGATATTTGAATAGAATAGAATAGAATAGAATAGAATAGAATAGAATAGAATAGAATAGAAATAGAATAGAATAGAATAGAATAGAATAGAATAGAATAGAATAGAATAGAATAGAATTCTTTATTGGACAAGTGTGATTGGACACACAAGGAATTTGTCTTGGTGCAAATGCTGTCAGTGTACATAAAAGAAAAGATACATTTGTCAAGATCAAGAATAATAAGGTACAACACTTAATAATAGTCATAGGGTACAATAAGCAATCAAACCATACTAGGAAACACTCAATATAAATCGTAAAGATACAAGCGACAAAGTTACATTCATACTGTCACAGGTGGGGGGGATGGGTGATAAGGAGTGATGAGAAGATTAATAGTAATAGCAATGCAGACTTTGTAGATAGTTGGACAGTGTTGAGGGAATTATTTGTTTAGCAGAGTGATGGCATTCAGGGAAAAACTGTCCTTGTGTCTAGTTGTTCTGGTGTACAGTGCTCTATAGCGTTATTTTGAGGATAAGAGTTGAAACAGTTTGAGGAAGGTTTTAAAGAGAAAAAGAAAATATATCTCTTTCTACTAAATACAAATTTTGCTTCTTACATAAGCTCTTAAAATGTTCTTCCATTATGATATGGCAATGGCTATTACTGAAAGGAAGACAAAAAATAACAGTGATAATAATGAAATGCTCAATGTCTGTGCAAGTATATCTCCACCCCAAACCAGATCAGTGATGCCCTCTCCCTGATGACCCGGTGTTTGGATGTGGTACGGACCTGGATGAGCGGGAACATGCTTTGACTCAACCTGGCCAAGACTGAGTGGCTGTGCATATCGGCATCTCGGCCCAGTCAAGATTGTCCAACTTTGGCCATAGGGGGAGAGGTGTTGCCCCCTGTGGATAGGGCGGAATCTGGGGTCCTCCTGGATGTACGGCTCTGGTTGGAGGAGCAGGTGGGGGCCGTGCCAGGGGCCTTTGCCCAGCTCCACCTTGTTCGACAGCTGCCCTTTTCTGGACCGAGACGCCTCGACAGTCACTCATGCCCTTGTTACCTCTAGACTCGACTACTGCAACGCTCTCTATTTAGGACTGCCCTTGCATACCATCCGAGACTGCAGCTGGTGCAGAATGCGGCGGCGCTGGTGGTGATGGGAGTTACCTGGTTGTCCCATGTTACCCCCTCCTGTGCAGCCTGCATTGGCTACCAGTTGCGCCGGGTGAGATTCAAGGTTTTAGTTTTGACATACAAAGTCCTGCATGGCATGGGTCCTCAATACTTGAGGGAGCGTCTTCTTCCAATATCAAATACCGCCGCCTGTGCGAGCTCATAGGCAAGGACTCCTCGGGTCCTGTCGGCTGGTCAGTGCCGGCTGGTGATTCCCGCGCGAGCCTATTCTGTCATGCCCCTGACCTCTGGAATCAACTGCCTTTGGAGCTCCTCCTGGCCCCTGACCTCCGCACCTTCCGCCGTGAGTTAAAGACCTGGTTATTTGACCAACCCGGGCTGTGACCCCTCCTTGGGCCAGGGATGGATTTTAATTTTTATTATTGTACTGTTTTAATATTTGGGCTTGTAATTTAGTTTAATGGTTTTTTAAGTATTTATTGTTCTGTATTTTAGTTGTGAGCCTCCCCGAGTCTTCAGAGATGGGGCGGCATACAAGTTCAAATATAAATAAATAAATAAATAAAGTAAGAAAAGCAGAGATGCCATTTGCTTGTTCACTGTTTAACCAGGCAGAAAAAGGAAATCGTCTTTAAAAAAAAAACCAACATCTTTTCATATGATAGGTAATGTTCTGCAAAGTGACTGTGTCAGTTGATAACAGCTTAGAATATAATGAATAACTAGCAAGGGAAAGATTAAAATTCATAAGACATCATGTGGCAGCAGAACAGAAAGACAGTCCGAGCAAATTCATAGCCCAAAGTCTTGTGAAATTGTTTCAGGAGTAAATTTAATATTGTAGAATAATTTCCATTAGGTGAAACATATATATTTAATTAACAGCTTAATTGCCAAACTAATGTACTAATATTGCTGCAAGACGTTTGCTGCATCTGCAATGTTTTTATCAAAAGGGAAGTCAGAGAGGTAGGATAATGCTGTGGGTCTTCTGAGCAACTCTCAGCAAACAGAAAACGTTAGTATTAATCTAGTTCAGTCTTCTGCCATCTGTTGACATATTGCATTCAGTAAATCTGCTGTTCCTTTTCTTCTTTCAAAATGTAAGCCTTCATATAGATGCTGCAGTCTTCATATAGATGCTGCAGTCCTGTGTACTGTGGCTAAGTCCTTTTCACCCTAGCAAATAAAAGCTACTTTTTAGAATTAGATAAGTCATAATAGTGACATGTACATGAGCCTTACTGTTCCTACTCACTTCCCTGCTGTTCCTATCCTAACAGATCCTATTATTGATCCATTATTTTATAGAATAAATATCTTTTCAGGGTGAGTATGTATATCATTAAGCTACTCTAGGTTTTACAGTCTGATTCAATTTCTTTTCTAAGCATGTTTTTTTAAATTGAGATAGGCATGATTGGTCTATATTCCTGATACAGTCCTTCATTTATTTTAAGGTTTAGATTTGCTTGCTAGAGTCATTTGTCATGTTTATACTATTTATTCTTCTGGCTATTTTAAACCTTACTACTTCTTTATATGTTTTTAATTGTTGGGGTTTTGGGCAGGGAAGTATTGTTAAAGCAGCCCAGAATCTAATAGAGTAAGCAGCCATAACAAATTTAATGCACTGAACCGAATTGAATTAGGTAGTGTACAGGCCACTGGATGAGTAAACCATATTGTCATACAAAATTTATTTTCCCTGCTTACATGAGGAATTAAAAGTTTATTAAAACTCATATGCTGTCTCCAGGCCTTTCATTTTGACTAAAACGAAGTTCAAAAACATATGTAATGAGAAAGGTTGCTTAACCCTTTTCCTTTAAAATTCTTTTCTCCTTGCGCTTTAAAGGTCAGATATTTGTTGCAAGAATTTCAAGGTTATTTATTAATTAGACCTAATGTCATATAACAAAAACAGCCACACTACAGAACAATTTATACCTGTCATATGTGAATCAGTAGGATTCATTTAAACAGGTAATGCTAAATTTATATCATCCCACATCCTAGCCATATTGCCACAGGTGATTATCATACAAGAAGTCACATACTCCTAAAGCACAGGTTTCAAATTCATGGTGTCTCATGACATATTGCAATGTT
Organism: Naja naja; assembly: GCA_009733165.1. Lineage (NCBI taxonomy): Eukaryota > Metazoa > Chordata > Lepidosauria > Squamata > Elapidae > Naja > Naja naja. Next base: position 158,244,557 of record CM019150.1, read on the forward strand.
TATGAGCCGCGGTGGCACAGTGGTTAGAAGGCTACATCTGCTCACTGCCAGCTGCCTGCAATTTGGCAGATTGAATCTCACCAGGCTCAAGGTTGACTCAGCCTTACATCCTTCTGTGGTCAGTAAAATGAGGACCCACATTGTTGGGGGCAATATGCTGACTCTGTAAACCACTTAGAGAAGGCTGCAAAGCACTGTGAAATGGTATATGAGTCTAAGTGCTTTTGCTGTTTTTCCCTTTGCAGAGTTGGGGTGGGCATGGGCTGCATGTGACACATCTGGCCCACAGCCGCCAGTTTGACACCCCTGTCCTAAAGAGTACAGATAAGTTGCTCTTTTGAAAAAAGACTTTGTAAAACAATTGAATGAAAATTCATCTATTTCATTTTTGTAATTTAAAAAGTAATTCCACTCTTTGACAGCTTATCATTTGGAAGGATTGCCTTTTATTTTTATGCTGAAAAATTGCAAATTCTGAATAAGCAAAAGGAACACGTATAAGAGATAAGACTGGTTCTTGCCAAAGGCTTTTCATAGCAAATTATTCTTTCTTACAGTATTATTGTTAAATACATTTATATTCCACCCTTCCACACACATACAGAGGTAGGTGTTTCCTTGCATTATTTCTGAGACAGTTTTGATTCACCAAACACCAATGTCTCTTATGTCTGGTTTCAAGGAAAGAAATTGAAGTCAGGATATCAACCTTTCTTTCCAGACAATACCTGGCCTAATCTGTGATTTGGCTTTCTAAACAAATTAATGAGATACTCTGTTTTATTTATTTTTCTTTTAAAAATGTTTCTGTCCAAAAAGTAGCAATGTTTAATATGTTAGGATTTTGCCCTGCATAAAAACTTAGGGTGGATCCCATGGTGCACATGTGGAAGCAGCTGATGAAAGAATGATTATTCTTTCTCCTACATCTACCCTCATCCCCACCCAAATCACATTTTGAAGCGCATAGAGAGATTGTAGAATTTTTGGTGCCCTCTGGGCTTGGTTGTTTGCTTGCAGACATTTCACCACCCAACTAATAAACATCATCAGTGTGAGTGTTTATATATAATAGCTTGCGCTGCAAGTTTAGGCAGGGGTATGCTTTCCTTCTTGGTAGTTCATTCTTGATTAAAGAATTGTATTCTCCCTGATTGTTTGCCTGGAGTTGATCCCTGCTTATTGGCATGTTGGTGCTGTGTTCTAGTCTTGTTTTCTTCCTAATTTTTTTTAATTGTCTCTTTCAAATGGTATGTAAATGTAGATCTATAGGGAACTGAAGGGGAGAAAAAGAAGAAAATCCCACTCATAAGCACTGCATGTTGCTCTCCTTTGAAAGGGTAAATTGAAATATAATGACAGTACTGATGGTAATATAATTGTAAGGAGAACCTATTTTGCCTCGGTGGCACAGTAGTTAGACTGCTGTACTGCTGTATTGCAGGCCACTTTTGTTGACTTCTGGCTGCCTGCAATTTGGCAGTTCAAACCCCACCAGGCTCAAGGTTGACTCAGCCTTCCATCCTTCTGAGGTGGGTAAAATGAGGACCCAGATTGTTGGGGGCAGTATTCTGACTCTATAAAACCGCTTAGAGAGGGCTGTGAAGCACTATAAAGTGGTATATAAGTCTAAGTGCTATTGCTATTGCATTGGGGGGCTAACTGCATTTGTGAAATCTTAAGCTAAACTTTGCTGGTGTGGGAATTAGTTCAAAAGCTTGCTCATTTATACATTCTTTTGCATCGCCTTTCTTTGGTGTGGGTATGTAACTTTTCCATCCTCTGGCCTGCAAAGTTTTATTCCACATTTGTTTAGATAGACATTAGCGCTTTGATTGACTCTTCTCTTATAGGTTACATCTGTATTTTGACTTTCTTATTTAATAGATGGTAGCATACTGAACCGACCATTGCACACAGCTAACACATAATCAAATTTGGAAATGTTCTTAGACTAACTGTTGGAATATCTGCAAGTTATGGGAATCAATTTCCAATTTAATTTGGATTAGAATAAAAACCATGTTAATTAAATTTTAGTGGAAATCTCCTCATGATATTTAAGATTCTCATTAAAGTGCGCCATAAGCTTATCACGAGCCTCTTCAGTCCACTGAGTGAGTATGAAGTGAATATTATTTTCTTGCTCTTTTCATTAATTACAAGCAATGGCAAGTAGTACATCTGAGGGCACCAATAAAGAAAATTAAGCATCCTGGTTAAAGTTCTGTTCAATTTATTCTCCACAGCTGAAAACATTCAAAGCGTCTACCCAACTTCAGTCCATCTAATATGCCTATAATGAGCACCCCAATTTATTGCAAATCAGGGACTGAATTGAAACGCAAAATGAAGCACATCAAAATTGCCCATCAGTGGCACAATCTTACATGTAAAAGGCAATTAAATATCTCCACTTCATCTTTAGAAACCCAGCAGATTGCTAATATAAATGCTACATATTAATCTTTTTTGTTTTCGCACACATCAGAAAATCAGAAAATATCACGAATGAAAGAGTTTTAACTTTAATAGCATGTATGTTGTTGCATTTCCAAAACTTGAAGACTAAGTGGTTGTTTTTCTTTTCTTCTCAGCAATTTTGATGAAACATAGCATCCTTTCCATAGCTGACATAATTTGTTAATGGTTGTAACTTGGTGCAAACATTGGTGAATCATCCGTCTCAAATCACACACACACATACACCCTGTTATTGCTCCTTGAATTTTAACTGCATACTGGTTAACATTTGGACACTTGAAAGTGTTTAGAATGTTGTACATTTTCAGGTAGTTTGATGTGGTCTTAATATGGAACTTGGCTATTTTGACTTTTCATCATTTAAGTGATACAATGCAGGTAGAGATACAGGTGAAACTCGAAAAATTAGAATATCATGCAAAAGTTCATTTATTTCAGTAATGCAACTTAAAAGGTGAAACTAATACATGAGATAGACTCATTACATGCAGAGCAAGATAGTTCAAGCTGTGATTTGTCATAATTGAGATGATTATGGCTTACAGCTCATGAAAACCTCAAATCCACAATATCAGAAAATTAGAATATTACATGCAATCAATAAAACAAGGATTGTACATAGAACAATATCGACCTCTGAAAAGTATAAGCATGCATATGTACTCAGTACTTGGTTTGGGCCCCTTTTGCAGCAATTACTGCCTCAATGCAGCGTGGCATGGAAGCTATCAGCCTGTGGCACTGCTGAGGTGTTATGGAAGACCAGGATGCTTCAATAGTGGCCTTCAGCTCTTCTGCATTGTTTGGTCTCATGTCTCTCATCTTTCTCTTGGCAATGCCCCATAGATTCTCTATGGGGTTCAGGTCAGTGAGTTTGCTGACCAATCAAGCACAGTAATCCCACGGTCATTGAACCAGGTTTTGGTGCTTTTGGCAGTGTGGGCAGGTGCCAAGTCCTGCTGGAAAATGAAGTCAGCATCCCCATAAAGCTCATCTGTGGAAAGAAGCATGAAGTGCTCCAAAATCTCCTGGTAGATGGCTGCGTTGACCCTGGACTTAATGAAGCACAGTGGACCAACACCAGCAGATGACATGGCTTCCCAAATCAACACAGACTGTGGAAACTTCACACTGGACTTCAAGCATCTTGCAGTATGTGCCTCTCCATTCTTCCTGCAGACTCTGTGTCCTTGGTTGCCAAATGAGATGCAAAAGTTGCTCTCATCAGAAAAGAGGACTTTGGACCACTGAGCAACAGACCAGGTCTGTTTTTCTTTAGCCCAGGTAAGATGCTTCTGACGTTGTTTGTTGTTCAGGAGTGGCTTGACAAGAGGAATACGACATTTGAAGCCCATGTCCAGGATCCGTCTGTGTGTGGTGGCTCTTGATGCACTGACTCCAGCCTCAGTCCACTCCTTGTGAAAGTCCCCAGCACTTTTGAATGGCCTTTTCCTGACAATCCTCTCCAGGCTGCGGTCATCCCTGCTGCTTGTGCACCTTTTTCTTCCACACTTTTCCCTTCCACATAACTTTCTATTAATGTGCTTTGATACAGCACTTTGGAAACATCCAACTTCATTTGCAATTACCTTTTGAGGCTTTCCTCCTTATGGAGGGTGTCAATGATGGTTTTCTGCACAAATGTCAGGTCAGCAGTCTTTCCCATGATTGTGTGATTCCTACTGAACCAGACTGAGAGACCATTTAAAGGCTCAGAAACCCTTTGCAGGTGTTCTGGCTTAATTAGCTGATTAGAGTGGGACACTTTGAGTGTAGAATATTGCACCTTTTCACAATATTCTAATTTTCTGAGATTGTGGATTTGGGGTTTTCATGAGCTGTAAGCCATAATCATCATAAATATGACAAATCACAGCTTGAACTATCTTGTTTTGCATGTAATGAGTCTATCTCATATATTAGTTTCACCTTTTAAGTTGCATTACTGAAATAAATGAACTTTTGCACAATATTCTAATTTTTTGAGTTTCACCTGTATATCAATATTATATAGGCAGCAGAACTCTGTTCAACTCCATTCTATTTTTCAATGGTTATTCAGTGATCGATGGCAGTCAGCATGGAATTTGCCTCAGGATGTCTGTGGCTTGCAGAAGTACAATACACAAAGCTTCCAAAATCAAGAGGTTATCTACAGCTAAGCAATAGTGTGTAACTTTTTTTTAATGTGATATGTGAACCCATACCTTATGACTTCTTGGGATTTGTTTGCCTTATGCCATCATCTTTTCCCATTTCTCAGAATATAATGTACTAGCAAATACCACCTAGTTCAGTCCATCTCTTTTAAAATGGCAAAGAAAACATCTGATCATTTAAAACACCTTTAAAAGGAATAACCCATCAACAGTCCTTACATATAAATGCACACTGCCAGGGGTCAAATCTGAATATCTCTTATTAGTTATTTTGCCACTGACATGGTTCTAAATTTTTAAATCTAGGAGTTGCTTGGGTGAAAAAAGATCTTTAAAACACAAATTTCTGCTTTGACTACTTTACGCATAGAAATGGAAGGTTACCTTGATCTCCACAATGGATGAATGGCTACAAAACTGATGGAGTTAGCAGAGATGGCTAAATTGACTGTTTTGATCAAAGAAAAAAATACAAGTACTTTGATTTCTACTTGGAAACCACTTCTGGACTTTGTGCTTGAGGTGAAAAAAAAAAGAAACTTTGATTTTGGGTTTTACCGATAGATTTGTTGTTATAGAAATGGCTAGTTTCTATTATGAAAAAGTAAAAAGTTGAGGGTAGATCTTAATGCCTTATTTTACTGCACCAAAGGAGTCGGAAGTCAATGCCTTTTTTTTCTTTTTCCCTTACTTTCCCCCATTATCCATTTCCCTTTTGCCTTTCCTAATTTCCCTAATATTTGCTTTTGTATTCTTGTTGTATGTCATATGTCATATTATAAATTAATAAAACTATAAAATCAAATAAAGCATTATCAATTTTCAAATAATGTTCTTTGAGTGCGTGCTTTTTATTGGCATTGCACATCTTATTTTTTGAAAGATGAAAAATTGAAGTAGGACAAAATGAGGTGAAGCAGTTTTAACTATACAGAGGTAGAGCTGGTCTTGAAATCTGCTTCATCCACTCCTCTGATAGCTACTGAACATGCCTGCTGGGGTGCATTAGCAAATTAGCTTGTCAGTGATAGAATATAATATGCCAAAACAGCTTGAGATTGAATTAGGAGATCACTTTCACAAGACCTACATCCTAGTTGCTGGCTCATGCTGATCCTTAGTGGGGGCCAGCTCCCATTCACAATGGGATAAAGAAATAGTCAAGAGCATGTGAATAGATATAGCTTTGCTCATCACCTTAAAAGCAAAAAAAAATCCACTTCTTCCCTACATTTATTTGTAATAATTTGATAGCATCGATCATATAGCTGTGTCCCAGATCCTATGAAAGTCTATATTAAAGTTCAAGCAATCTTCTTCAGCTGAATCATGAAAATCAGGAAGAGGAAGAAATAAGCATTTGTGCCTCATTCTCTGTCCAAATTGAAGCTGAAAGCCTAAGGAAGATTATGCTTATTACTCCTCTTGAAGAGAAATAATTCAAAAATTTTCATCTCAAAGTTACTTGGGATCAAGGATTAAACTTGAACCTTTTGAAATGTGGTCCAAAGATGTCAGAAAAGGCCAGATAGAGCCATTATCTGAAAAAGTTTGCACAATCCTGATTTTCTAAATAGCCATTTTTTCTTATGGATGTCTTTTTAACATCCTTACAATATGTCTTTTCAGAATACTAACACAAATGCTCAGGAGACTGAACATAAGGATTACTCCAAAGAAATCCCTTAACCCAGGAACCTTCAGAAGACAATGAAGTTTTTGGTAAGTCTCCTCTTAACATTATTTTTCACACCTAAAAAAATAATTTGGTATAATAAACTTGAGGTCTCGTTGAGAGTTAAATAAAGTCTCTTTGTAGAGATTTACAAAACATGGTAAGCTCACACCTTGCAAAGAAAACAATTCAAACTAGGAATGGGTAATATTTTGAAGGCTATACAGTAGCATAGTTATTTTATAATGTAGGGTTGCTTCATGGGCACGATGTTCTCTGCTTGCTTCTAATTTGGCATGGATTTTTTTCCTTTATTTTATTTTAAATCAAGTTAAGCCAATGTTCCACAATTTTCCATATTTTCAAAATGGAGTGAAACCAAAATACAGTTGTTTATTCTGAGGAATTGTGAAAAGCTAGGAAGAAGGGAGGTAATTTTAAAGTCACTTGCAGACCCTTTCTTGTGAGAGTTTTCTGTAAATTAACAAGAACAACTCTTCTGAACAGCATAGGCTTGTTCTTGTTCTTTCTGCCAATGACTTCTCCCTTCAGCTATAGGAAAACAGAATTTAAATATTTGGTATTTTTACTATAAAAAAAACTAGTGCCAATCATGAAACACAAGAGTAGCTAGGAAATTGTGATTTATTTATTATTTATTTTATTTGATGTGGCACTGCCCAAATCCAGGATAACCCTGGACAGCTCGTAATACAATGAACAGAATAAAATCTCTAACAGGAATAAAACCAAACCACTAGAAAAGAGGAAATAGATGTCAAATCTGGCAGGGCACACAGAATGTATACCTCCCAAAATCCAGCAAGTTGCTCCAACCACCATAGCCTAAAAGAACACGTAGGGAAAAATTTCACAAGACATTGACTTATAAAGCCAACAAAGCCAAAATGCCAGGTATAATAATGAGTTTATTGGGAAAGCTGAAAATAAAGCATATATAGGGAAAATAGGAGACCACAGACAGAAATTAGTTAAATTAGTTATGTAGCACCTCCTTGAATAAAGTCTTAGTTTCATCACAGATTCACTGTAGAGAAAATGGCTCAGGCAGATCTTTTGGGCCTCCTGCTTAGATGTTCCTATAAAGTCTAATTCCTCCTCCCATTCAGTCTCTTCTTACTTCGTATTCTCATCACATATCTTTGATGTCACAAAGTGTGGAAAATAATTAAAAGTCAGCCTCTTTTGAAGAGAAGAATTGCTGCTTTCTCTAATCAATGAAAATGCTGTATCTCTAATGTTCTGGATCTAGTCAGGAAATCAGAAATTAGTGGTTAAAACCTAACAACTCTTGAGGGAATTATGAAGGTCATCCCTCCTTCGTATAAAGAGGATTAAACAGGAGAGGTTATTCTGAGAGGTTATTCTGCTAAATTTTGTTTAATCAGGTCTTCCAGCATGGGGTCAAGTTATTAGATGTTTTAGTGTGTACAGTTATTCCAAAGCAACAACAACAACAACACAAAAGCAGTAACCAGGGGAAATTATAGGTGAATACAATTGGGGCAATCTTTTGTATCATGGGATTGGTACTTCTTGATATGGAGCCTGTCAGCAATGCTGAGCTATTAATCCCACAAACTTCAACTCTTGGACATATTCCTTAGAAGTTTTGGAAGTTCTAGCACTAGAAATGCACCAGGTTAGGAAAGGTCCCTGGGATTAAAAGAGAGAGGAAGGAAGGGAGGGAGGAGGGAGGGAGGGAGGAGAAGATATAGCATAAATGAGGCTATATTATTTAGTTCCAGCCTGGGATATGTTTATTTTAAAAAGTTGCATTCAAGCTTTTCATTTAGGTTTCTGACCAAAGGTCAGTCAGTGCAAGTATTTTTCTTGATTGTTGGGCTGTTAATTTATGTAAAATACGTTTCTAACTGGGTAAAGAAAGAAAGAAAGCTAAATTATTCCACCATTTGAGGTACAAATATTTTTTTGAAAATTAAAGAGAACATTAGATGCTATCTATGTAAATAAAGAAGATTTTTTTTAGGAAACCACTGAGCTGTGTTAATGAAGAGTAAGTCAGGAACCAGTCAGAAGGGGGAGACCTATGTTTACATTTTCTCGAGATCACTTGTGTGTGCCCAGTCACTTGCTTGTTTAAAATAATTCCCACACTAAAATGGATGGGATTTATTCAGAAGGGAATACATAACACTCCACCACAAAGTCATTTTGCAGTAGATACCTAACTTGCGGGGTATCTCGGCAAATTAAAATAGTTGTAAAGTTTTAGCAGTTTAACATTTATTTGCACAATAACACTTAACATTTGCAGTAACGAAATGTGATAACCTATCTGTGTTATCAGCTTTTATCTACATGGAGGTTTTTCTACTAAAGTAATCTCAACTGGCCTGGGATATTTTTGTTATGAAAGACTGATAACCCTGAAGGCAAATGTAATAGTAGGAGAGCTGGGTTAGTCCACAGTGGCAAAAGATCAGAAAGCTAGTATCATCTTTTTCAACTTCCAAATTTGTTAAGAGTTAAGCTCTTGATTTTTTTTTGTAGTCCAGAGAACAAAGAATCCCTGCCACATAATCACTGGGATGTTAAGATGTTTGAAAGTAGTTGCTTTTATTATGTAATAATTGTTTTCTCAGTTCCTACTTTGGGCAAGTTTTTATCCTGCTTTTCTTTTAGGAACTACAAAATTCTCTTTCTTTTAGGTACAAAATTCTCCCCTTTCCCAATTTATTCTTACAGAAATTCTGAGATATTTTGCTGAACTAGTGATTAGCCCATTTCATCCATTATTGTCATAATGGAATCTGATTTGGAGCGGGAGGCTGAGCATCTGACAGGGAGTGGGAGTGTGGCTCCATTGGCTGTGGAAGAAACTGGGGAAGGGCAAAGGCTGGCTGGGCAGAGTAGGAGAAAGGTAGAGCAAGGGAGTGGGAATTCGGAGGAAGACCCAGGCCCACCTCCTCTTCATCCTAGGGCATGCAGGGAGGAACAGAGAAGGGAGCATGAGTTGTGTGGCTTACGGGGGGAGGAAAGGGCCCTGATTCCCTTCAGTAGCTGCAGCTGGGAACACAGTGTTTAAAAAGGGAGGCTGCGCACAGCAAAATTGTTGGGAGCAAATCATGAATTATTTGGTATCATCAAGGCTTATCTGGGTTCCTGATGCCTTCCCAACTGTGTGTGTTTTGCTGGGCTTTCAAATCTACAATTTCTTCTCCTGTCAGATTAATTACTGCAGTGTTGTTTGTGTGGATTTTTATTTACAGTTTGAATGTACTTTGTTTTTGGACTGAATTTCCTCCGCTTAAAGACTGTTCTTGGGAGAGTTTTTTCTCCAGCCAAAGGTAACCTGGACAATGGGGGCAAAGTTGGAGGTATTAAAGGGATACTTCTTACTTATTTGACTATGTTGCCTTTGTGCCACACCCCGGGTCATCACAATTATACTATACCACTGAGTTTCTTAAAGATATTGAGTAATAGAGTGTGTTTGAAGGGGAAAAACCTCATGACTGTTGAAAAGAAAAAAAGAAATATTTTTGCTGCTATTTTGCTATTTGTCTTATCTTCACCTGTTGAAGTTATTTAGGCAGCAGAAACATCAGCAGGCTTCATGCTCCACACTGAATCCTTGGCAAAGGAATAGATGTCTAAATACTGGATAGTAATTTTTGATACAAGGAGCCGAGTTGGTATGAATTGATCTCTGGTGACCCCAAATTTATCTTATTATTCTGAAATATTATATTGTCTTTTGCTAGGAGTGTGAAGATAATGTTATATATTTATTAAAATCATAAGCTCTGTGAATTAAAGTTCAAATGATGATTAAAATGTCCATTTGAGTACTTGATTTTAGCTTGATGAGAGTCTTCCTGTCTGATATAAAAAAATATTTCCACCTCTAGATAAGATTCTGAAAGTTGATTGTTTTTTCCTGCTGGCATTAACAAGGCTGCTTCATGTTAATGACTGGAATCAAACAATTAAAAAAATCAATCTTTTCTTTCTACTTTCTACTTTCTTTCTTTCTTTCTCAAAAGCTCCCTAAGACATTAATAATCTAACTTCATGGGTAAAAACCCCAACTTCATGAGAAATGATTGTGTTCGAAAGGTATTTTATACACATATTAGAAGAATGACTTGAGAGAGGAATGCAAATGGTAAAGAATATACCAGGAGGGCAGTTTTCCCCACATGGCATTTTTCAGTTGTCTTCTGACTTTGGAGAAATCAGATTGGATGAAACTATATAGCACAAACATTCTTTTCTGAATTAGCCTACAGGTAGTGTAGCAGAAGACATAAGTACATTAAGAATCAGGGGACTGGAGGCTAAAATATGTAAAGAATGATGGCTGGAATTGGGTATGTCATTTTCAGCAGAGATTAACACATCATCAAAGTAAGGCACTACCCCTGGCAGTCCTTGGAGGATCCTTTCCATAAGGCTTTGGAAGATGCCTGGTGCCACGCTTACTCCAAACTGTAACCTTTTACATTTGAAGGCACCTCTATGAGTCACAATGGTTTGGGCCTCTGCAGTGGCATCATCAAGTGTTAGTTGTTGATATGCCTGGGCCAGATCCAATTTGGCAAAGACTGTACCACTGCCAAGTGAATGTAATAAATGATGCACCACTGGAACTGGATATGCGCTCTGTTGAAGTGCATTGTTCAATGTCCCCTTATAGTCTCCACAGATTCTCACTGACCCATCAGTCTTGACTGGTGTGACTATGGGTGTCTCCCATCTGGAGTGGTCAGTGGGCTCTAAAACTCCTTGAGCTATTAGTTTATCTAATTGTGCATCAATTTTGTCCTTTAAGGCAAATGGGACCCTTCTGGGCTTTAAGCGAATTGGGGGCACCTTGGGATCTAGGTTGAAAGTGATAGGGGTCCCCATATACTTGCCCAATCTGCGCTGAAGACCTCTGGAAACTCAGACTTCAGGGCCTTCTCCCATTCAGTGTTGCTCACGTGATTGATGCCAGTCACCTCGATGCCTAGTGGATTAAACCACTCAAGTCCCAGCAAGCTTGGGTGGTCCTTGTCCACGATGGTCAGGGGCAAACATTTGGTGTGGCCTTTGAACTTCACATTGAATTCTCTTGTTCCAACAACTGGAATCTTGTTCCCTTGGTAGTCTTTAAGAGTCAGTGCTTGCTTCTGGAAATGCTTCTTCTGAATGTTGGGAAGTAGTCTGTGAATAGTGTCCCATGACACCATAGATAAATAGGAGCCTGAGTCCACTTCCATTTGGCAAGGCCTTCCTTCAATAAGTACCTTCACGTGTACTTTTCTGCTTCTTAGGGTTGAAGAATGACCAATGGTGACTGTTTGATGAGTTCCATTCTTCCCATTTGCTTCTGTATTGCGCCCCATTTTCTCACTGAAGTTGTTAGGCTTGAAATCTTTGTTAGGAAACTTCTTTCTGCTTGGTGGAGTTCTGGATGATTTGCAGACTCTTGCTAGGTGACCTCTTTTTTCACAACGGAGACAGATGGTATCAAAAAACTTGCATTTAGTGCGGGGGTGGGCCCCCCCACAACCTCTGCAATAAAAGTCTTGCCTCTTTCTTCCAAGGTCTTTCCTTTTCTTCTCCATTCTGAGTCTATAAATTCCTTCCTCCACCTCGCTACAGTCTGAATCAGAATCTAATTGCTTGCAATGGGTTGTTGTGGATTTTTCCACATCAGGATGGCTTGCGGCCTTGTTAATTTTCTTCATGGCTGCTGCTGAGGACTTGGTAGCTTCCGCTGAAGAAGCTTCTTCTATGGCCTCCTTAAGCGTGATCTTAGGTTTCATTAATAATTTGCTCTGCAAAACCTTGTCTTTTAGGCCTGAACAAATCGATCGCGCATGGCCTCTTCTAAGTTGATAAATTCACATGCACCCCCAGTGTCCCTTAAACTTGCCATGAAGTCATTAACGCGCTTTCCCTTGATCCCGACGGTAGAATTCATGTCTCTTAATGAGGCACGATACTTGTGGCGCGTAATGGGCTCTTAATAACTTTTCTAAGTCGTGCCAGTCCATTACCTTCATGTCTGCAGCTCCTGCCAATGCCTTCGCCATCTTGAAAACGGCCGGACCACAGTGGGTGAGAAAGACTGCCCTCTTCCACTTGTCGGAAATGTCGGCGAGATCGTTTCCCTCCAAATACATTTGGAAACAATCTGCATACGAGTCCCAGTCTTCTGCCGTCGGATCAAATGGGGCTGAGGGGTTGTTCAGCACAGCCATCTCTCTCGGCTTCTTCTCCGCATTGTCTTCTCTTCAGGAAGGATCCCACCTTCGTCGCCAGTGTTAGATTTGCATGAAGAGTCAGACGCGGAGTGCTTCAGTGAAGAGTTTATTAGTGACTACAGCTCATAACAGACCCAACCTGGCTGGTCTGTGGCTGCTACTTATAGCCAGCAGCCGCAGTTGCCAGCCAATCAGAGTGCAGGGTTTTCCCGCACTTTTTAAACCAATCATTTCTGACATTTTACAAGAACAGTTCAAACTTAACCAATGACATTGAAAGCTGCATACATAACAAAAAACACCCTGAAAATGGCATGAAAATGGTGAGAAAATGGCCCAGAAAAGGCCTGAAAACAGCCCAAGAAACGGCCTGAAAATGGCCCAGAAAATGGCTTGAAAATGGCCCCCCAAATGGCCAAAAAATAGGCATGCATGCACTGACCAGCTGGTCTTCAGTTTTCCGGCGCTACGGCATGTGCACATGCATGCCTGTTCCGGTTTGGGCCCTCGGTGCCGAAAAGGTTCGCCATCATTGGAATAGATTATCTGCATGCTACACACATTTATTTATTTATTATTTATGTTTGTTTGTTTGAAAGAGGCAGTGCTGAGGCCCCTCCTGAAGAGGCCTGCCCTTGACTCAGCCGAGTTGAACAACTTTCGTCCGGTCTCCAACCTTCGTTTTTTAGTGAAGGTTGTTGAGAGTGTGGTGGCCCAGCAATTGCCACTTTTCCTGGATGAAGCGGACTACCTGGATCCGTACCAATTGGGCTTCCGACCTGGGTACAGCACGGAGACAGCATTGGTCGCGCTGATGGATGATCTCTCTTGGGCTCGGGACAGGGGTTTTTCCTCTGTCCTGGTCCTGTTAGATCTCTCAGCGGCTTTTGATACCATCGACCATGGTATCCTGTTGCGGCGTCTCAGGGGGTTGGGAGTGGGAGGCACTGTTTTACGGTGGTTCTCCTCCTACCTCTCGGGACGTTCGCAAACAGTGTTGGCAGGGGGGCGGAGGTCGACCCCGACGTCTCTCACTTGTGGGGTACCTCAGGGGTCGGTCCTCTCGCCTCTCTTGTTCAACATTTATATGAAGCCGCTGGGTGAGATCATCCGTGGCTTCGGGGTGAGTTATCATCAGTACCCTGATGATACGCAGTTATACATCTCCACCCCAGGCCACATCAGTGATGCTCTCTCCGTGATGTCCCGTTGTTTGGAAGCAGTGCAAATCTGGATGGACAGGAACATGCTTCGTCTCAATCCAGCCAAGACAGAGTGGCTGTGCATACCGACATCCCGGTCCAGTTTCGAGGTTCCATCTTTGGTCATGGGGGAGGAGGTGTTACCCCCCATGGACAGGGCACGGAACCTGGGGGTTCTCCTGGATTCACGGCTCAAGTTGGAGGAGCAGGTGGGAGCCGTGGCCAGGGGGCCTTTGCCCAGGTCGGCTGGTTCGCCAGTTGCGCCATACCTGGACCGGGATGCCCTGTGCACGATCACTCAGGCGCTCGTTGTCTCCCGATTGGACTACTGTAACGCTCTCTATTTAGGACTGCCTTTGTGCACCGCTCGGAGGCTTCAGCTGGTGCAGAATGCGGCCGCGCGGGTTGTGATGGGAGCCTCCCTATACTCCCATGTTACACCCCTCCTGCGTGGCTTACATTGGCTTCCGGTTGCCCTCCGGGTGAGGTTCAAGGTTTTGGTTTTGGTTTTAACATTCAAAGTCCTGCATGGCATGGGTCCAGGATATTTATGAGAACGACTTCTCCCAGCCTCAAATACCAGCCGCCCGACGGTCGCACAGCCGGGTCTCCTCGGGTGCCCTCCGCGACTCAATGTCGCTGGCGGGGACCCGGGAGGGCCTATTCTGTGGCGCCCCCACTCTATGGAATCTCCTTCCGCCGGAGCTCGGCTGGCTCCCGATCTCTGCACCTTCCGCCGAGCTAAAAACCTGGCTGTTTTACAATCTGGGCAGTGTTGACCCTTGGGGTTGTTTATGTAATTTTGGGGTTTTAATAATAATACTAATATTAATTCGGCTTTAATTTAATATATTTTAAAGTAATTTATTGTTGTATTCTATTTTAGTTGTGAGCCGCCCCGAGTCCCTTGGGAGAGGGGGCGGCATATAAGTCAATTAATAAATAAATAAATAAATAAATAAATAAATAAATAAATAAATAAATATTTGAATTATCCATCCTAGTGGTGAAGATGCTCACCTCCCACACAGATGGTTGAGAGTTCAATCCTAGTGACAGATGTTTCTCCTGTGAACTCCACATGGTGTCAGGAAGGGCATCCAGCCAGTAAATGCTCAACTCCATCCAGTCACCCCACTTCTACCCTGAATTAAGGGATTATAGGATCATAAAAAGGGAGGGTCTTGGTCTAGGAAAGAGCACAGTTGATGTATGAGACAAAACTGTGGAACACCGCTCCCCCCTGCCACCTGCTCATTAAGCAGAATCTGTGAGTCCAGAAGGACCTTCAAATTGCCTACCACCTTTGTCCAGCAGAATGCAACCCTATCTAAAGTCAAAGATGACAAACACCAGACCCTAGGGATCCAAGACTCCAACACCATTTTATCTCGCCAGGGTTGAGCCAAAATCGGTTCATCCCCATCCAGACTTTTATAGCCTCCAGGTACTTGGAAACACAATATCACCATCACTTACCTGACAAGGGGCAGAGATGGATAACTGGGTATCTTTGGTGTATTGGGGGTCCTGTACTGTGTGCCATCAAATGACATACCCCAGAAGTTTCATGTAGATGTTAAAGAGGAAAGGGGAGAGACACTTAAGCATTCCACAGTGCAGGGACCTAGGACTTGATTGTGTCTCACCCACCAACACTAACTGGAACCTGGGAAAGGAGAAGAACAACCCAAAATTGTGCTTCCCACTCCCAGCCCCTGAAGCTAGTCCAAAAAGATACTGATTCTGAAAACTACTGAAAGTTCCAGAAGAGCCAAGACAGTTGCATCGCCCCCATCCTCAACCCACCAATGTTCATTAGCAAACTCAACCAATGGCATCTCAATGCTGTACTTCAGTGCTATACATTAAACCTACCTAACTTATTGAGGTGTTCCTAGTTTTATATCCTGTGTTGTTGGGTTTTTTTTTTAAGAGGACACTGGTTTTTCCAAAGAAGAGACTTTGTAAATCTATATAGATTTAGAATTTAAAAAGTAAGCATCACAACACCAATGGTGAAAAACTAATTAAAGTTCTTCATATAATATTAGTACATGCTGAGTTTTGAAGTATATCATGTGTGTTATGCATTCAGAGCATTCTCGGGCAACAATCAACAAAATGAGACAACCGAGCACAAATAAAGGGAATGAAAACAAGAATGGTTTACCTGGTTAGCCTAATTGGCAAGCGTGGTGGATTTGCTGTGCAGTGGATGTTGGCAGTGAGGTTATTGCAGTTCATGGCAATCTACTTGCTGGGCAGCTTCTATTGTCAATTAGAAACATAATTGTTCCTTGAAAACAAGCCACCGCATTAATGCCAAGTGGTGACAGACTCACACAAAGCTCATTCTGGTTGGAGAGCAGAGAGGGGCTGTTGCCAGATTGTGTTATGATCACAGGACAATCCGTCTCTGTATTTATTCATTTTAAAGATTTTAATGGTACTATCGCACACATTGTCTAAATATATGATTGTTATGCAGAATACAGTAGAGCTGAATATATTTACTTGGGAGAAAGTCCCATTGAATTCATTGAAATAATTGTGTATTTAATGGTTTAGCTTTGGCTGTACAGTGCTTATTCATTTTACTCTTATTACTAGTACTAGTAATATTTTTTTTTTTACAAACCATACACATTGGAGAGGAAAAAATGTTACAGAATTCACAGTGTGTGAGTGATGAAGAATTTGATCGGTTTACTAATCAACTAATCCAATTAAATAAATATTTGTAAATTTATGTTTTGTTTGTCTATGTACGTACAAAAAATATGTGGGAATCTCTCATTCTTCTCATAGCTTGATCCTTAATATTTTCTTCCATGAATTGAAGATATTTCTGTTGAAGAAAATACAGCTTTGCTCATAGAAGGATCTCTCCCACATATTAAAACTTAAAATTCAAGAGAATTATACAGATCTTAAGATATATCATCTAAAAGAAAGACATTGATGGAATGCTTTTCCATCATTGCCAGTTGAAAAGCTTCTTTAGAAGGTTAGGAATCACTCCTGATTAGTGCAGGAATGGGAAATTGAACATCTGCAAGTTGCAGAATCCAAACCCTTTTATTTTCCTGTTGTAATGATTTAATACCTCATCCCAATCTTCCCAAAAGGCTTTCAGGTTACAGGTGTATGTTTTCTCTTATTTATACTATAATTTCCTCAATGATTTATGGAAATATCCAAATAGTTCACTCCACTTTTTGCAGTTCATCTGACTTTTATAAAGTCCGGTACTATTTGGCAGTCCATGGAGTTCATTCTATCAATTGTTTTTTAAAAAAAACAACAGGATGATTTCCTGATTTGGGATTTGTTATGCATAGTTTTCAGTGTAATACTTCCCGTTCCATTCCAGCCAACAGTACATACCTAATAGGCACAAAAACAAAACGAAAATCTTCCATTGGACCCAAAACAGATAGAATTAAGCCCATTCCTGTGACTGATATGAGCTCTAAATAAAGGAGAAAACATTCTTATGCAGTTTGGATCCTATCTTCTGTCACAGAGATCTTAAATAATTAATTAAACTAAACTTGGGATCCTTTACACTTGATGCCTAATTATGAGAGTTTCAACTGAGATGAAGGGCACTGCAGTACATTGGAAGATATGAATGGCAGACCTTTCACTCAGGCTCCAGGAAGCATCTGTTAATGAGAACAAAGAAAGTCATCTAGTTTGTATTTTTCTCAGGTAGGGAACATCTTCACTGTGCTGTACTTTGTGCAACTGTACATTCAGGACAAAACTCAGCACATTGAACATCCAAGGCTTTGGGCAGCATGTCAAACAGCTGCCAAATGCAACTGGGTTAGAGTAAGTTGCCTCTTCTCCATTGGTATATGCAGGGGTGGGCTTCAAAAATTTTAGCAATGGGTTTTCTGCCCAGTTTCTGGGTGAGCATGGCCATGGTGGGTGTGGCCTAGTTGGCCTCCTGCACCATGGGCCCGTTTCCGGCCTTCCCAAAGTTCCAGGTACCCTGTTTTTCACCCTCCCCAAGCCTCCACACATGCCCTGCACTTACCTGCATCCAAAATGGGCCATGTGGTGACTCCTGGGTTGGGTGGGTGGGGCAGCCAGGAGTGGGATTTGGGGCTTTTCTGAACTGCACAGAATCTTAGATAGGGGCTCTCCTGAACCCCTACGAACCCCCAACAGCCCACCCCTGGGTATATATAATTATTATCCATTCATTTTATTAACAGTGATGTTTAACATTAAATTGAGATAGCTCATTCATCCTGAATCTCTTGTTTTTCCCCCCAAAATAAACCTTCATCTAGTGTCACAGATCCCATCTCTTCCCATTGTTATAAACAGGAGAGACAAAGCATGCTGTGGTTTAAAACACCTTCTTATCAGCCAAGATGCTTAAAGTTTAGCAATAATAATTTGAAATAGCAGGATTCCCCAAGTTACAGTTAAGGATCCCCAGGGGTCACAAACAACTTAGAGAGGAGTCATTAATTATTTTTCAACATGATCAGCCTTACATTGGGAGCATGGCCAAAACTTGTTCCAGGTTTTATTGTTCTCTTTACTTGTGCAAACCACAGTAGCAATAGTACCATGAAATTTTAAGATCTCTTGTGATATATTGGTCAATGTTTCATGATTAAAAGTAGGTGATACGTTTATCTCTTGTTCAATCATAATTCAAGTCACATGAGTTCTATTCATGTTGGAGGGAGGGATGTCACACAAATAATTTTGGGATGGACTAGGGGTTTACATTGTGATGTCTGTTTCCTACCCACATCTTGCACGTGCATATAACCAACCAGGAAATAGCAAAATGGCAACTTTACAGAAAGATAGTGGTAAAGCAGAGCTCCTTACTTCCCCCAAGAAGAAGGAGGAGAAGGAGAAGAATTTTAGCAGATTATTGACCATGCAAAACATGAAAAGCACTCTGGTCAGTACAGCCTTTTAGAGTATAATAGAATAACAGTTGGAAGGTACCTTGGATGTTTTCTAGTCCAACTTCCTGCTCAAGCATACCATTTCAGACAAGTGGTTGTCCAATCTCTTCTTAAAAACTTCCAGTGATGGAGCACCCACAATTTATGAAGGCAAAATGTTCCACGGGTTAATTTCTTCTTATTTCTAGGTTGTTCTCTCTTCTTGATTAGTTTCCATCCAGTGCTTCTTTTTTATTTTTATTTTATTTATTTATTTGTCAAAAGCTTACAATATAACAGAAACAAGAATAAACGTAAGTTTAAATACAAGAAATAGGAACTAATAATTGGGGACAACAGAACAAGGACAGTAGGCACGATTGTACACTTATGCACGCCCCTTACAGACCTCTTAGGAATGGGGTGAGGTCAATAGAGGTTAGTTTGAGGGTAAAGGAGTCGGGGTTTGAGCAGGTGACAACAGAATCAGGTAGTGAGTTCCAGACATTGACCACTCTGTTGCTGAAATCATACTTCCTGCAATCGAGTTTGGAGTGGTTTACATTTAGTTTATATCTGTTGTGTGCTCTTGTGTTGTTGCTGTTAAAGCTGAAATATTCATTAATTGGTAAGGCATTATTCTGCCTTCAGGTAGTTTGGAGAATAGGTTGACTCCCTCTTCTTTGTGGTAGCCCCTTAGATATTGGAACAGTGCTATCATGTCACCCCTTGTCCTTTTTATTTGGCTTGACATAACTAATTGTTATAATCATTCTCCATATGTTTTAGCCTCCAGTTCCCTAATCATCTGTGTTGCTCTTCTCTGCACTTTTTCTAGAGTCTCAACACCTTTTTTCTATTGTGGTGACAAAAACTGGATGCAATATTCCCAGTGTGGTCTTCCCAAGGTATTATAAAATAGCACTAAAACTTCATATAATCTGGATTCTGTTCCTCTGTTAATGTGGACTAAGACTGCATTGCTCTTTTTGGCCATTGCAGCACACTGCTGGTTTTTAGAGAAAGGTTTTCAGAGAATGATTGAATCGCTTGGCACAGTATTTTGAACTCAGATGCAAACTATACCTTACTTACTTTTTAAGCCAAGGGGGCATTTTCTCAGAAGATCTTCAAAAGCCACAAAATAATTTCTCTGAATTTCTAGGTCCACCTTGGCAACTTGGGAGATATGTGGACTTTAACTTCCAGAATTTCCCAGCCAGCATGCTGATTTGAAGTTGAAAGGAATTAAAACCCACGTGTCTTAAAGTTGCTAAAGTTGAGAAACACTGTTGTGGATCAAGTGAAAACACTGCCTGTCATGCCCCTGTCAGAGTCTGAATCTGAGGAGGGAGCCAGACAGCTGACAGGGAATGGGAATGTGGCTTCATTGGCTATGGAGGAGGCTGGGGATGGGCAAAGTCCGGCTGGGCAGAGCAGGGGAGAGATAGAACAAGGGAGAGGGAGTTCAGAGGAAGAACCAGACCACCCCCTCTTCATTGTAGGGCATGCAGGGAGGAACAGAGAAGGAAGCAATGTGGGTTGCATGGCTTATGGGGGAGGAAATGGCCCTGATTCCCTTCATTAGCCACAGCTGGAAAGGCAGCTGATAAGAAAGGCAGGTTGCATGCGGCAGGCTGTTGGGAGCAAATGTGACTTTAGCTTGTGTTGTTGTGGCTTATCTGTTCCTGGCATCTTCCCAACCATGTGAATTTTGCCGTGCCTTCAAGTCTGAAATTCTTGCTCCTGCCCTGCCAAACTAATTATTTCAGTGTCAAGCCTGAAATTGACATAAGTGTAGCCATTTTAGTTTGTCTTAATATATATTCTTTTTCTTATTTTCTCTGTGGCACTAATGGGGGGAAGGGTTTCAGGCTTGACACATTCCTAAGGGGGAGAAGAGATAAAGAGAGTGTTATGGCTAGGTGATCTTCTTTCCCATGGGAAACGAGCTGTCTGGGCTTGGGCCCCTGGAGGTGGAGATTTATGACATCAAGCAACGTTGAAATACTTCTATTGGAGAATGTGACTTTTGGGGGGTTGTTTCTAACTTCTAATATTGTGGGGTAATTCCGGGTTGAGTCAGATCCAGAATTACCATGGACGTTGCCAATTTGATGCTTTCCTAAATAAAAGAAATCTTTTTGAAGATGGACTTTGTTATTTTTCTTTTAAAATGGATTTCATTACTTGGAAACCTGATATTCAGTTTAGCTTGTTTGGACTTTAAGTTACAGTTTGTGTTGACCATGTTTTGGACTTAATTTCTTCAGTCAAAGGCTGTTCCTGGGAGAGTTTTTCTCCAGCCAAAAGGTAACCTGGACATTGGGGGCATAGTTGGAGATAATAAAGGGACTTGTATTGATTATCTGACTGTGTTGCCATTGCTCCATGCCCCGGGTCATCACACTGCCATTGTAGTTAAAACAATTTAGGTAGCCATTTGTGTAGAAAGTGGTGAAATCTTTGGGTAAAAGCATGCTTAGTTCATCGAGGGTTTTATTAAATGGCTCAGTCACCAACTGGCCAAGCAGAATTCTTATCATTTCTGTAGTACTACATCTAGAGAGAAGACTATTTCAAAATAATATCTAGGCTTATTAACAAGCCATTGTATTGCATCTCCTTAAGGATTTTGTTTAGAAGGCAAATTGTAAAAATTGAAAAAGAGGACGACCAGCAGCAAGGACTCAGTTACAGTGGTGATAAGTGGACATTTGGAAGACCTGAAAGACCAAGTTGAAGATAGTCATCATGGGGAGGAAATCTATCTACTGCATGTAGTCGCTAGGAGTATAAAATGTCTTGATGGTGCATAATCAATCAATATAGTAAAAATTAATTCCAGGTTGTTGTTGGGTTCTTTATTTTTTATTGGCTTGGTTTAATGAAATGATAGAACAGAGAATTGAAAGGAACTAGTATTTACAGCTTCATACACTGGCACTTGTGTAGAAATACCCTGGTGGTGACAAGACGGCAGTCTTTTGCAAATCCATGTGGATCCTTGATAATACTCTTCTTTATTTCAGAGGCATTCAGATAAGTTTCTCACTCCAGTCCCTTCTTGATGCTGCTCTTGTCTTTGTTGTAACTTCAATGAAATGTTTGATTTATCGGTGTGTGTGTGTGTTTCTGAATGCTCAGCTCAACAGGGTATATAAAGATCCACTATCATAAAGACAGCTCAAATATTGCTCTCTTCCCAAACTGTTTTAATTTGGGGATACCATCAAATGATGGCATTTTCTTTTGGCATTTTTTCTTGGATCAAGGCAGCCTTTTTCAATGATTTTCTAAGGATAGCTTGTTTCAAGTATAATTTTAATGTTATATTTTATAGCTAGGCAAATTTGTTTGCTTGCTGAGTTATCCTATTCCAGGCAATTCTGGGAGGCTTTATAAATCTAAAGCAGCAACAGATATGAAACAATTCCAGCTATAAAACGAATATCAGCTCCAGCTTCTAAACCAATGAACAATGGGAGCAACTTAAGAAATGTATTTCTCATTATCAGTTGTAACTGCCATGTTTTGAAAATGCCTATAAAGATTTATTGAAATCTTCACGCTCTTACAGGGGGCTTCCCAGTTTCTGGATATCTCCATACAACTTGGTTGTCTTGATACAATTATCCCATAACACTTTAATTACTTATTATTTCAAAGTAATGCACTTCTCCTTCAGGCAGTTCAGAGGGTTCTTCTTTTTTTTTTTTTAGTATTGTGGCTTTCCAGATTATAATTATTCAGTTGTTGGAATTAAAGTAAATGCGAAGTAATCACATTACTTTTACTGAATTAAGTATTAAAATTCCACTTAAATAAAATGACTTTTTCCACTTGTTGGGAATGCATTTTTTGACAATGTACTCTAACCCCAGTTACTGTTCTTGGCTTGGAAAAAAATGTATATCCTTAAAGAGCTTCTTCTGTCCAAAGGAAAATGGGAAGGATGGTATGCAGATCACAACTTCTGAAATTCTTCTCTCTGGGATGCTTCATCAGGAGAGAGGTGGATTGAGACTAGAAAAATCAGCCACATTCTGACTCACTGCCCTTCCCTAAGAGAGTTCTTTCATTTTTTCTGAGTTTGTGTTCTCTCCATCCTTAGAACTGGTATTTTTTAGGCTCTAACCAGTTAATTCTGAGGATGAACTAGATCCAAACATCTGTACGGAGTTTGTTCCCAACATTCCATTAGATTAAAAAGAATAACATAAGCCTGCAGGGAATGGGAAATTAATTTCTTTTCCCCAAGCCCCTTGACCAGAGTCGCCATAGAATTCACCTTTATTTTCTTCTGTGTTGAAACAACTTGTGTGTGAGTTTTCTTTGCTCATGTAGGTGTTTGTCTACAAGTCAGCATCAGAAAGTGTAGGATGAGTTGCATCTGCATCACTCTTGGTCACATGTCCAACGGAGAAGAGAGAGGGAGCTTAGAATGAAATGATCAGCAATAGGGAGTTCTAATGGAGAGGGACTTTTTTCTGGAATAGTTGTCTCTCAAGCAGAATCCAGGCCATTTTCATGTTCATTTTCATGGATTTTTTTTTTCATGATATGAGATCTGGTGTTGTTCTGTTCTGTTCTGTTCTCGGGTTATTTACCTGCTGGCTATCAGACACAGTTTGTGTAATTTTTTTCAATATTCTATTAGGTTGGAAAGAATGAAAAATATCTGTGAGATGGAAAATATCAATTTAAAGATTTTTTTTTCAGATGCAACAAGATTAAAAAAGAAACAGTGAAAATGTTGCTCACCAATTCGGTTTTTAGATCAACAGTGTTCCTATTGCATATGGAATTGAATTAAATTGAGTGCCACACTTCAAACTTTGCCCTTTGGGGCTTGTGTATGGCATGACAATGACAATGGAAAAGGCCACAGCTTGCATTGCAAAGCTGTATTGTTTCGTCCCTCTGATACTCTGTCTTCCACCATGAACGTTGCTGCTTCAGATATTTATAACATCTTAGGAAGTGAGGAACTTGTAGCCTTTCAGATTCTGTTGAACTCCCAGTTCTCATATTGGTAGAGTTGGGGATGCCAAAACTATGGTTAACCAACATTTGCCAGAACTGCTTTACACCTTCAGGTAGACCAGCATTGTCAAACTCAATTTCATTGAGGGCCACATCAGGGTTGTGTTCA
Organism: Naja naja; assembly: GCA_009733165.1. Taxonomy (NCBI): domain Eukaryota; kingdom Metazoa; phylum Chordata; class Lepidosauria; order Squamata; family Elapidae; genus Naja; species Naja naja. The sequence goes on from CM019150.1 coordinate 158,268,396, forward strand.
ACCTCGAGGGACTAGGTGTGTGGGGGCATGGCCTGGGGGCTTGACCAGGGTAGGTGTCACTCATTGAAGCTCCGTCTTCAGCCACAATGGCCTCCTGCAATCCTCTGCCAGTGAAAATGGAGCCTGGGGGGGCCATGTGCAGCCCTCCTGGACTCCATTTTCAGCCGCGACAGCCTCCTGCAGCTCTCTATCAGTGAAAATGGAATTTTCCAAGCTCTGTTTCATTGGCAGAGGCACCGCAGGCTGTTTCCAGGGCAGCCCAGCAGGCCAGATCTAAGCAACTCATGGATCAGATCCAGCCTACAGACCTTGATTTTGATACCCCTGGCTTAGACCATAACTGAGAAGGCTATTGCGTCCAGCAGAACAAAACTGATCCACACTACTGTCATTAGGCTGCGGACCTGGCCTGCATCACTGAGACCTGGTTGGGCCCAGAGGGGGGTGTCCCTCTGGTTGATTTATGCCCACCAGGTTTTCAGGTTTTGCACCGGCCACGGGCCCAGGGTAGGGGTGGTGGGGTGGCCGTGGTTATTCGGGAGACCTTGTTTCCGAGGGAGGTCTCTGTTGCAGAGATAGGCGGGAGTGAGATCCTCCTCCTGAGATGGGGGCCTAATGGGTGGGTGGGCTTGCTGCTAGCATACCTTTCCCCAGCTGTGTGGCAGCGCCCTGCCTGGGCTTCTCGATCTCCTCTCCGGGGTGGCGGTGGAGCTCCGGACCTTATGGTCTTGGGGGACTTCAACTTGCCTTCCCTGGGGGGGGCGGTCGGGTTTGGCCCAGGAATTCATGGCTACTATGGAGGCCATGGGCCTGACCCAATTGATCCAAGGCCCTACTCATGGAGGGGAAATACTCTTGACCTAGTTTTGTCTCTGAACAGTGGCGGAGTGACAGAGGGCAGGTCACTATTACGACTCTGCCTGTTCCATGGTCCGATCACTATCTCCTACGGCTAGTCTTCCAACAGGCCGTCCCCCACTGCTGGGATGAGGAGCCACCTAGATGGTTCCGCCCCAGGCCTGATGGACCCTGAGAGGTTCCAGGCAGAACTGGGTTTTCGATTCTTCCTCCCGATTGCAGTTGTCTGAGGAAGGGGTGCTCTGGCTATTGTTATCTGGGATGAGTTCGATCCGGTTTCAGGATGAAGTGGACAGGATCGGCAAATGAGTTCCACCACATGTTTGTTGGACCCGTGTCCTCCTGGCTGGCTTATGCCGCCAGGGAGCCCTCGGTTGGCTCCAGTTATCAATGCTTCCTTAAGGGAGGGTGCTCCCACCTTGAAAGAGGCGTGGTGGAGTCCTGAAGAAGCCTGCCCTCGACTGTGTTAGACAACTTTGCCAGTCTCCAACCTTCGTTTTTGGAAGGTTGTTGAGAGTTGGTGGCTCAGCAGGTTCCGCTTTTCCTGAGACAGACTACCTAGATCCGTATCAATCGGGCTTCCGACCGGTACAGCGGAGACGGATGGTCGCGCTGATGGATGATCTCTGGAGATAGGGTTTTCCTCTGTCCTGGTCCTATTAGACCTCTCAGACTTTTCGATACCATCGACCATGGTATCCTTTGCCGCCGAGGGGTTGGGAGTGGGGGCACCGTTCTTGGTGGTTCTCCTCCTACCTCTCGGGTGGGTGAATCGGTGTTGGCGGGGGTCAGGTCCCTAGGGTGCTCTCTTGTGGGGTCCCTCAGGGGTCGGTCCTTTCCCCTTTTATTTAACATCTACATGAAGCGCTGGGTGAGATCATCCGTGGTTTTGGGGTGAAATTCCATCAGTACGCTGATGATACTCAGCTGTACATTTCCACCCCAGGCCAGATCAGTGATGCCCTCTCCTGATGACCCGGTGTTTGGATGCGACGGAACTGGATGAGCGGGAACATGCTTCAACTCAACCCGCCAAGACTGAGTGGCTGTGCATACCGGCGCCCCAGCCCAGTCAAGATTATCCATCTTTGGCCATAGGGGAGAGGTGTTGCCCCTGTGGATAGGGCGTGGAATCTGGGGGTCCTCCTGGATGTACGGCCCGTTGAGGAGCAGGTGGGGCCCAGGGGGCCTTTGCCCGAACTGCCTTGTTCGACAACTTCTTTTCTGGACGGGACGCCTGCATGGTCACTCATGCCCTTGTTACCTCTAGGCTCGACTACTGCAACGCTCTCTATTTGGGACTGCCCTTGCATACCATCTGGAGATTGCAGCTGGTGCAGAATCGCGCGGGTGGTGATGGGAGTTACCCGGTTCTCCCATGCGCCCCCCGCCTGCCGCCTGCATTGGTTGCCGTTGCGCCCGGATGAGATTCAAGGTTTTGGTGCTAACATACAAAGTCCTTCACATGGGTCCTCAATTTAAGGGAGCGCTTCTTCCAATGTCGAATACCGACGCCCTGTGCGAGCTCATAGGCAAGGACTCCTCAGGGTCCGTGCAGCCAGTGCGGCTGGCGGTTCCCGACGACGAGCCTTTTCTGTCGGGCCCCTGACCTTTGGAATCAACTGCCTTTGAGCTCCGCCTAGCCCCTGACCTTTGACCTTTTGCCGTGAGTTGAAGACCTGGTTATTTGACCAACCGGCTGTGACCCTTGGGAGGGTTGCTTTAATCATTTTATAAATGTTTGGACTTATAACTTAATTTAATTGTTTTTTAATGTATTTATTGTTTCTTGTTTTAGTTGTAAGCCCGAAGTCTTCGGAGATGGGGCGGCATATAAGTTCAAATAATAAATAAATAAATAAATTAGCAGCAAATGACATTGTGCTTTGTCTTATCCTAGTTAAGTAGAAAAGTTACACAACTGCATAGTAGCATATGTTATAAGGCAGTGGTGGCTAATCGTTTTGGGCTCCCGTGTTGATAATTGTGCACGCGCTTGCCTGCTTGTGTTTGCGTGCTATCACCCAGAAGGCAATGCATGTGGGGGGGGCGTGCCTCCTGTGCATGCGTGTGCAACCCATGCACCCAGTGCTGCATGCTTCTGTGCATGCACACGCAACCTGCATGACCCATGCTGCGTGCTTCTGTGCATGCATGTGCAACCCGTGTGCCCCCACTGCATGCTTCTGCGCATGCATGTGCAACCCACATGCATGAACTGCATGCTTCTGAGTATGCATGCACGACTCGCCCGCAAGCATTGTGTGCTTCTGCGCATGCATGAGTGTCTCCTGCATGCCGCCGCACCCCCATGCATGCGCAGCAGATACCTGATACCTGATGCGCAGTAGACCTTTTCTGGGCAAGTGCTCACATGCTAGCTGTAATGGCTCTGCGTGCCACTTCTGGCACACGTGCCATAGGCTCACCACCACTGTTATAATGCTTATCATTATAATAGCTAACAAGACAAAATAGGATGTAGTTTTATGCAAGCAAGCAGGTTTCCGTTGATTTAAATTGCTGTTAGTTTTACATTAATTCATATAGTTTTGATACACAACCCTAGATGCATTTTTTAAAACAGCAGAAAATGGAAAAAAGCTGTTTGCTTCGTATGTTTCAAATTACTTGGTGTTGCAGTTTTCCATTCTATTCCAGGGAGATTAGTACTCACGTCACCTTCATTTTCACTTACTGACTAAAACTAATAAAGTATGTGAATTGTTATCCTAGAAATACCACTTAAACATTTATTTTGTCCCAGTAACATTAAATTGTTTTGTTTGCTTCAGCCTGTTTTGATTTTGAAGCCTAACCACCAAAACAAAAGTAGCAATTTGTGAACTTTTTTTTTAATCTAGTTAAACTGATTTTCATGTTAGTAAAAAAATATTGTACAAGCTGCTTTGTTTATACCTATTTATTTTAAGAAGATTCAAGCCATCCACTGTATAATTACATCTGCTTTTATATGAATTGACTGTTTACTTGGCTTGTTTTCAAAATTTGTTCCCAGAATGAAATATTATTTTCTGTGTTCCAAGTGCATTTGTTAAGACCGGGGGAAAAAGCATTTTATTTTGCAAAGCTCTTATCTATTGGACCTTCTCCCTGTAGAAACCTAAGAACCTTCCTTATATCAGATGTATTCAGGGACCTGTCCATTCCCCTTTTTTATTTTGTTCAGAGGTTTCCTAATCCCACCCCCTTAAATAATTGCTTGGTATGGCTTATCAGGCAAAATCAAACTTACAATAAAATGCTACTCTTTCAACTTTTTAAAAGCTACCCCAAATTCCCAAGACACCAGCAGGACATCTTTATAGTTTCAGTTATCTGCCCTTTGTAAATTGAAGATTCAGTGTGGTCTTTGAACTGGTCCCGACATGGTTGACGCTAATTCTCACAGGACCCTGAGAAATATGTGGTGTGTGAATACACAGAACTATTTGCAAACAAAGTGTACTTTAATTAAAATCCTGTGTTTGGGGAGAAATTTAACACCTTGATACACACTGTTCAGTACAGTTTGTTGTCTATTACTGATAGGGGATTCGGAGTCATTCTCAAATAGGCTTCATCAAAGCCTCTTGCATCCTTGGCAGGGTATCAAATTCATTTTGCTCAATCCCAGGGCATGAAGATTATACCACTGTGTTGATTAGATTTGTACCTACTGAACCTGGATTCTTTGTACATCAAATATGCTGTATTGTAGAGCAGCAGCAGCCTTTTTATCTGCTAAAAAACATCAGCTAAACAAAAATCCTTAGCCTTCCAGTATGCCTTCTGTACTTCTGTGGGATATAGATAAAACAACATTCACTTGCTATCTTGTTAATTTGATTTATTACCTGTTGCTTATCATCATATAAACCACAAGGCTTATGTATAATTCAGTTTTTAGCATGTTTGAAGTACTTCGTGTTACTTTCTGGCATTGCCTTTAGAAGCATGAGAGCCATTATCTTGTTCAGGACAGAGAAAGATGGGGAAATTCTGGAAGGAGAACATCCACATTCTTTTCCATGCCACATGTCCTATAGGATCCAGGAAAGCCAGTGCTGAGTAGAGAAGGGAAGGGAAGGGAAGGGAAGGGAAGGGAAGGGAAGAGAAGAGAAGAGAAGAGAAGAGAAGAGAAGAGAAGAGAAGAGAAGAGAAGAGAAGAGAAGAGTTTAATTGGGCAACTGTGATTAGACACATAAAGAATTTGTCTCCAGTACAGAAGCACTCAATGTACTTGCAAAACAACAGAGAAGATAATAATTTCCTTCCCTTGTAGGTTTCTCCTGCTTGACTTTATGAAGTTACCAGAGGAGAATGGAAGGAGCAGTGGCTCCCACACTGTGCAGAATGAACTCTCAATGCCCTTTCAATGGGCAGCATCCCCCATGCTGCCCGTATAGTAGCATAGCGTCCCTGAAATTCTAACTCCGTTTGTTAGCGATGTAGGTGGCAGTGTTTCCATTCAGCTGTAACAGCAACTTTTGCTTTTTTCCATGTGTGATGCCTGCTTGGCAAGCTTTCCAGAAGAACATGAGCTATCAGCAAGACAGAAAGACCCAATAATAGCTTAATCAAATGATTTAAATGCAGCCATACACCATTACTCTAATAGTACTAAGTCAATGTAGTATCACTGTATTTGCATAAGAAATAGTTAGTTGCAAACATGGAATGGGAGGCAGACTGTAGTGTTAATCAAACTTGCATTCATATGTACAAAAAGAATCAGGCCAGGCTGCTAAGCCCAATTACAGCTGGATTATAGTAAGCTCTTATTGAGATATGACATGTTGGGCAGAATAGCAAAGGAAAAGAATACATATCCCATTATGGACTAGGATACAAACCACATCCACATAATAAATGTGATTATTATTGTTGTTGTTGTAAATCATCAAGAAGACTTAGTGGTTGTTGACAGAATCAATTTTATAAAATGAAATTCAATTTTAATTTACTTAATCCCTGTAGGATATGAGAAGTATTCGCTGAATTGTTTTGATCTCTCTTAAACATTTGACAACGGAATTGTATAACACACAATGATATAACATGAATCATCTCTTGATTCCTACAATGCTATCTTATATGACACACTATCAGCTGGTTATTGCCTTCCAATATATAGCAGCAGCAGTACAGCAGCAAGGAACGGTTGATGGCCATTATATGTATTATTTTCTTGAGTATGATGTTGGTGGAATGGTTGCAGGCAAATGTAAAAGAATAAATGAATTTCAGTGTCCTTTGAACTGCAGAGATTTCTTAAGGAGAGTAAATACCAAAGGGCAACATTTCTCCAACTGAAGGATCTCTATTGGAGACAGAATCATACCCATGTGTAAATCATGGTTCATGATTTTGGGTTTAATGCAAGTATTGATGTTGCTACTTGTCATGTTTGGGAAAGTCTTCAACAGGTGAAACTCTGTATAATATTCCTTATAATTTTTGAGTGACATTAACTCATGGCCATTGCATAATCAGCAGTTTAACATATTAGTTGCCCTTTCTGTTAAGGCTTGTGTATATACTATTCACTGAATAGTTATCATTAGGTATTTAACACCAACTATCCTACACACTTCTGTTTGGAGGGAGAAATATGCATACCTATTTCACATGCGTAGACCTAGCTGTTTCAATTCTAACATCTTTGTGATGCTTTACAATATATAGCATGAGTGAATATTTTAAGTTGCACTGCTACAGTGATATAAGCCAACCCCAGAGAAATAATATTGTAGGTAAATTCTGTCAAAGCCTGAGATGAATTACAACGCAAGAGAGAATTAAATGATAAATACAGTTAAACAGCAACTGTACCAAGCCTGTAATTTAAAACTCATAGTCTTGTCTGCCTCTAGATAAAAATGAGTCATCTTGATGGGGAAGGTTACCATGTCTGCAATACATTTAATATTAGCTTTGTTCCTACTCATATATCAAGATAATACATGATTATTAATAGGTTGTCAGAAATGATAATATCAATAGTTATTTTCTATGGAGCATTTGCCAATAGAATGAATCTTCTTTTTGATGGTTCATACTTTGGACTGGAAATACAACTGAGTCGAAAATAGAGAAGTTCTACTCAATATGCTACTTAACAACCAATATATTTAAACCATAAATTCCTGCATGCAGAAGTGTAACTTTGAAGCTAATAGGGTATTTTAGCCTTTCAGTAGCATTGTTTTTTAAGGGATGTGGTGGCTCAGTGGCTAAGAGGCTGAGCTTGTCAATCAGAAAGGTCAGCAGTTCAGTGGTTCGAATCCCTAGCACTGCGTAATGGAGTGAGCTCCCATTACTTGTCCCAGCTTCTGTTTGAAAGCACGTAAAAATGCAAGTAGAAAAATAGAGACCACTTTGGTGGGAAGGTAACAGTGTTCCATGCACCTTCAGCATTTAGTCATGTCGGCCACATGACCATGGAGACATCTTCAGACAGTGCTGGCTTTGTAATGGAGATGAGCACCACCCCCTAGAGCCAGACATGACTAGCATGTATGTGGGAGGGGAACCTTTACCTTACCATTATTTTAAGGCAGCCTATCTCAACTGGGGTTCCAGGTGTGCTGTAAGAGATTGTGGTTGAGAAAAAAATCTGACTTCATGCATCACACTATGTTAAATTTTTACCTGCTTCCTTCAGCTGCCAGCCTACTGCTTTGTTGGTAAATATAAAGTATCGATCGTATAGATTAGAGGTGAATTGTATTGTGAGGTTTTTGAATTTTTTTATGATTTTTACCCAGGGGTTCCTTTTTTGAAAAAAATTACATTTATATGCTGCCCTTCTCCAAAGACTCAGGGCGGCTTACAATTTTTGGGATACAACCCAATGCGCTCAGCAATAGCCTTCATCCCATTGTATATGCCTGCTTATTACTAAGCGGCATTTTTACAAAGTCAGCTTATTGCCCCCAACAATCTTGGGTCCTCAATTTACCTACTCCAAGAGGATGGAAGGCTGAGTCAACCTTGAGCCTGGTGGGATTCGAGTCTGCAATTGCAGGCAGCTGGAGCTAAGTGCCAGGCATTTAACAGCCTGTACCACCAAGGCTCTTGAGACTTGAAAATTAGTTCCAAGGTTTCTTCAAAGTTAAAAATGTTGCTTTAAGGAAAGGTTTTCCTCGAATGTAATCCATTTTATCAAATCCACAAAATAATATCTTTTGGCCCCATAAATATTAAGGGAGGGGCAGCTAGGATTAGTTCAGAACTTACATCAGGTGCAACTAATTATAACAATTAAAGCATCTGGTTAAATAAATGCCAACATGGAATGTTATATATTATATAGTAATAATACATTAGACTAATCTTGGTTGCAGATACTTCTAACATTACATTTTAATATTACATTTTATGTAATATTTCAAATATTTTATTGGTGATTCATACATGTTTAGGTTAAGGTGACAGAGCCCTGTCAATTCCTTCTTGTTACTGAAATCCAGATCTTTGATATGACAGTCTTTCAAATATTTGTGTCCCCCTTTAATGGTCTTTTCTCACTGCTAAATATAACAGAATAACAGAGTTGGAAGGGACCTTGGAGGTCTTCTAGTCCAACCCCCTGCTCAAGCAGAAAAACCTACACCATTTCAGACAAATGGTTGTCCAATCTCTTCTTAAAAACTTCCAGTCTTGGAGCACCCATAACTTGTGATGACAAATTATTCCACTGATTAATTGTTCTAACTATCAGAATTTCTTCTGGTTGGTTCTCTGATTAGTTTCTGTCCATTGCTTCTTGTCCTGCCTTCAGGCTTTTGGAGAATAGGTTGACCCTTTCTTCTTTGTGGCAGCTCCTTAGATATTGGAACACTGCTATCATGTCATCCCAAGTCCTTCTTTTCATTAAATCGGGTAGACATACCTGGTTCCTGTGGCCAATCACTAATATTTATATATTCCATGTAGAGAGAGAAATATTCATCATGAAGATGAACAGCTTACTCTGTTCTATAATTATCATTTGGACAGTGAGAGACAATGACAAAAGGAACAGATTTTCTCTAGTGACATCATATTTCCTGATTTGATGAGGTTTTTTTTTTAATCTAACGGGAGTTAGGGCAGGTAAACACAGGAGGGTTAGTGAAGGGTGCTGTTGTGTTCCTATCCCTATTGATTTTTCAGTTGTGATAAAAAAAGAGCAATTGCTGTTAAATGAAAATTATGAGAATTGTTAAATCTTTGTCAGTATTGAAATGGCCTTGGTGGTGCAGGCTGTTAATAGCCTAGCACTTAGTTCCAGCTGCCTGTAATTATTGCAGGCTCGAATCCCACCAGGCTCAAGATTGACTCAGCCTTCCATCCCTCGGGTAGGTAAACTGAGGACCCAAGATTGTTGGGGGCAATAAGCTGACTTTGTAAAAATGCCGCTTAGTAATAAGCAGGCATATACAATGGAAGGAAGGCTATTGCTGAGCGCATTGGGTTGTATCCCAAAAAAACTGTAAGCCGCCCTGAGTCTCCGGAGATGGCCGGGATATAAATATGAATAAAAATAAAAAAAATAAAATGTATGATTTCTTTCTTTCGTTAATGTTCAAAAAATTTTCATGCTTGGTTCATTTATAGTACCATAACTGAGTTGAGAATAAGCTATAAAATGTATCCAGATATAGCAAGATAAGACAGATAATTTTATCTGCCTTTCTTATAGTCTTAAACCAATATTTCCCGAACTTGGGAACTTTAAGATGGATGAACTTCAACTCCAGAATTCCCCAGCTACTATGCTGAAATCTTAAAGTTCCCAAGGATGATAAACACTGATTTAAGCAACCTTTGGGACTTTGAAATAAGAAAAATGAAGGGATTTAAATACATCCATCCATCCATCCATCCATCCATACATACATACATACATACATACATAATTATGTCATCAAATGCTGCCTTTGAAGAGAAGAAAAAGTATTGCTTGAAAGTCTGACACACAAAGTCCAAAATGTTTCTGAAATGTTAACTTAATATGCGGTATTTTAATATTAGCTCAATAAAAATAACTAAATGGGATTGTTGTTTTTACATATTCCGGGCAGATTATGGTACTCTTAATATAACTTCAAGATCAGTCAACAATGCTAAATGGCCAACTGTTAAGGAGGTTGAGTTTACAAGCTCCTCATTTGCTGTAGCACTGCTTGTTCCACATTTTTAACCCATAGCCCTTGTTGGAATTAGTTAAAGCAATGAAATAAAAGCTCTATTCATTACATAGGTCTCAATATTTCCCCTATGATGAATAACATCAAGGAAAACCTTGTTCATAATTGTACTAGACTTCTAATAAAAATCAAAGAATTGCATAATACTTTTGGTACTTCTTCAACAAGGAATTACAGGAATACCAACAATGGAAGTTGCTTCAATAAATGAAAATAGGTTTCTTAAAAACTTATTTTCATCTTAAGCACCTTCCTCTCAAGAACTAATAAAACTGGGAACTGTTAAATTACATTTCTTCTAATTTTCCACCACAACACACACAGTTCAATAATAGTATTTTCTTGTGTAATATTCCTAGTAACCCCAGCCCTTTGCAATATTTAGGTAGCAAAACTTTCCAGAAAGTTTGCATAAGAACTATTAGGTGGAATAAATGAGACAGGCAATTGTGTTCTTCAGGGGTCCTTGGTGCTCTCTGAGTTTGCTTGTTTTCTTGCGGATATTTCATTACCTAAACTAGGTAATAAATGTAGGAAGTTTGATTAGCAAACATTGTTGGCTCTTGTATTTAATTCAGGCCATCTAATTTGTTTCTTTAAAAGATAAACTGGTGAATTCTTGATTATTAAGCAAACCCAGAAATTGTTGCCTAGAATTCTTACTCCAAATATGGTCTATATAACAGTGTACATTGGCATCCTAAATATCTACTAAATATAACTGAATTGTTCAGTTATTTAAGATTACTGTTTTATTTTACTAGATTTGAGTTCTTTTAAGTTATAGTTTTGACCTGAAGTTTCACCATTGGTATCCTGTTCACTGGTGCAATTTAGATGAATGCCTCAGGAGCAAATTTATATTAAGATTTCCTACCTATTCCAGCTGGGACAATATTTGCTTATTATCAAATCCATTTATTCTTCTAGTGCAATAAGTGAGCACATATTCTGCAGAATACAAATTATTACCTTTGTTATTGTTATTGTTGAGAAGCATTATGTTCAAGTGTAATAATCTGGAACTTATGTTATTATTTGATTGGATTAAATCTGAATCTGCTACCCTATAATTAGAAGTTTCCCATCTCATTGCTCATTTTAGTTAGCATCTGATTCAGAATTTAGCAAAATAATTAGAAAATAAGAAATTGGCTAAGATCTTCTAACATCCAAGTGTGATTTGGTTTAGAATACCTATAGATCAGAGGTGGTCTTCAGCAGGTTCTGACCAGTTCTGGAGAACTGGTAGCGGAAATTTTGAGTAGTTCGGCAAACCGGCAAATACCACCTCTGACTGGAGATTTTACAGTATCCTTCCCCTGCCATGCCTACCAAGCCATGCCCACTAAGCCACACCCACAGAACCAGTAGTAAAAAAATTGAATCCCACCACTGCTATAGATGATATTTTTAGATTAATATAATCACCACTGTAAAAAGAAGTTATCGATTGTCTATATAAGAAGGCTTAAAACAAGGATATTAATTCCAACACCATCTAAGAAGAGAGTGTACAATAAGTACCAACTTTATGGTGGTTGGTACATTTTCCACATTTTTTGATATTATTTAGGGGAATTGGGAGAAGTTTTAGAGTCAAACTAAATACAGTTAGAACTGTATGGCATTAAGAAATCTATTTCACCTTTAATTTATAAAAATCTCCCTTCTAAAACAGGTTCTGATCCCACCTATTTTTGCAGTGCTGTGTTCCTCCTGCCATTCCAGCCCCACAAACCAAAGGACGCTATGGATTCCTGAACTGCAGTGTTAGATCAGTCCTAATCAATCAGCAATCAAGTGTACAATTGGAAAAAGCCTGCACTTAACTCTATTTAATTCTACCTTAAAGTCTACCTTTGCATGTATGAAAAGTTTTTCCTTGAATTCAAACTGCATTTGAAAACATATGCAGAATATAACTATTATTAGTCCAACTATTCTAAACCTTACATCAAATTAGGAGAAAGGAATTCAGCTTCTGTAATTTATGATCAATATTATCAATCTTTTTTGTCAATTACACTACATGTTATAAGATATAATCATAACCCACTGTAGCGTTTTCAACTGGCAAGTCAGTCATGGCAGCTATTGAAAACTAAATTCAAATTATATGTTGCAACAGCAAAAGCAGTCGGGGGTTAATACAATTTTGCTAATACTAGCAAGTTGTATTGCTGTAATTTCATGTTCATCTTTCTGTAGGGTCAGGTTCCTAGCACGTTGTTTCCCTTTGACTGAAAAGTTGGGTGGAAAGTGTGTTATTTTTGAAAATAGAAGTTCTATTAGATTTTTATCATCTTCTGCCAATAGACCTTTTATCATGAGAAATTATGTAGCACAGATACATAATTCAGTAACTTGCAGACTTCAAGTGCACGGCATGCTCATGCTGTATAAGACATGATTATTTATTTGTAATACTCATTTATTTCTAAGATGTATGTCTTCCTTTTATAAATATGTTCCAGGGCTATAGAAAACTAATGCTGTAGGAATTTTCAACATGAGTGATGTGAAAATCTTAAAAGAACCAGTCTCAACTGGTTTCGAATTGCCATTAAAGGCTCTTAGGTTTATCTGCTGTGAGATTTAAATATTCACATTGTTAGATTTGCGTGAAGAGTCAGACGCGGAGTGCTTCAGTGAAGAGTTTATTAGTGACTACAGCTCATAACAGACCCGATTTGGCTGGGCTGCAGCTGCTACTTATAGCCAGCAGCCGCAGTTGCCAGCCAATCAGAGTGCAGGGTTTTCCCGCACTTTTTAAACCAATCATTTCTGACATTTTACAAGAACAGTTCAAACTTAACCAATGACATTCAAACCTGCATACATAACACCCCTCCCACTAGGTTCACTCCATACTCAAACCCCAACCTATCTAATGTATTCTTTTAAATAGGTGGGGCTCTTAGTGTACGTTGAGACCTTCGTGGTTCAGAAGTTTTAACGTTCTCACCCAGTGAGAGAAATGTGTCTGTTGACATTTCCTAGTTGGACTTCCTGTGAAAGAAGACCCTGTTTGATTGTTAATTTGTCTCTCCTCCACCCATCTCCAGCCCAATGTCAGCACCAAGTCAGGTAGTGATGTGCAATCTTCCACTTGTAAGGATGGATTTTGGCATTGTGACAGGTTTTGGGATGGTTCCTGTCAATGGCAACACAATTCTTGCTTGCTGATTATCCTCATGCTCCTCCCCTTCCCCCCTAGAAAAGGCATTAGGTATGGGAACTAGAGAGGAACAATTGCAATGTTCCTGAGTAATCTGGATCTTAACTGATCAATGTGCCTGCTCCAGAGGACACCATCCTCTGTTTGTACCCTGTAAGAACGAGGTCCAGTTATTTCAGCAGGAATCCATGAAGGTTCACCCATAAGGTTCTTAGCATAAACAGAATCACCCACACTGAACGTGCAAACTTTGCTAGTGGAATCAAGTGGTGCGTTGGGTGCGTAAGTGGGATGAAGGCGATCAAGGGGAGACCTAAGTTTCCTATCCATCAACAACTCTGCTGGGGATAAGTTAGTTGATGGGTTAGGAATGATGTGCTGAACACTAAGAAGTTTTTCAACTTTCTCGGTGATGTCCCCAGTACCCAATTGCTGAAGCTTTTCCTTGGTAAAACGTACCATGCGTTCAGCCCGGCCGTTAGCCGAAGGGTGCCCAGGGGCAGTCAGGGCATGTCTGATACCCTGTTGTGCTAAATAGGATTCAAAAAGATTAGATGTAAATTGAGGGCCATTGTCAGAGACAAGAACATCAGGTAACCCATGAGTTACAAAAAGCTTTTTAAGCTGCTTGATGACAGCATCAGTTGTGGTGGATGCCATAGGGATTACCTCTAGCCATTTGGAATATGCATCTACTATAATAAGGAAGGTGTGCCCTCTGGTAGGGCCAGCAAAATCAATGTGAATCCTAGACCATGGGCCCCTAGGACATTCCCATTCCTGTTTGGGGGCAGAGGTGGGGCAGGCCTGACTACCTGACAGTTGGGACAAGATGCAACCCAGTTTTCAACCATTTTGTCAATACCTGGCCACCATACATAACTCCTGGCCAATCCCTTCATCCTTACAATACCCGGATGACCCATCATGTAACATTTCCAAAACCTCTCTTTGCAGTTTTGCAGGAATAACCACCCTGTTACCCCACAAAATACATCCTCTTAATACAGATAATTCAGTTTGCCTGAACTTAAAAGGTTGGGCAAGGTGAGGTAGATGTTGAAGAGGCCAACCTTTCTTAATCCAGCCTATAATAGCCAATAAAAGTGTCTTTGGCAGTCTCTTTGGCAATTTCAGCAGCGTGTACTGCAAGCTTGGCAACAGTTTCTAGGAAAAAGGTGTGTGCCTCAGGTTCAAAGTCCTCCTTGTGACAAGGAAGTGGGCAACGACTCAAGGCATCAGCATGTCCAATGTCCTTGCCATGCTTGCGGATAAGTTTGTATGAATAAGCAGCAAGAAATTCAGTCCACCTCAGCATTCTTGGTGACAGGATAATGGGTGTAGGTTTGTCTCCTGCCACAATGCCTAACAAAGGTTTGTGATCTGTGACAATGGTAAATGTTCTCCCATATAAATACTCATGAAATTTCTTGATAGCTGCAACAATTGCCAATGCTTCCTTGTCCAATTGGCTGTAATTCCTCTCTGCTTTGGTCAGGTGCGAGAGTAAAATGCAATAGGGGCTTCCCTCCCACTGGGAAGCCTGTGGCTCAAACCCCACCACCACTCAAAGGGGATGCATCACAAGTCAGTACAACAGGCAAATTCTCAGAGAACTGTATGAGTACAGCATCAGACGTGATTAGTCTTTTAATACTGTTAAATGCTGATTGTTCTTTCCTGCCCCAGACCCAAACAGACTTTTTGTCAAGCAGTCTGTGTAATGGTTCTGCAATGGTTGCCTTCTGAGGTAGGAACATGTGGTAAAAGTTAATAAGTCCAAGGAAGGCTTGCAAATCTGTTTTGCATTTTGGTCTAGGGGCTTTCTTTGATTGCTTGAACCTTGGCATCTGTAGGATGGATGCCATGCTTGTCAATCATATAGCCCAAGAACTTAACCTTGTCAGTTCTAAAAGTGCATTTTTCTTCCTTGACTTTTAACCTCGCTTTCTTGAATCTGGTAAGGACTTCTCTGAGTCTCTCTTGTAATTGAGTGTCATTTTCAGCAGAGATTAACACATCATCAAAGTAAGGCACTACCCCTGGCAGTCCTTGGAGCATCCTTTCCATAAGGCTTTGGAAATGCCTGGTGCCACACTTACTCCAAACTGTAACCTTTTACATTTGAAGGCACCTCTATGAGTCACAATGGTTTGGGCCTCTGCAGTGGCATCATCAACTGTTAGTTGTTGATATGCCTGGGCCAGATCCAATTTGGCAAAGACTGTACCCCTGCCAAGTGAATGTAATAAATGATGCACCACTGGAACTGGATATGCGCTCTGCTGAAGCGCATGGTTCAATGTCCCCTTATAGTCTCCACAGATTCTTACTGACCCATCAGTCTTGACTGGTGTGACTATGGGTGTCTCCCATCTGGAGTGGTCAGTGGGCTCTAAAACTCCTTGAGCTATTAGTTTATCTAATTGTGCATCAATTTTTTTCCTTTAAGGCAAATGGGACCCTTCTGGGCTTTAAACGAATTGGGGGCACCTTGGGATCTAGGTTGAAAGTGATAGGGGTCCCCATATACTTGCCCAATCTGTTGCTGAAGACCTCTGGAAACTCAGACTTCAAGGCCTCCCCCATTCAGTGTTGCTCCGTGATTGATGCCAGTCACCTCAATGCCTAGTGGATTGAACCACTCAAGTCCCAGCAAGCTTGGGCGTCTTGTCCACGATGGTCAGGGGCAAACGTTTGGTGTGGCCTTTGAACTTCACGTTGAATTCTCTTGTTCCAACTACTGGAATCTTGTTCCCTTGGTAGTCTTTAAGAGTCAGTGCTTGCTTCTGGAAATGCTTCTTCTGAATGTTGGGAAGTAGCCTGTGAATAGTGTCCCATGACACCATAGATAAATAGGAGCCTGAGTCCATTTCCATTTGGCAAGGCCTTCCTTCACTAAGTACCTTCACGTGTACTTTTCTGCTTCTTAAGGGTGAAGAATGACCAATAGTGACTGTTTGATGAGTTTCATTCTTCCCATTTGCTTCTGTATTGCGCCCCATTTTCTCACTGAAGTTGTGCTTGAATTCTTTATCAGGAAACTTCTTTCTGTTTGGTGGAGTTCCGGATGATCTGCAGACTCTTGCTAGGTGACCTCTTTTTTCACAACGGAGGCAGATGGTATCAAAAAACTTGCATTCAGTGCGGGGGTGCCCCCCCACAACCTCTGCAATAAAAGTCTTGCCTTTTCCTTCCAAGGTCTTTCCTTTTCTTCTCCATTCTGAGTCTATAAATTCATTCCTCCACCTCACTACAGTCTGAATCAGAATCTATTTGCTCTCAATGGGTTGTTGTGGATTTTTCCACATCAGGATGGCTTGTGGCCTTGTTAATTTTCTTCATGGCTGCTGCTGAGGACTTGGTAGCTTCCGCTGAAGAAGCTTCTTCTATGGCCTCCTTAAGCTTGATCTTAGGTTTCATTAATAATTTGCTCTGCAAAACCTTGTGTTTTAGGCCTAGAACAAATCGATCGCGCATGGCCTCTTCAAAGTTGATAAATTCACATGCACCCCCAATGTCCCTTAAACTTGCCACAAAGTCGCTTTTCGCTTTCCCCTTGATCCCGACGGTAGAATTCATGTCTCTTAATGAGGCACAATACTTGTGGCATGTAATGGGCTCTTAATAACTTTTCTAAATCAGGCCATTCCATTACCTTCACGTCTGCAGCTCCCGCCAATGCCTTCGCCATCTTGAAAACGGCCGGATCGCAGTGGGTAAGAAAGACTGCCCTCTTCCGCTTCTCGGAAATGTCGGCAAGATCGTTTCCCTCCAAATTCATTTGGAAACAATCTGCATACGAGTCCCAGTCTTCTGCCATCGGATCGAACGGGGCTTGGGGGGGTGTTCAGTGCAGCCATCTCTCTCAGCTTGTTCTCCGCGTTGTCTTCTCTTCAGGAAGGATCCCACCTTCGTCGCCAGTGTTAGATTTGCATGAAGAGTCAGACGCAGAGTGCTTCAGTGAAGAGTTTATTAGTGACTACAGCTCATAACAGACCCAATTTGGCTGGGCTGAGGCTGCTACTTATAGCCAGCGGCCGCAGTTGCCAGCCAATCAGAGTGCAGGGTTTTCCCGCACTTTTTAAACCAATCATTTCTGACATTTTACAAGAACAGTTCAAACTTAACCAATGACATTCAAACCTGCATACATAACACACATTCTGTCTGATGTGGCTTAAGAATTCATAGCAGCCATGTGATAGACTATAGTATACACTGCTTATGGAATTGTCTTTTTATGTAGCCTGGAGACTTCAGTTAAAACAAAACTCAGCAACCAACTTGGTCATCCCTAGTGAGGAGAGACCTATGTTGAACACACTGCATTGGCTTCCAATTTTTGGAGGGCAAAATGCAAAGTTCTGATTATTTTCATGAAAGCTGCACACAGTTTAGATCCAGGTCACCTGAGAGAAATCTCTTTCTGTAGGAGCCTCCATGCTCATCTGAGAAGATTCGATTAGGGTTCCACAACTCTGGTGAACACAGAGCATTGAGTTTTCTCTGTTTCTAACCAGCATTCCTTGCAGAATTAAGGGAGTTATTAGCTTGCGCTTAACATGCATTGTTTTTTGTACAGGTGTTTCACTGTTAATTATATCTGCCTTTTAATTATTTATTGATAATGTTTCTGTCTTGATTTTAATTCTGATAGCCAGAAATATACTAAGTTCATAAATAAATAAGAGGAAGGTGCACATGTAGTGTTTTAGGTAACACACTCTTGAGGATTCTGGTAATGATAAATTTTGTGGATAATAAGGTGCTCATTTCTATTATAATGGTAAACTATTATAATTCTGTGTTTACAGAATTGCAAGTCAAACCAGTTGGTATTTCTGATGAAGAAAATTGCTTTGTTACTTAAATATACAGCGGTTTATGAAATATTCACACAAATATTTCCACAAAAGTTCGTGTATTCCCATCAAAATGGCAGTTTACTAATTAGTGTGCTAATTAGTGTGCCTGTGATTATGTGTGTGCTGTTAAAATACCTCATTCACCACCTTCTATCAACCTCTCAGACATGACTGATTTTAAATCATTTTCTTTTCTGTGAGAAAAATGTTTGGCTTTAACACACAAGAAAATACTTATTTACCCCAGAGGTTTTCTTCATTTAGAAACTAGAGGCAGTCCTTTGTGGGAAAGGAGTTAAGCATGAAAATGTGTTCTGGGATGGAAAGAAGAATGATGAGATAATTCTCCAGGTCTAAATTAAAGTTTGAAACTTCCAGAAAGCAAAATGAAGTCCAATTAAATTGAATCAAAAAGAACATTTGATGGAAGAGCTTGTTACTTGAATAGAAATAGATAAATGATCTAACTAGAAAGTGTATTGAGTTTAATCTTCATTTCCTGTTGTTCAGTCATTTTTATTCTTCACACAGTGGAAGGAACATGTTGTTCTGCTGTCAATTTGAATCATTCTTTAGGCAATTTGTGTTATTTACAGTATGTCTTTAAAGCAAATTTTCTTTTATTGGCAGCAGATCAACACTATCATGTACCCTCACTGACTTCCTATCCTGCATTTAGTTACATGTGTTCTTTAGGATCTTTTTCTTATTATATAAATTGGAGTTGCTGGATCCCCTGATTGGAATGGCTCTGCAATCTATCTTTGTCAATATTGCTTATTCCATTTCAATATTTGAAACTAAAAAGAGTTTGCAGGATCCAATCTGGGTCAGTCACCAGAAGCAGAAGTTTTGTCTTCTGAGCTTTCGGGCTCATGCTGGAGCCCATCTTCAGATAATTTCTCTCTAGCACAGGGGTGTCAAACTTTCATTGAGGCCACATCAGGCTTGTGCTTGACCTCAGGGGACTGGAGTGGGTGTGGCCAGCTTGACGCCACTCATGTCAGGGGTACCTGTGGTGGCCTGAGTGCTCTGCCAGCGAAAATGGAGCTTGAGAGGGCTGCATGTGGCCCGCCTGAGCTCCTTTTTCACTGTCAGAGAGTTGCAGGAGGCCCTCCCGAGCTCTGTCTTCACTGGCTGAGGCATGTGGGTGTTCCCAGGGTGGCTCCACAGGCCAGATCTAAACACCCCATGGGCTGGATCCAGCCCATGGGCCTTCAGATTGACACCCTGCTCTAATAGAATGTGTACTGCTCTGTGTCTGGTGTTTGTAGTGCCTGTTGTATGTGGCTTTTTAGATGTTGATTATGTGTTGATGGATGGCTTTTAAGTCATTAGCTGTTGTTTGTTTGTGTTGCCCAGCCCCCACCTTCTAAGTACTTGATAGGCTGATGGTAAATCAGCACTCCTATTGACTGATGAGATGGCCTGTTTCCCAGGCTTCAATCATTTCCCTGGCTCTTTTTGGCCCTGCTCATCCAACAATCTTAGTAGCTGCAAAATTGAATGTGTGTCTTTTTTCATTAAAGTATGAAGCCACCAATGAGTTCGAAGAGTTTACTACATCACTGATTCCTATTAATCATGTTTACTTTTGTTTATTCCCTTTGAGATTAGTTTGTCTCCTAAGGGGAAAGAAACCAGATATACTGTGTGGCCCAATGATGGCCCTATAGCAATTATTTAATTATATCATTTTTATCTTTGTACTTGTCACTAAGTCAGCATGGTGTTGAAGGCCCATTTCTCTCCATATCTAAGCTCATATCAGGTAAGGTGCTCCCTAAAGATAAGTGGTGATAGTAAGAACTGGAAAGTCACTACTCCTTGGGCCAAAGGCAGGATTAGAGATTGAAGAACACAAAGGTTCTGAGAACAAAAATTTGAGATTCCCATCCTTTTTATTTAAACATTTATATAGCCACTCACCATTTAATCAACTCTGAGCAGCTCCCAGTCAAAAGTTAAAACCGCATAACATGCAGCTATGGTGCATTTATTGATAGATTGATTTTTATCCTGCTTTTATTACTTTATAAGCAACTCAAGGTGATGAACATACCTAATACTACTTCCTCCTCCTATTTTTCCTATAACAACAACCCTGTGAGGTGGGTTGTTGAACGACTGACCCAAAGTCACCCAGCCAGCTTTCATATCTTAAGACAGGACTAGAACTCACACTTCTAGTTTCTAGGCAGCATCTTAACCCACTACACCAAGCTGGCTTTCCAGATTATGCTCAATGTTTAAACATTGCTTTTTTTTTAATTACATTTATATGCCGCCCTTCTCCGAAGACTCAGGGTGGCTTACAATTTTTTGGGATACAACCCAGTGTGCTCTGCAATAGCCTTCATTCCATTGTATATGCCTGCTTATTACTAAGTGGCATTTTTACAAAGTCAGCTTATTGCCCCCAACAATCTTGGGTCCTCAATTTACCTACCCCGAGAAGATGGAAGGCTGAGTCAACCTTGAGCCTGGTGGGATTGGAGCCTACAGTAATTGTAGGCAGCTGGAACTTAAGTGCAGGCATTTAACAGCCTGAGCCACCAAGGCTTTTGGTGAAAAAGTCTCCATTTGCTCAGAGATAGTATGTAGGCAGCCTTATAGTTCCAGGGGTCAGGGCTGAAGCTCATGATAAATAGGGTAGATGCTAAAAATCCTCCCTCTCTTCCCATTAACCTTTTCCCCCAACACACTGCCCAGCAAGCAGTCCAAGAAAAAATAGATCACCCTTGCCATAAGTCCAAGATTAGTTATTGGCTGACACTCTTCAAACATATGCCAGAGGCTAATTTTCATTGTTACAAATTGCTCATCCTTGGCCTTTGAGATCAAGCCGTATTTCAATTTTGTCAAGAACAGAGAAAAAGTGGAAGGAATCTGTTAGACTAGTACTGAACTCTGCTGTAGGTCAGTTGAACTTAAAGGCTTCTTAATTGATTGTTTGTTGAACATTAAATGATGTTGCCAAAGACTAAACCCAAGTGGATTATGGCTCTCTGCATATGATATTTGGGTGTAATTACATATTGCTGGAGAGAAGACATCCATTGAAGCTCTAATAGAAGGGGAACTTTTCCTGCAGTAGCCCCTAATCTATGGAACATCTTCCCTTCAGAAGATTAGAATGGGCAAGAAGCTTCCTGGATGAGAAACATCTTCAAGGAAAACAAAGTCCAATCGCCTTTCGAAAAAAGCACCTTTGGAATTGTAATATATGTTTTTAATTGTGAGTGGTTTGCTAAGGTGGGCAGCTATCGAAATCACCTAAATAAATGGATGGATGGATAGATAGATGAACTCGAAGAGGCGGCTCAGGCTGTAAATGCCTGCTCTTAAGATCCAGCTGTCTACAATTACTGTAGGCTCGAATCCCACCAGGCTCAAGGTTGACTCAGCCTTTCATCCTCTCAGGGTAGGTAAATTGAGGACCCAAGATTGTTGGGGGCAATTAGCTGACCTTGTAAAAATGCCACTTAGTAATAAGCAGGCATATACAATGGAATGAAGGCTATTGCTGAGCACACTGGGTTGTATCCCAAAAATTGTAAGCAGCCTGAGTCTTCGGAGAAGGGCAGCATATAAATGTAATTTTTTAAAAAAAGTTCATCTATCCATTCCATCCATTCAGAAGAGGTATACCTGCCTCACCCACCAAGCTCCAAAGCCCATATTATTTTCTACTCTAGTCATATGTTAGTCCCTCTTCAGGTTCTCCATCTTGATGTACAGAAAGTGAATTTAAGTCAACCCTTGAGCAATTCTGCATGGTAAATTCAAACTGCTTGCTTCTGATAGTGCTCCAGCTGTTTCTGAGGTTGACTAAAAAAATTCAATGCAGATTGCAGTGAACTAGCAGTGGACTTGATAGGGGCTCAATCCAGATTAAAGCTACCTCATATTGGAATTGATTATTCCCCCGCTTCTTGCTCTTCTCAGCATGGCAAGCTTTATTGGCTGACCCTTGTGTGTTTTCTAGTACCCCTCCTCTCCTTTAAAAAAAATGTGGGGTGGTTTTTTTTTCAGTAATCCTTTTTTCCCTGTGCTTTCCCAAATGTTTGCACCACAGGGATGCCTTTAGATCCCCTTCCCAAATTCTCTCCTTTGACACTAATGTAGAGACTATTTTCCCTCCTCATTGTATCATTCTTGCTTCAAATAGTACAAACTTCAAAGAAAAGTTTGCATTCTGCTATGGTTCTATAGAAACATTATGGTAAAATGGTTCAGCTTCATTGCAGCAAAGTAGCATGCACTGAAACCTTTTACTTTTGTTCCAACATGCCTGTGCTGGAATTTAAACATTTAAACAAAGCATGGGATGGGATGGGATGGGAAAGAAAGGAGAATATGTTTCACCCAGCCTGTTTGGAAACCAAAAAGGTGCCCACTGAGATAGATTAAAGTGGATATGGCAGAAGGTGAGGAAAATAGAAGTGAGCTTAATGGTGATTGTTTATGAGCATGGTGGGATCAACTGGAAGGGTGGGGTGGGAAGGAAACTATAATAGCAGCCAGGGTGAAATGGTCTTTCAAGGTACAGATAAGCTGCTGGAAGGCAAGGGTTGTGCCAGTCTCTGGAGGTGTCATACACTGGAATGAAGGGTGAAAGACCAATGGTTTGGAAAGGGGTTAAGATGGGTCAGAAAACAGTACATTTGAAACAGTGGTTCAAAATAATAGAAGGTTGTGCAATTGCAGCTACCTGGCAGTGGATGGGTTGTCTGTTCCTATTCTTAAGAAATGTTGGGTGGCTAAAACTGGCCATAAGGCAAGGTCACCTGACTTTGTTTCAATGACTGCCATTCTCAGCTCTAATAGTAAGCCTTCAGTTCTGGTTAACAAGCTGCATGCAGTGGAATATTATGAGAGCCAATGTGGTGTGGTGGCCAAGGACTGCCAGTATAAGTGACCTAGTTTCTAATCTACCCTCAGCCCCAGTCACTCTGGATGACTTTGAGCCAATTGGTGTTCTTCAGTCCAATCTACCTCTTCGCACTGCTATTATGGGGACAAATATTATGGGGCTGTTAATTGCCTGCACTTAAGTTCCAGCTGGCTACAACTGCTGTAGGCTCGAATCCCACCAGGCTCAAGGTTGACTCAGCCTTCCATCCTCTCGGGGTAGGTAAATTGAGGACCCAAGATTGTTGGGGGCAATTAGCTGACCTTGTAAAAATGCCGCTTAGTAATAAGCAGGCATATACAATGGAATGAAGGCTATTGCTGAGCACACTGAGTTGCATCCCAAAAATTGTAAGCTGCCCTGAGTCTCTGGAGAAGGGCGGCATATAAATGTAATTTTAAAAAAATAGAAGGAACAGGCACTGTGTGCATATCCTTGATCTGCTGTACAAAAAAGATATGATGTCAGTGAAATAAATAATAAATATAAAATAGTGGTAGGCAAACTCATTAATCCTTTCTTGTAGCTTAGTCAGCCAAAAAACTGGTATCTACAGGTGAAACTCAAAAAATTAGAATATCGTGCAAAAGTTCATTTATTTCAGTAATGCAATTTAAAAGTTGAAACTAATATATGAGATTGACTCAATACATGCAAAGCAAGATAGTTCAAACCATGATTTGTCATAATTGTGATGATTATGGCTTACAGCTCATGAAAACCCCAAATCCACAATCTCAGAAAATTAGAATATTACATGCAATCAATAAAACAAGGATTGTACATAGAACAATATCGGACCTCTGAAAAGTATAAGCATGCATATGTACTCAGTACTTGGTTTGGGCCCTTTTGCAGCAATTACTGCCTCAATGCGGTGTGGCATGGAAGCTATCAGCCTGTGGCACTGCTGAGGTGTTATGGAAGACCAGGATGCTTCAATAGCGGCCTTCAGTTCTTCTGCATTGTTCGGTCTCATGTCTCTGATCTTTCTCTTGGCAATGCCCCATAGATTCTCTATAGGGTTCAGGTCAGGCGAGTTTGCTGGCCAATCAAGCACAGTAATCCCACGGTCATTGAACCAGGTTTTGGTGCTTTTGGCAGTGTGGGCAGGTGCCAAGTCCTGCTGGAAAATGAAGTCAGCATCTCCATAAAGCTCATCTGCGGAAAGAAGCATGAAGTGCTCCAAAATCTCCTGGTAGACGGCTGCGTTGACCCTGGACTTAATGAAGCACAGTGGACCAACACCAGCAGATGACATGGCTCCCCAAAGCAACACAGACTATGGAAACTTCACACTGGACTTCAAGCATCTTGCAGTGTGTGCCTCTCCATTCTTCCTCCGTACTCTTGGTCCTTGGTTTCCAAATGAGATGCAAAAGTTGCTCTCATCAGAAAAGAGGACTTTGGGGCACTGAGCAACAGACCAGGTCTGTTTTTCTTTAGCCCAGGTAAGATGCTTCAGGAGCGGCTTGACAAGAGGAATACGACATTTGAAGCCCATGTCCAGGATCTGTCTGTATGTGGTGGCTCTTGATGCACTGACTCCAGCCTCAGTCCACTCCTTGTGAAAGTCCCCAACACTTTTGAATGGCTTTTTCCTGACAAACCTCTCCAGGCTGCGGTCATTCCTGCTGCTTGTGCATCTTTTTCTTCCACACTTTTCCCTTCCACATAACTTTCTATTAATGTGCTTTGATACAGCACTTTGGAACATCCAACTTCTTTGCAATTACCTTTTGAGGCTTTCCTCCTTATGGAGGGTGTCAATGATGGTTTTCTGCACAAATGTCAGGTCAGCAGTCTTTCCCATGATTTGATTCCTACTGAACCAGACTGAGAGACCATTTCAAGGCTCAGGAAACCTTTGCAGGTGTTATGGCTTAATTAGCTGATTAGAGTGGGACACTTTCAGCCTAGAATATTGCACCTTTTCACAATATTCTAATTTTCTGAGATTGTGGATTTGGGGTTTTCATGAGCTGTAAGCCATAATCATCACAATTATGACACATCACAGCTTGAACTATCTTGCTTTGCTTGTAATGAGTCTATCTCATATATTAGTTTCACCTTTTAAGTTGCATTACTGAAATAAATGAACTTTTGCACAATATTCTAATTTTTCGAGTTTCACCTGTACAGCAGGTCTGACCATCATGTTCTAAAAGGGCAAGTCATGTTTGTTTTCCTGATATTAAAAAATGTTAAAAGCCACCAATCATCTCAAAATTAATTCATCAATTAAGCAAAATGTTTCTCGTGTATATAAGAAGGCATTTCATAAATAAAATTATATGAAATGCTACTCTGCATATACAAATTGCCAGGTGGGTTTGAAGGGACTACCCTGTGTAGTTACTCCATGATAAGCAGTCTTATATAGACAATCGATTTGATACTTCAGAAATTTTGGATTTTTTTTCCTACTGTGCTTTGACATTTTCAGGTTACCACTTTTTAAAAACCCTCCCTTTTTATGACCCTGTAATCCCTTAATTCATAATAGAGTCGGGACAACTGGATGGAGCTCAGCATTTGCTGGCCTGATGCGCTTCCTGATGCTACGTGGAGTTCATAGCAGATATTTTTCTTTGCAATTTTCAGACTGCCACTAATAGAACTAAAATGTCCAATAACAACTGAAGGCACCAGACTGCATGATTATATGGTAAAATCATTTGGTTACTGTCACAGAAAGTTAGCAGTACTAATTTAACACATTGATAGGTAGGGAAAAGAGTTAATTGTTGTTTAACAAATTGTTGTAAGCACCTGACTGCAATATTCTTTTCTTCTCAATGGAACCATTTCTCTGCTTAATGTTATTCTGTTATATTGGGTCACAGTTATTTCAAATAAATGGCAAAAGAGGCATTGAATTTAATTATATTCATAAGAGGTTTTTTTCGCTCCCCTCAAGTGCTGAAACATCAGACTCTGCATCTTTCTTATCATTCCCATAATTTTGTTCTTGGAAAACCCACATCTTTTTCTGCTTGCCTTTTCTGCACAATGTTATACTGAAGAATACTATACATATTTGAAAAGCTAACTGCCTTTTTTGTTGCAAAATGGGTTTTAAATAGCAGTAACACCCACTAGCTGGTACAAAGCTTCGTACTGTGCATGCAGCTTTTCACTCCAGAACATTCACTCTGAAAAGCTGATATTGTGTAAAGTTCCCATCGATCACTGCCACTGTTACAATATATATACCATTAGCCACCATTGTTCTTCATGAAATATGGAGTCACATTTAGGACTCAAGTGCAAAAAAAGAACAGGATTTGTATGATTTCTATCTTGCCTTTAATCTATATAGCCTAAAGATTTATATCTTGCCATTACATAGCATATACATAATGTTCCCGATTCTTATTTTCTCATGAAAAACAACCCTGTAAGGTGGATTGAACTAAGAGAGAGAATATCTGACCCAAAGTTATCCAGCTGGATTTCATGCCCAAGAGAGAACTAGAACCAGAATCCCCCAGTTTCTAATGTAGCACCTTAATCATTATATCAAACTAGCTAGCTAGATAACTATACCTTTTCTTTTTTTATTAAGTTATAAAGTATTGTAAAATACAAAAGCAAATAAGAGGACAATGAGGGGAAGGGAAAGGAGGAGGAAAGATAGAAAAAAGAAGCGTGAGGTTAAATAGAATAATGGGAGATAACTAGACCAAATGAGTAGCCAATAAAGTTATTCTCTCAAAATATTGTTCAGGAGTCTGATTTAAAACAGCGCAAGCATGTATTGCTGGCAAGATTAGAACAATTAAGGCAATAAATGCATTTAACAACAAATCATCACTCAATTAACTTTAAAATAAATTTAAAAAATATTTTAATTTTTATCATTTATATTTCATTCTTTCCCTCCTTTTGCATCCTTTCTTTAATGATTCTGTTCCACCATTTCTTTGATTTTAGTGTAACTCTTATCCAGCAGCGAGTTGGCCAAGGCAAGTCAGCCATAGCAAGTTGTCCGTGGTGAGTTGTCTGTGGCAAATTGTCATAGACCTCTTGGGAGTACTATTTGTGGGTGAGAAAAAAAAATCTTCCAATTGAATCTTGGAAAATTAAAAAATCTGAGTCTAAGAGTTGTAATGGGTTTAGTTGGAATGTGAACCATAGGGAATTGGCTCAGTGGGACACCATTTCAGAGACAATATTATAAGTTCTTGAGCTGACATATTGTGTCACTTCTTTGTATTACAATAGCATGAAAATAATGTGCTTCTATGCCACAGGTGTCAAACTTGCAGTGTCACATTGCTGTCACATGTCATATCATAATGTTGTTCGCAGCACTGGGGTGGGCATCAGTGGTGGGATTCAAATTTTTTTACTACCGATTCTGTGAGTATGGCTTGATGGGCATGACCTGGCTTGGTAGACGTGGCTTGGTGGGTGTGGCAGGAGAAGGATAATGTAAAATCTCCATTCCCACCCCACTCCTGGGGGAAGATTACTGCAAAATCCCATTCCCTCCTCACCCCACTAGCCTGACTTCCAGCTCTGTTCTCCTGTGCAGGGCAACAAAAGAAGACCCAGCCAATCAGCTGGGTCTCGGGAGGCAGAGAATAGATGGGGGTAGGGCCAGTCAGAGGTGGTATTTGCCGTTCTCCAAACTGCTCAAAATTTCCACTACCAGTTCTCCAGAACTGGTCAGAACCTGCTGAATACCACCTCTGGTGGGCATGCCCTGAGCATCATGCATCTGCCTCATGGGCAATCAGTTTGACACCCCTGTTCTAGACTATAGAAGAGCCTGCATAAGTGCTGCAGAGGTGTTACTCATTGTATAAAATGTCTGTTAAATATTAAAATAACTCAAAATGCAAATTCATGAGGACTAAGATGAATAGTTTATATACTCAGCAGAAAAAAATCAGCCATGGCAGTGTTATGGACTTGGCCTATCTAATCAGCAAAGTGTTTCAGTTTAATCATAATTTAAATATAAATTACAGTCAATTATTTAATATAAATTACAGTCAATTTATCAAACTTATTTTTGAAATACATTTCTACAATTTTTAGGAATTCCTTGAGGTGTCTGCTAATTCAATATCTCCAATTCATATTGTAATATACTCAGAGACTTAGCTGAAACTGTGCTAATAAATTTTGATAGCAGTTAAGACCGATGTCCTCTAATAAGATTCATTTTTCTCACCCTAAATATGCATATCACTGCATTATTAGGTTCACTCTCAGGCTATAGGATTGCACCAGTATCACTTAGTGACAGGATCTCTGATTGTCATCAGATGTGTTGCTCTGATGCTTAATTTGGCAAAGTGCTGGCAGAACAGCTTAGAGATGGAAAAATAGTGATTCAGAAAGGAAGGGCATTGCACCAATGAAAGTGTAAACCACTGCTAGATATCATCCTCCAAGAAGCCTTTTGTATGCCTGGTATCATCTTGCTCCCAAACTTCAGGCCTATCCCTATCTCCTTGACCTTGTTTTAGAGAGGATTAAGTACATTTTCATAGCCTGAAAGGATGAGCCATCCTCAGTAAGCAAATAGAGGCCCTAAGGAATAGATCCTGAAAGGGAAAAGATATAGATTTTAATCAGAAAAGGGTTTTCAGAGCAGGAAAGAGAAATCATGAGAGAACACTGCTCAGCTGCAATTTAGGTAAGCAGCTCTAAAATTCACATATTCTGAAATGGCTCTTGTACCCAGCAACTTGTAGTGCTTTTTTGTTTTCAACAGAGCTGTGCAGTCCTTCAGAATTGCCAGCAGATGCTTGGGAGCCCATGGGAGAAATATCCTGGCTCTTGCAGCAAGAACAGCATCCCCCTCCCCGACCCCCATTTTTTTTTGGAGGATTGCAGCTGCTTTAAAGAGTTGCAAAAAGAGGCAACCCATATGTTCCTGCCTGCCTGCCATGAAACCTCTTGTCAGAACTCAATCTGGAAGCACTGCATTCATAAAGCTGGTTTTACAATTTCATGTCTGAGACAAGGATACTTCTAAAACATGTCTTTATGAAGGGATCGACTGTAATCTTTTTAATGTTTATTTTAATTGAATGTAATGATTGGGGGGGAGGGTTTATTAACCAAGCGTGTCTCCAGTCTTGATGGCCGTAGTTGACAAAACAAAGGCATTTTGAAAAGCCAGCGAAGGCCCAGTGCAAATTAGCTTGCCCTTTCCCCCATACAATAGTCAATAGTACCCAGAAGGAGCTGTGCGCTGTGGCACTGTGCTTCATGTGCTGTGGCCAAAAGAGTATTTGGGGACATGCTGGAGGATATAATAGGAATTCTACAAGGCTCTGCCAAGGGTAATTTTATCTCAGCCGATTTTATTCCCTTTGACAGTATTTATTCGAGTTTGAAATCATAAAAGAGATATTTACCATAACATGGGAACAAATATGCAGTTGTAAATTATCTCCCCACCCACCCACTCTTTATTTAAGACAGATTTTTCTACATCCTTGTCAACTGGCAACAATCTCTTCTGAACACTGGCTGCCCGAAATTGGCTTCCAAGGGAAGTTTGCCAATGTTTTTTTCCCCTTCATTTTAGATGATCAGAAATGCCAAACAAATTTCCTTGATGAGGCCATTTCTACATCATTAGCAATCTTCCCAAGCAATACATAGGCACATGCTGAGTAAACAGACTTGGCCATAGCCCCAAAGTACCAAGCAGGTGGCGTGAGTTGTATCTGTGTATGGTTTCTGTGATAGATATGCAGGCATATCCAACAGCAAGCTACTTGTGGCATTTGACAATAGCAAAATATATTTCCACCCTCAGTGAAATTACAGGGTCATAAAAGGGAGTTTTGGATAGCATCTGAATATAATTTTTCTTTCTGTTGCTGTTCAGTTACCTCTTCTCCTTGTTTTTCTTCCATTCTGTTTTATCCCTTCTCAATCTCTTTCCAATGCAATTTTTTTTCTCCTTAATCTTCCACTCAACCAATTCTTCTTCTTCTTCTTCCTCCTCCTCTTCTTCCTCCTCCTGGTTTCCTCTAAAATGGCAATGATTGTGTGGAAAAGCTTGACATAGCAAAGGATTTTAATTTATATTTATTTATAGTTTTCTTTTTACCCTTCTTTTCTCTCTATTATTCTAGACTGGAGAAGAGGTATCATTTTAAATTCACTCTCATTTTCCTTTTTGATAAATACTGCCTTCGAATAAAAGGGTTGCAGAGAGTTGAATGAAACAAAAACAACTGAAACTGAACTCGCTGACATTTTGTAAATGTTACTTCTAATTTTATTCTGTCTTTATAAAAATGAAAAAATCAAGCCCTTAAGATGACATACATGTGACCTTTTTGAGTATTTGTTAAAGTAGAGAGGCCAAGTATAAATCAAATATATAAACGGGTATATTAACTAGCTTTCAATCATTTTAAAGGTTTTGAAATACATTTCTTTTAGTAATTAAAAATAAAATTTTAAGGGTAATGGGTCAAATGAAGGGATAATAGAAAATCCAAATAGCTGCATTTTAAAATGATAAATCTTCTGCATTGGCATTCACTATGCTGTGGTTGTTAAACAGAATGACATCAAACTGCACTTTTAAATTATAATTATCCCACACCTGTGTAACCCTGTTGAGTGACAAGCCAGAAATGAAAAGTTGTGCATCTTTCTAGAAGCTATTCAAGCTAAAGCATCGATAAACCTCTGGGGGGAATAATTCTTCAGCTGTGTGCAGTATGTGAAAAAAAAGCCTCGGTGTTCCTTTTATGTAGCATTCTATAAATTATACATAAAAACTCTGAGAAATTTCTAAGTATGTATTTGGGGGAAATAACAGAAGCCAAAGTGCTCTAAGTTTATTCATACTGCATGGTGCACTGAACTTATATTGCTTTTGATGATACATCTCAGTAACCTTCTGAAACATTAAATTAAAATGTGACATTTTGTTATGTGCTGGGCTAGTTTTAAACCCTCATAGTTATATTCCTTTTAAAAAAAATTTTTTTTAGTTCCAGCTTGGTAAGGCAGATTTAGTGTGGAGTCTGCTACCCAATTTATTCCATTTGTTTATCTATGATTTTTTTTCAGGGTATATATTCGTTAATCTCCCTTGTTGTTTTGCTTTAGTGTTGGCTTTATTTTTATTTACCAGTTTTGTCTGTTCAGACAGACTTGTAATTTTCTCAGCCCTGGTGATTTTATTGACTATTTCCTTGCCTTTTATAATTCATCCCTGCTTATTTAACAAGGTCCTTCTTCTTTGAGAACATCCACTTGCAGCAGCTATATAATATGATCTCAGAAGTCAAGCAAAAAATCAGTAAAGGAGAATTTTGGGAATTGTAAGCACAACAAAATGGTGTCTCTGTATGTCCAGGTTCTTGGACAGCAAAGATGACTAACAAGCAAGTACTAGAGCGCATAACAGCAGGCATGCCACTGGAAGGCAAAATCACAAAACTACGTCTCACTTATTTTTGCCGTGTTATGTGGGCAAATTAACTGGAGAAAGAAATTATGTGTGGAAGAATTAACAGTAAAAGGAAACAAGGCTACCAAAGAATATGGTGACTGGACATCATCAAAGCTGACACCAACCAAAGCATAGAGCAACTCAAAAAAGTAGTGCAAGATCAGAAGACCTGGAGACCTGGCCCATAGAATCACCAAGAATTGACACGACTGAATGAATAACATCATCATCATTGTGGGTCCCAGATTCATTCACAAAAATTGTCGCATACTGAGAAGCAGTTAGGAGACAAGGAAAGAGGTTCCAGCAGATAAGGAAGCCCATTGTGCTGCCTACAAAGGGTTTCACTTAACTGGTTCACTACAGGTGACACTACAACTGTGACATCCAATAAACTGAATAGCATTAGCAGAAAACTGGTTTGGGAAATCTCTACCATGTAATTGGTAACATAATGTCATCTCTGTAAAATTCAACTTTATTGCCATTTAGAAATAGCAATAGCACTTAGACTTATATACCACTTCACAGTGCTTTATAGCCCTCTCTAAGCGTTTTACAGCGTCAGCATATTGCCCCCAACAATCTGGGTCCTCATTTTTACCAACCTCAGTTGTTTTATATCTGAGCCTTGAGACACAGTAAGTAGGCAATGGTAGAACATGTTTTTATGTGATTTTTATTACGATATAGGGTGAAAGAATTATTATGACTGGAAGGTGTTTATTAATGGCAGATGGCTGAAGAAGTATTCCAGATTTCATCAGAGAACATTTAATAATATACAATTCTGCATTCTCCAAATTCAATATGGGTGGGAAACATATTTCCCAGTAATGTGGGAAATATCTGGATTTGCTCTTGATATAGTGACAAAGATAATCAGACTTTATAATAAAGAATGTGACATATACATTTTCTTAGAGCAATTCTTCTATTCACTGTAGTGGGGAGTTCAAGTTTCTGAGTGATTTTCAAAGTCTTAAAAGGACTTGACAATGAAGTGAGTGAGATGGATATCTTTTTTCTTCAAATACCTGGCAGAGCAAGCTATTGGTTATTATGTGTGATGACCTGGTAGAAATAGCCTAACACAGGAGAGGACTCTTGACAGTATCAACCAGTTTAGTACTTTATGTAAAGATTTCTTACTCCAAAATCAGAATAATCAGAATAGTTGAAGAAAGAGCTCCAAATTTGAATGATTGCTAGATGGCTACTTTTTATTTTTATTTTATTTTTTTGTACTTTTAAGTATCTAGAGTGAAATTTTGAAATAAACCTTAAAGGAAAATTTATCCTGTTGCTTTAATTTTGTAAGCCTATTGTCAACATACATTTTTCTTTATTTTTTTATCATAAAAGGTAGGCAATTGTTTGTTTTGTTATTAAAGTTTATAAATTGGTCAGCATAAATTTTTGAGGAAGAGATTCTGAGTTCACCCTTCTACAGCTGCCATTCTTCACTGGCAGATGGTTCTCATCTTTCCCTGAAGAATTGGATTGTGATGCAAGTAAATAGGGTCTATAGTTTAAGGTTCTCATTTATTTTATTTTTATCTTTCAGTAAAGATGGAGCACTATGAAGCCAGCTATTTCCAGGTTCAGATTTCAATCTATGCCTTTTCTTTCTTTTTACAAGACAGTATTCTAACATACACCTTTGTGCATATGTTTGCATTGCGTACAAGTCATTGTTCATTATTTCTTACATTGTCCATGGTATAAGAATTTAAGTGAGGTGTTTTTCATTTGTTATTTTAAAGCATCATTACAGTAAATCTGCTTATCATAGACACAGTTCCCCTCATACTGCAATATTTGGTCAATTTACAAGAAAACCTGGAAGGTGATAGTTAACAAATTTAAACATTTTAGATGTTAAATTTCTAACATTGCACATTGTAACCACCTTTAGCTAAATGGAACAAATAATATAATTCACTAAGTTTATTCTGGTATTAATTCTGAATGGCGTATCTTAACCCAGAAATGAGCTTGGTATTTTCATTTTCCCTCCTTATTCTTCTATATTTCTTTCGTGTTCCTGGATTCAATGCTTCCCTCCAAAATCAGATTCTAAACTATAGCTTCTGTTTCAAAGCCAAATTTGGGGTGTAGTATCTCAATATAAAAAAGCCAGTCATACTTCCAAATTCACCACCATGCTGTAACATGAAATATCTTCCTATTTTCACCAGTTGTAGGATTCTACCAGTTTCTTTACTGGTTTGGTAATTGCACACTTCATGCATGCGCATGCACCTAACGCCCCCGTGCACAAAAGCTTTCCAAACACCAGCTGAAGCTCTGCTGCGCCAATCAGCTGAGAGGATAAGAGAAAAGTGCAGGGGCAGGTGGGAGGGCCAACCCTGCGCTTTTCTCTTCTTTCTCTTCTCAGCTGATCGTCGGAGCTATATTTTACTACCTATTTGGCTGAACCGGTAGCAATTTTTGCTGGTTCGGCCGAATCGGGCCAAACCGGTAGCATTTCACCACTGATTTTCACCCACATTATACAAGTAATTCTCAACTTACAACCAATGCGACCGGTAAGATCCCACAGAGTTGGTCTCCTCCGGGTTCTGTCAGCTAAACAATGCCGGCTGGCGGGCCCGCAGGAGAGGGCCTTCTCTGTGGCTACTCCGGCTCTCTGAAACCAGCTACCTCCCGAGGTCCGGACTGCATCCACCTTACTGGCCTTCCACAAAGCAGTCAAAACCTGGTTTTTCCAGCAGGCATGGGGCTGTTGATCTCGCGACTGAGATCTAGCAAGATCTGGCCCTTCTGTTTGTTGTTTTTTAAATTGCTTTTAAATTTTTTAATATAATTCTTTTGTGTTTTGTTTTGTTTTGTTTTGTTTTTTGCTGTGACCTGCCCAGAGTCCTTTGGGAGTTGGGCGGCATACAAGTTTAATTAATTAATTAATTAAATAAATAAATAAATAAATAAATAAATAAACAATCACTCAGTGACCGTTCAAAGTTACAATGGCACTGAAAAAAGTGACTTATGATCATTTTCACATTTAATGACCATTGCAGCACCCCTGTGGTCATATGATCAAAATGCTTGGCAACTGGCCTGTATTTATGATGGTTGCAGTGTCCTGGGGTCCTGTGATCATTTTTTGCAATTTAATGAAAAAATATATTAATATAGGGCCTAGGCTGTTAATTGCCTGCACTTTCTGCCTACAACTGCTGTAGGCTGAATCCCACCAGGCTCAAGGTTGACTCAGCCTTCCATCCTCTCGGGGTAGGTAAATTGAGGACCCAAGATTGTTGGGGCAATTAGCTGACAAAAAATGCCGCTTATAAGCAGGCATATACAATGGAATGAAGGCTATTGCTGAGCACACTGGGTTGTATCCCAAATTGTAAGCTGAGTCTTAGAAGGTGCATATAAATGTAATTAAAAAAAAATATTAGCTTTTATTTCATTTGTGATTAACTTCCAAACAGAGCTGACAAATATACTCCTGATGTTATCTATATGTCTGTTTATATGTGTGTGTGTGTGTGTGTGTGTGTGTGTGTGTAAGAGAGAGAGAGAGAGAGAGAGAGACTACAGATAGTTTTTGACTTATGACCATTTGTTCAGCAACTGTTTAAAATTACAACCGTGCTTAAAAACTATATTTACAACCCAGATCTGAAATTATGGCTGTTGCAGTGCCCCTTGAAGTCACATGATCAAAATTTGGTCACATGGCAGCCCACCTGCTAAAAAGGCCCAGGGCGTTCAGTAGTTTCAGCACCACCCCGAGGCCCTGACTTCAGCCCCAGCACCACCACTGCCCCTGAGAAATTCTACCTCAAATCCCACACCTACAAGAAGCAGCTTGTTATTTGAAGAATGACAAGAGCTCTGTTCTCAGTGTTTTGGAAGACCTCCTTCTCCAAATCTCAGTCTTTGTTTCTTCTCCAAATCGTGCACTCCTTTCTCACAAGTCTTGGAGAGAACCAGAAGATTTCCAAAGGATTCATGAGAATGGGATATGCAGTTTGGAAAAGAAATAGCATAAGAGGCTTGGAGAATGGCCTGAGATGACTTCAGAAAGACAGTCTGGTACAGTCAGACGTTGCTTCATGGAGGCCAGGCACGCCTGTCAGCAGCAGGAGAAAAACAGTGAAGGTTGGTGGGGCATGGCACATCTTGTGGAGAGCATAGTGGCAGGGGGCAACGGGGTCCTTTCACAATGCTGCAATGGCTGGTCACAATGGGGGCTTGAGGTGGCATTTATGAGTGTCAACAGTGGCCCTAGGTCTGAAGTAAATGCCCTGGAGCAGTGGCAGCTGGCTGAGACTGCTGAAGGCACCAGGCCTCTACTTTAGCTCCAGCCCCGGCACTTCTGCTCATGACTACCACTGTACAGGGTGCCCAAAAGAGGATAGATCAGGGATGGGGAGACATAGGGAGACACTGCTGGACCAGGTAAGGCAACTGAGGCTTCCCTTTACACTGCTGGATTGGGGCAGCTGAGACTTCCACAGGCAGCTACAGCTTCGAGTTGCATTACAGCATATACCACCCCACCCCCAACTCTTGTGTGTCTTATGTTGGGCATCCCTGGGGCTCCCTCAGCACTTGCACTTCTTACCTGGGACTCCCACTGCTTAAAGATCCCTGTTCTTGATTTGTGGTCATGTAGTTTCTTGCTTTATTACTGCTCCACTTAGCGATAGAAATTCAGGCCCCAATTTTGGTTGTAAGTTGAAAACTACCTATATCTCTCTGGTGGATCTGAAATAGATTTTCTGCAGAACAATATTCTTTTCAATTTTCAAAATTAATTTGAAGGTTCCTTTCACATTTGTAGGCCATGTTATGATACAGCCAACTGAAACAGCAGAAATTCACAGTTTTCTCCATCTTTTCTAAATGTGCAAAAAATAAGGTATCCATTTTTAAAAATAATTTATTTTTAACATTAAAAACTTTTTTACACTTGGTTTTTTCAGGTCCATATTTTTAAAATCAGTGTTTATTTTAAAGACTTACCATACAAATTAAAGTTTAATGCAAAAATATATTGCAGTTCTTATTACTGCTGCTTACTACTATTACTACTATTTTTATCATTCTTATTTTATTTTTTGTGAGGTAAGATTAGAAACAACCCAGCAATTCCTAATTAGACATAAAGAATATTAATACAGCAATTATAAAGACTAACAGCAGCAAATAATCATATTCAGTAACTTTAATAGAACTTTTTAAAAGAAATTACATTCTTCAAAGGAAAAAGAGTGTCTAGCAATTCTCCAGCACACTTTCAAAACAATCACCCATAAAAACAAGGTTTTAACATCTTAAGAGCCTTGGTGGTGCAGGCTATTAAACGCCTAGCACTTAGTTCCAGCTGCCTGCAATTACTGCAGGCTCGAATCCCACCAGGCTCAAAGTTGACTCAGCCTTCCATCCTCTTGGGGTAGGTAAAGTGAGGACCCAAAGATTGTTGGGGGCAATAAGCTGACTTTGTAAAACATTGTAAGCCGCCCTGAGTCTCTGGAGAAGGGCGGCATATAAATATGAATAAAATAAAATAAATAAATAAATGAAATAAAAGTAAAATTTATATTGTAATAGGAATTGGAGTTAACCTATACAAAACAATTAAGTTGCATCCCCATCCCAAAACCATCTTAGATAGAAACTAACATAATTGACAGGACTCTGTTCTTTATTTATATAAATAATTTTCACTATATTTTCCAACTGATCAACTCCATATCTAAATCTGTGTGTGTGTGTGTGCATGCGTGTGTGTGTGTGAATATACACACACTGTGTATATAAATAAAAAATGGAGGCTTGGGAGATAATTCCTTAATTCTGTGTAATTTACTGTCACAAATTGGATTGCCAATCTGAGGGTTTCTACCATATGTAAGATTGTCAATTTAGGTTATTTAATACCAATATCAAAATGAAGCAGCATTCCTTGGCTGGAGCATATCTTATAGAAGAAGAACATTTTATGCTTTCTTCTGAAAAGTAGGAGACAAACTCCTACAGGTAAAGGATCCCAGAAAATACATATTATCATTGCACTGTTTATGAACTCTGCTATGAAATGCTAGAATTAATTTTTTTTTAAACTACATGTTCCAGAAACACAAAAGATTACATTTACTTGAAATCTGTGGGTGTTTTAATAGAACTTCCTTGTTGAAAAGTCTTGGATTCAGAGTTTGTATGTGTGTATTTGTTTAAGGTCTCTGTGGGGTGATATGGATGGCTGCCACATGCTTTTCATACATTCCAAATTACTGCCATAGCAAATCCCACCACCTATTACCACAGACTTTTGTTTTCTGCTCCTTCTCTCCCTACACCATACTCTAAATAACCAACTTCCAAGCCAAAACTAGTTAGAAAACAAAGACATTAGGTGTATGCTACAGAATCTTGCTTTAGGGCTGTTTTTTCAATCTCATCTCAGCAGGAGTTCATATTTCCCCCACTGTGTGAAAATCTGTGAAGAGCCAGAAGTTTTCTTCCAGATCTTTAAGCCACATTTGACAGATGGTAATTTATTTTTCCTGAATGCTTTTTCATGCCATGTATTTTTGCTGGTAATGAAACTTGAAATAGCACCACAAATAAACTCAAGGGAGGCAGCAGGTACCAACGTCAAAAGCAATTCAGGGGGAATGTGTTCTTGTGTTAACGTCAGAAATGTATAGTCTCTGTATTCATAGATTGATCTTGGGTATAATCATTGTTTCTATGGACAGACTAATTTTGAATCCAGGAGGAAAATTTAAATCTCATTTTGTAAGTTTCATGTAAAACATCTGTAGCATGCATCCCTATACCACTTGTAGGGGGAACCACAAGGGAAGAGAGCTATGTCTCTGTTCTTGCTGGAGAGCCCTCAAAAGGCATCTGATTGGTCACACTGAAAATAACATGTATTTGCCTATTTGTACAATTATTTATAACCCTCCATTTTACGGAGATGATCTTGAACAGGGAAAACATAAGAACTGTTAAGTACAGTAAATAACAATTCAGTCCTGAGAAAGAAGAAACTCTACCTTGATTCTGTTTATTGTAAGAAGATGAAGAAAGAACAAACTCCGGCAGGTTTTCAAGAGTCTGTTAATATAAACTATAAAAGTAAAGTAGTCCTTGTGTTGTCTGTTCCCTGCCTGGCTTTTGTGAAAGAGATGACAGCAGTTTATAGTACCAATCAATAGAAATACAATCAAAAACCATTTACAATCTAACTAAGTAAGGCAGCCTTCAGAGCTATGGGGAATAAGTATGTTTTGAAGATCATCTAACACTCAGAGGGTTGGAAATTTTTCTTAAGTCTGAAGGCAGGATGCCACAAAGAACAGGGTCAACCTCTGACAAGGTAACATCTAAAATGTTAGGGTTAGGGTTAGACTAAAGTAGGTCTTGGCTGATGCAGCAGGGCTGTTCTTATGCTGCTATATTAAATTATATGCATTCTTCAAATATATTTTTCATGGGAACTGAAGGGATTGTTGATTAATTTATCAGCAACTTCACTAATACATCTTCTCTTACCCTGCATATTCGGAGCTGAGCAATTTTGAGCAATCCATAGAAAAATTAAGTTGTATGGCTCTGTTTGAATGTAAATCTATTGAGCTGATGGGCATATTTGGAATTCTGAGATCATGTTGTGGACATTGCCATGCAGAAAAGACTCATGTATCCTGTAGGACAGCAGTCCCCAACCTTTTGGGCACCAGGGACCAGTTCTGTGGGGAGAGGTTTTTCCAGAACTGAAGGAGGTGGCTTTGGGTGCTGCCTGTATCCCATGGATGGGGCTTTATTTATGCGACCAAGTTTATGGCATGCCATGGATCAGTGCCAGTCCACAAACTAGGGGTTGTTACCCTTCTCTAGGATACCTTGACCATCCAGTTTACTTCATATATCATTTGGTCATCTGCACCTATTTGCAAACAAATATGCCCAGAGTGGTGGGTTTGAGCCCACCACTCTTATTTCCTTAGAATGTTTCAGAAGAGACTATGTTGGAGCTAGTACTTTGCTTTACAGTAAGCTGACTTCCCACTTAATTATTAATTCTTATAAAAAAGAATATTTAAAAAGAAGTTGGTGGGACTAACTCCAAGCCTCAAGAGAAGCAGCTATAAGCACGGTGCCAAGGGGTACTTTTGTGTGATTAGCATCTTGTCTTCACTGTCCAGAGTCTTTTCCCATCATAAGTAGTCCTGCAATGCCAGTTTTTTGTTGCTTCACTGCATAGCAGTTCACGACAAGGAAAATATTGGTTGACTAGCTACAGTCCTTTGAATTATTCTACCCACCTCTTGTTGATCAGGCTGTACAAAACCTATTTTTAGAATCCCATTTTAGTTTCATTTGCAAAAGAGAACCTTATATTCTTCCGTAAATATATCTACAGTTATACTATGAAATCACATTATGCTATACCATAACAATTATGCTCCCATCACAAGGAATAGGAGAATAAAAACTGTCAGTGTATATCTTCTTTACTAAAGAACAGCGTAAGATATTCTTGCTGGGGTTCGGAGAAGCTCCTTTTGTGGCACAAATGTCCTCCATTGTTGCCCAGAATTAAATGCATTCACTTACAAAAGCACAACTGTAGTAAAAATATTAGCATGCAGATGCTCTGGTGTTTTGTTAATGCATTTAATTAGACACAATATCTTCATTGTTCTTTTTCTTTCTCTCATGAATGTGTATTATGGTATAGAATTTGATTAGCGTTAACAAGTAAAATTATATTTTTTTTGTAGAATCAGTATCTGATTTTCATTTCAACCTCAAAGTTTCTGTGTAACAAAATTTATGCTCAATTACAAGATATGAACATATCCATTGTAATTTTATACATTTAGAGTCAGCAAAAAAGTGGCTGAAGTTAAGGAAGGTGGCAGAAATATTATTAATGAACATGGCCTTTGGTTCCAAAGCTTTAATTGGGGTTGTTGTGATGAAGCAAAACTAATTTTAATGCCATATTTCATGCAATTAAAATTGGCAGCTATTATTGAGTGAAGCATTGCACCTTAAAATAAGAGTGACAGTCACAATTTTTAAAAGGCCACTGCTATCTTGATTGGATGTTGTCACTGCTGCAAATAGGGCACCAATCTATCAGTTCCAAATGAGAAACATATTGTGAAATCATAAGGAAATGTTATATTGTACATTTAGAATGTTAATATAATTTATTGCCATAGGCCAGGTATTAATAACTTGAAATGCTTTCTGCAATGATGAGGATTTTCACAAATGTTCATCAGTCAGGCTCCATTGCTTTTTCATAACAAACTGAAAAGCACATGAAAGCATCAGAAAAAATGGAATACAAGTAAAAGCAACAGAAGCAACCACATGTGCCTTATCATTATTTAAAGAAATGCCACATATTAGTTTGCACCCTACGTTAATATCGGTGGAAATCAATCACACCAGGAAAAAATCAGCATTTGGGTAACAGACAGGAAGCTTCATGGGATTTTGTTAAAGAATACAATCTTGAAATTTAATAAAGAAATATATGGTATATTTAAATATGATTCATCTTAAGTTTTAAATTAGGAATCATTAGAAATTTCTGGTAATACAGTAGTTTACCTTAACAATCAGTTGAGGAACATTGTCTTTCTAATGACTGACTTCAAGTGAATAAATACATATATATCAGCTTGTGTGATACATGGTGATTTATAAAGTTTTAATAGTATATATGTGCGTGTGTGTGTATGTATGTGTGTATATATATATATATATATATATATATATATATATATATATATATATATATATAGTCTTTGGTTCAGTAAAAGGCAGATCTGTTGCAGTTGCATATAATCTATGGTTTTTGTGTGAAGCAGCTAACTCAAGGCAAGGGGGAAGAAAGCAGCATTGTTCTAACATTCTGTTTTTCACAGGCCTGTATTCATATCTCATCCTTGTTGTTTGCAGGAGAGGCAGATGTGAACCAGAACAATGGGACCTCCACTAAGAGCAGAGCGGTGACAGACTCCAAGGGCACAGCGGATCCAAAGAATGCCTGGAAGGAAGCCAACCCAGCTGACACAACTGGTCGCCCCCATTTGGTCCGCCTCTTTTCCCGAGATGCCCCAGGCAGAGAAGACAACACCTTCAAAGATCGGCCCTCTGAATCAGATGAGCTGCAGACCATTCAGGAAGACAGTGCAGCAGCAGCTTCTGAGAATTCGGATTTGATGGCTTCACAAAAACGCTCCTCTTTCCGGCATGGTTCCAAACTTGCAACTGCAAGTACCATAGACCATGCTAGACATGGATCTCCACGAAGATACAGGGAACCAAGTCTACTTGATTCATTGGGCAGATTCTTTGGCGGTGACAAGTATTATCCGAGGCGGGGCAAGGTGAGCTCAGAGGAAAGGAGAACAGATTAGCAGCAAGAAATCTAAAAGGAGGGTGGGAGAAAAATCACAAGAACTGAATAATCACCACAGAGCAAGAATTGGCTTAGCCAAAAAGGATATTATCTATTAAGTTCTAATACAATGTTGGTTATTAGTCCAGTGTTTAAAATAATGTATTAGAAAATATCCCTACAAAAATATATAATAACAACCTTCAATTGACTGGGAACATTCTCTTAATCTTCTTAATCTTCTAACTGGATGCCTCAGTTTTGGTTGTCAGGATTTTTCAAAAGCCAGGATCTTTGTTGTTCACTTGTTGTAAAACTCACCCTATGTAGAATGAGAAAGGTGTTAGTCTTCTGTTGAATTTTTTTCCCCTCCTATCACACTGTTTGCAGAGTTTCTGAAAGCCTGGAGATGAATCCTAGAATGTTTGTAATTTGATGCAATACTTCTATGATATCTTTCTATGCAGTGACTTTGGTTTAAAGTATATTAGTTTAATGTCTGGGCAATTCCATGGCACTAGGCAGTGTTAGAAGACTATTGTAATGCAGAGCAAATGTGAAATCTGGTAAGAGCAAAGTATTCTCTTTTCCATCAAACAGAATGAAAAGTGTGGTAAAGTTAGACCATGTCTGTATTAAGTATATTTAACTGCACTTTTGATTAACATCAATTTTGAGGCGGAACATGAGAAATAACTTTTCTTACTTTTGAGTGGGGATGGCAGTGGCAAATTTCATGCCCCTAAATAAATGATAGGAATGTGTATCTTAAAGATGATAAAGAGAAAGCAAAACGAAGGTGCTGAGATACAAGAAAAACTTGTTTGCCTGTTGTTTTGTCTTTTAATGTTATATTTAATGTTTAACCAGTAGCATTCCCTGATCAAACTGGAAGGCATTCATTAACCTGTAGTCCAAACAAGCAATGCCAGTTAGTGTGAACAATGTTGGGTTTGCTAATAGCTCAGCAGTCTTAGGAGCAGCAGGGCAGTTTCTTATATTACTGTAAGAAAAGCCAGTTGATGTATTTTATTCCATTCTATATTTTTAGGCAAAAAATATCTTTTCTCTGCCACTGTATCTCTTTATGTGCTCATAAATTGATTTCCACATGTAGATTTATATCTACTGTCCATAAGTTAAATTCAGTAGTGGTTTAATTGTTGTTGCTTTGCTGTTCTGTATCAAATCTGATTTGGGGGAAATAGAGAAGCCTTAAGATATTTTAGTGCATCTCAGTCCTAAATACTTCAGCTGGGATTGGAGAGTATGAAACTTAGCACACTGTTGAAGATACCGGTGACTATTTCTACGAGTAATTCTTTATATCGTGGCACTTGGCCGCCAGGACTAGGAGTTTGGGTGCTATAACTCTCTTTTTTAATAGGATGTTGAATTGCTTTACAGTCTAGCCCTTGTAAAAGGGGAATCATATTATAGATTGGACCCCCTTGAAACAGGAGAGCAAGAAAGTAGCTACAGTTTTTTAACTGTAGTTAAAAAAATCTCTCCTAAGATTCTTTTTCAGAGGAATTCTGAAACTCTGTGTATTATTACAGTATTGCCCTGGCTGATCAATGTTATATAACTGTTGTATATATGGAAATGTTTTGAAGTGGGAAAACTGACTGATATGGCTTGCCTGTGAAATTCCCTATTTATGATCGATGAAAAGAACATTATGATAATCATAATCAGTCATGATTTTGAGACACCATCGTTAGCAAAGCTTCATTTCAAGCACCTAGTGGTAGGGAATTAAATCTGCTTCAAACTGTAGATGGCTCTGTATTGAGCAATAACTGCTGTTTACCTTGTACAGTGGATTTGTATATAGACAAAAACAGTTTTGTATGATATATGATTGTTTTGCATGGTTGATTCATAGCTTACTGTTGTCAGTTACCATTGCCTTCATTGATGC
Organism: Naja naja; assembly: GCA_009733165.1. NCBI lineage: Eukaryota > Metazoa > Chordata > Lepidosauria > Squamata > Elapidae > Naja > Naja naja. Next base: position 158,312,202 of record CM019150.1, read on the forward strand.
ATTTCAATTGTCACAACCTAAAACTCAGTGCCTCGAGGACAGAAACTAAAAAGCTATAAACAGTTCCAAATATTGTCTAGCTGGAACAGAACATCTGCTTTTAAATGCTGGACTGTCGGTATTTGAGACAAAATCTTTAACAAATGGCTATGCCATTGTGCAACAGTGTTATTCTCTGAAATAATAATGCTGGTAATGAAAAAGTATCCTAGGAATCCATTCCAGGAGAAATTCAAAACTGGAAGTTAATTCAGTAAGTGCTATAAACTTTTGTTAATACTATATGCGTATGTGTATGCTTTTAGGAAAACATAGAATTATTATCATCCTAGACTTTCTAGACTTTTGTGAGTGGCAGAAAAGGGTTTGTCCATAACTATGTCAGAATAGCTGGAAATACACTGTATCCCCCCTATTAAATGTATCTAGTTATTGTATATAAATAGTTAACACAAACAAGCACTGTAAAATTTTGAAAGCATCTGGAAAATGATATCTTGCTGCCCTTGTACTGTATCTTGTATTCAAAGAAGAAAATATCTGGGCAATCCAAATCATGAGGGAGCAAGCTCACTGTCAATCCTGAGAAGTAATTCAGACAAGAAAAACACTCATGAGTACAGACTCCATCTTTATTGTAAAGTTACATTAAGAGAATCTTGCCTGTCAGAAAATACCTATCTCCCCCTCACTTTTACAGTGCAAGAGGAGGGTCCTTTCTGAGGCGTTTATCATGCATCTCTTCCTTTTGTGGGCTCAGCTGCCTCTTATCTAATCATTCTTCCACCTGACTCCCAAGGTCATTCTCACATACCATGATATTCAAGACCTTTTTTCAAATGGAACAAGCATTAAACTAAAATTATGACCCTATACCTCGGTAAAAGTTCAGATCCTATATACATGAAAAGTATTTTGGATTTGTAAAATTATAAGATAGGAAGAGCTTCTTGAGCTACCAGAAATGTTATCTAAACTCAGTTGGAAAGGATGCCAGAGTTCAGTGTAACTTAGGATGATGGTTAGAGGAATATGCTAAATCCTAGTTTATATAACTGATCTGCCCACATCAGTGAATATTGGAATGCAGCAAACACAGTAACCCTTTTGTCCAGAGAAGCTGCTGACATTCAGTGAAAGAACATTATAAATTCTTTGGGAGAGACATTTTCTTATTAATATCCAGGGATGAAAAAAACACATGTTTGAATAATAATATGCTTTGTTTAAAGAGAGTGGGATGGAGGAAAGCCTGAAGAATACTTATTTTGTTTCTACCTCCTCTTCATCTTTGCAGGATGCAGATTCTCTGCTACCTTGTTATTTAAGAAACGTGAAAGGAAGGGATAGAAAAATAATAAAAGGCATGAAAATGAATATATAGCTGTAGGCTTCTTTGTGGTAGGACGCAAATCACCTATATATCATCTTAAATATATACACAGTGAGAGAGGAAATTACAGTTAATAAAGAACAAATCTGAGGTTTGAAATTGTTGGGTCTGATTGTCATATAAATTGACCTCAGATTACCTCTAAAATCAAGCAACTGCAACATGAACAACTGCATTTCCGAAGAAACCCTATTAATGAATTTTATGGAATGGGAAAGGATAAGTGCTTCCCCAAAGATGCCTTTCACCCTAGTTGCATTAAGGAAGAGCAAGCTGGCTATTTGTATCTTGGATGGCAACCTCCAGTCAAATGGTTTCAACAATTTAAAATGAATATCCAGTTGACACAGAAAGGTATTTTTATAAATATTTTTTTATTAAAAGAAGGTCTTACGAAGATTTTAAAAACTACAGAAATGTAAAATAAATAGAATAAGAAACAGATCATAAAGGGATAAAAGAAAAAGTGAACCATAACAAAAATGGAAAAAGAAAGGTAGCCAAAGAAGCCATTTCTGATTTTTCTTTGCAGCTGTTGCAAGCATAGCAATTATCACCTCCACTCTCCTATATTGCATATCATAGCTCTTTTCTTCCCATAAACTAGCTTTTTTAATCAATGCATCCTGAAATCAGCAGTTCATTTTTATTCATTTTCAGCAAAACCATTGTAAAGAGTTTCCAGTCTTTTATAAAAGTAATGCAGTTGTCTAATTAAACAATTTAGCCATTTCTACAAACTCAGCCATTCATAATACATTCTTCCATTATTCATGTATCTATAGTCCAGCACAGAGATATTATTATTATAAGCCTGTGTAGTTTCAGAACCTCTTAATTCCAAATAATAACATTTTTATAGAATATAGCAGGGGGGGGAAATGACGCATGTAGTGCCAAACACGGTGTTTCCAGACATTTAAGCAAGCATTCACTAAGATTCACTGAAGTGAATCATACATTATCATATCAAAGAGTCAGTTCAATGGATGATTTTAGAAAGCTGGATTAGATGCTTGTATCATTTGAAAAATGATTCTGTTTTCATGGTAGAACGTAAAATTATTTCTTTACATCGAAGTATTACCTTCTGATACCTTCTTACTAAGATTATTATTTTATTAACCATTTAAAATTAGTTTGTCATTTCAAGCCCATAACAGTTACGGGATGGTCCTAAAGATTTCTATGAGTTAGCTACCCAGAATGCACCCCTTTCTGGCATGAAACTTTGAGATCTTTGATTGTCCTAATTATCCATACAGCTTCTAAATAACTTACTGAGAGCCAGTTTGGTGTAGTGGTTAAAGCACCAAGGTACAAACTGAGAGACTCAGTTTGATTTTGTATTTGATTTTGTAGCAGTTAACTGGAAGGGGTGGATTTTTTTCTAAATGGCCCCAGTTCCTTTTGTAAACCCAGCATAAGACCATTAGACTGCACTCTAGAATGACTTTGTCAATCCAGATTCCAATGAAATGTCAGCAACTAAACTATTTCAGCTTAGCAACTCTTGCTACTCAGGAGGTATGCACTGGTGAAAACATTACTGGAATTTTTTAGGCTTAATGACATAGCAGACACATTTTCTATTTAATGTAGCATCTAAATCTTTTATATGATTATATTCTCCAAAATAGGTGCATGTAAAATCAATTGAAATAGTTTCTGGTTAAGCTTCAGATAATCACATTTTGTCAATAAGAAACTGGACAGGAACATTTCAGGAATAAAAAAGCTTGTTTTTTTTCCCTCACAACATATGTTTGATCATTGTTAATATGAATTGAATGATGTAAGTCACATTCAGACAATCATATCTTGATTTATTAAGCTAAAATATTCATTGTCCTTTTATAAATACCTTCCATGTTTTACTCCTCTCTTTGCAACAAGCCTTGAATAAACCAGAGAATCTTTGGGTTTCTATCTGGGGTATTCAGAAGAAGCTTAAAATAGCACATTATCATTTCAGTTTGTTTAATTGTTATGAATCTTATAACTGTAATTTATTGGTTCAACAATTCCAATGATGTCAGAAGTTGTGGTTCACCAGGGACTTCTTATTTAATCTCAGACTATTCAAAGTGGAAAGTAAAATAGAAAGTAAAAAGCAAAGCACTTGTTTCAGTTTAATAGTACCGTGTTTCCCCGAAAATAAGACCTACCCCGAAAGTAAGACCTAGCACTATTTTCTAAACCTGCCCTAATATAAGACCTACCCCGAAAATAAGACCTAGTGTAAATCTCCAGTTCCAGGAAGACTTTTCAGGGAGCAACTGTGCACCCGCGAAACACCCCCTACACACTCACACCCACTATTTGGCACCATAAATATATAAGACCTACCCTGAAAATAAGACCTAGTGTGTTTTTGGGAGCCAAAAAAAATATAAGACAGTGTCTTATTTTCGGGGAAACACGGTAATAGCTATAATGTACTTTCATTGCAACATATTTGGAGAAATTAGCTACATCAATAGGACCTTTTTGTTTTCACTCTTAAGTTTTTCAATATGTATATACATTCTGAAAGAAATGATGTACTGTGACTTTTTCTTTGTTGTGTCTATAAAACCCTTGTAGATTTTGTGTGACTGAGATATAAATTATAGCATTGTAAAATATATAATCAATGTTACTACCTTTCCAGAGTTTGTGATTAACATGATTTTGTTTCAATATTTGATCTTCGTAAGCATTGGTAAAGGACTTCTTAAATACCCTTCTCACTGCAAAATGGTGTACTAAGTAGTTAATGCATTATGTTAATACATTAACATCTTATGGTCATTGTCATATGTTTTCATACTGTATTCTGTTGATTGGGATCAAGAACTGTGGGCTTTGAAAGATAGCTGATTTGACGTGAGAAGAACACCAACATGTAAAATAGATAACTGTAACAAGCTTCAAATAAAATGGATCATGTTAAAGGGATTTACAGTTTGGCTCGATTAAATAAATAAACCCTCAGAATGTACACATCACTGATATGTAATAATTCAGTCTTCAGAGATTGCTACAAAATGTGCTTGCCTCTTACTGGACTTTTCTAAGTGTTCTTTATGGAAACCACTCTTTTTTTCCCACTGTAGCCATAAATTGTGCTCTTAACTATATTTATTATCATCCAAAGCTAACTGAAAACCATCATTTGGTCTTCTAAAATGTACAGAGTTGGTGAACTGGTATCTTTAGATTTGCAGAGCTGATTTTTGCAACAGAATAAGAATCCTAGCCTTTAGATTTGCAGAGCTGATTTTTGCAACAGAGAATTTTGACTGAATTTCCTGTGGTCTTAGTCTAATATTCAAATCAGTTCAGACCCTGACAAGTTCAAACTGCTCTTTATTGGGGTTAGTGATTAGAAGAAATGAAAAATAGAAAAAAATAACATTTTCTGCTTTTAATTGGAAACTACCCCACTCTCAACATGCAACCTCTAAAGATTAAATCTGGGGAAATGTATCCTTGGGCAAAAACAAGAAAAGATTCTGCAATCACATTAGCTGAAGTTCAACCAATGTTTTGATGTCAAGAAAAAAGGTAAAATATATATGTATGTAGGTCTTGGTGTATTCGGGTCTTGTCCCATGTAAGATTGAGAATACCTTGGTGACGTTTTGGTGAGATCCCACTCGCCATCTTCAGGCTGGTGTCTTCAGCTTTGTGCTTGTGCCAGCAAAGCGTTCGAGCTGCCTTCTCTATAAATACTGGAGGGGAGGTGTGGTGTGCTGGCTCTGCTGTAAGCGGGTTGGTTGGCTGTGTTTTTGGCTGTATTGTCGCTTCTTGACTGGTTGATGGAATTGAATCAAGAAGCGACAACACAGCCAAACACACAGCCAACCAACACAGCACACCACACCTCCCCTCCAGTATTTATAGAGAGAAGGCAGCTCAGATCACGCTTTGCTGGCAGAAGCACAAAGCTGAAGACACCAGCCTGAAGATGGCAAGTGGGATCTCGCTGAAATGTCGCCAAGGTATTCTCAATATGTAGGTCTTGGTGTATTCGGGAACGAAGCTGAAGACACCAGCCTGAAGATGACGGATGAGATTTCGTCAAACAAGGTATTCTCAATCTTACATGGGACAAGACCGAATACACCAAGACCTACATACCTTTACCCGTGAAAATCTGAATATATATATATATATATATATATATATATATATATATATATATCCTCCCACGTGAAATGCTTTACTTCTGACAGCCAACTCTCTAGCTCTCCAGGCAAGCATGAGAATTAATCCTTATTTTTTTTAATTAACTAGCAAGCCAGAAATTCTCTAAAGAAAACTATGGTATAAGAAAAAATATTTCTGTAAACAACACTATCTTTCATTAACATTCCCCTTTTGAGTTGAATCTGCGGATTCAAATGTCCTGCAGCATAAGATGATAGAATTCATAATAGAGAAGTATTGAATATACACAAATGAAAAACTCTAATACTTCAGGGCATGATTCAAAACAAAAAATGTTAAAAAGTAAATATGCCGCTTTTTAAGAGAAAGTCACATCAGCTGAAGTTCTGAATCAAGTTTCTCTGCTTATCAACCAGCTCATTTGGAATCTGCTTATGTTGATGCAGACCTCTGAACGATACTTGAAATGTTTTTCAGACACAAATAAGAAATCCAGGAGTAGGACATGAATAGGACATGAGTACAGTGTATAGGATAGGAATATAGTCATGCTTTCATGTTACTTTTGCTCAGCAACTGGTAGAACAAAGCACATTGCTACTGGTGTGGCTATACAGTGCAAGTGATTAGCTTTATCCTCTTCAAATTAAAACCACTCAAAATGGTAACCACTATTGTATTTTTGGAAGGAACCTCCACTGGTTGGAGGTTATCATTTAGGCAAATTGCATGACAAATTCCAATCTTTTTTGCTTTCTGAAGCCAAAAATCAAGACATCCAAGCAACAGTAAAGGAGAAAGGAGTTTCACTACTAAGCACAATTTCAAAGATACGATGAATTTGACTAATAGCTGCCCATATGCAGAAGAATGCTATAGATACGGCTTTTACATATTGGCTACTGGTTCTTAATAAGTCTGGTAATCTGCAATAATACTATAGGCTCAGGATTTAAATGCATATTATCAAAATTTTGTACAATACCATATAAATTTTTTTTGCACAATACCATATAAATAAGCAGGGCAAGGATTCCCTGTTCATTCCAAAAAGTTATTTGTATGTGCCCAATTTTTATGTTGTGTATTTTTAATGTTTTGTAATAATTCCAAACAAATATATGGGAATGCAGCATATTTTTGTACACAATCGTTCTGCCTCCAGTCCAGATTCATTATTCTATAGGACCCAAATTCACCTTTTTCTATTTATGAGGCTATCTGTTGTAGAAGTGAGGAAATATTTACCCAAATTTGATACACAAAACTCCATGCTTTAGTTGCCAATTGATTTCTCATTTAATTTAGGCAACTTCTTTAATCCATGGCTTGGCACTTTAATCTCCTCAGGGCTGCCTTTTCTAGCCAATTTTGACCCAACCAATTAGATCTATCAGGGAGAAACAGCTCCTACTCCCATACTTTGGGAAGGTTCAGAGAATGATGCAAGTGAAGACTACTTTATTGGTTGATTGATTGACTGACTGACTGATCAATTTATTGATTGATGGATTGACAGATTGATTGGATTGGATTGGATTGCAGTGTCAAAGGTAGATTAGCCTCTTTGGGGCAAACTGTCTGGCTCACTCTTTGCCACTTTTCCATATATTTCTAAAGAGTGAGAATCCTATTTTAGAGCCTTTCTCTGAGCTGAACTATTGTTGCCATCTATTTTTTTACATTTGTTGTGTTGCATTTTTATTTTTATAATGAGGTTGTTTTTACATTGTAGTTTTAATGGGAGCTGCCCAGAGTAGTTCTCTTATTGAGGCAGCATATAAATACGTTAAATAAATGCATAAATTCATGTTTCTACTAAATACTAAGCAGTGTTTACCCTTTTAGGAAGAAAAAATAATAATGCAAAGCAAACAAAATATTCCCAACATACCTCAGAAGAAAGTCATCCTCTTACCTATCTCAGTTATATATTCATACAACCTGACTCTGGTAAGAACTGTTGCAATTAGCACTGATCAATGCAGCCTATTCATTAAGTCCTATTCAGTTTTGCTCCATGTGAACTAAACAGTGTTTCTGAGAGTGCAGCCAACAGGGAAGCACACTTCATATGTAAAAGCACCAGAAGGAAAGACAAGAAGCAATGCATGATGCCAGTGAGTGAGTGCGCATTGGCTGTAGCTGAAAATCGTTCATCGGGATGGCCCATAGCCAGTTTAAATCTCTCCCCTTTAAGGTGTAATTAGAAAGAGAAGCAGGAAATACCATCTTCTTTAATGATGTCCATGGGTGAATGTGGCATATGCATGTGTACTTCTCAACTTACAGCTATTCATTTAATGATGTGGCTTCCACATGGTCACACAATCAAAATTTGGACACTTTTGCCAACTGGCATGTATTTCTGACGATGCAGTGCCAAGGGGTAATGTGATCACTTCTGACAAGCTGAGGAAGTGGGGAACCCAGGTTCACTTAACAACCATATTGCTGAGTTAACAACTGCAGCTAAAAACTGCCACAAGAAAAATCGTAAAATGGGGCTGAACGTAGTCAACAGCTGTCTTGCTTAGCAGCAGAAATTTTGGGTCCCATTGTGGTTGTAAAGCGAGGACTACCTATATATGATCACTGAGTTGAAGCTAACTTGGAAAAGTAGTTGAAAACGTCATCCGATGTAGAAATTTGCAATTGAATGTCTGAACAGGATCCATTGTAACGATCATGTAATATTTAACCACTCTGTTTCCAGGCAGATGTTTAGGGACTAGTTATGAAAATCACTATATAGGTGGTGCATCTGAAGAAACTGAAATGTCCCATACAGGGTCTTTGGAAGAAGCATTACTCTCAAGCTTATCACTTGTGGGAGGCAGTCTTGATGAAAATTCAGGGCCCTCTAAGTAGCTACTCCTAAAATTTGGAACTTCTTACCCATGACACAAATTTGCTCTTTCGCGAGTCTTTCCAGGAGCAGACAAATACATTATATTCAAGAGGACTCTTCCACTGTCAATGTTTATAAAAGCACAATTTTTTTTATATTTTCTTCTTCTACTTATTATGTTTTTATGTTTTATTTTTTTATGTTTTCAATGCATACTAATTACTTAGGGTAATTTAGGGTAACTTACAGCAGTTAAACTGTCACCAAATTTAAAATATTTGAAAGTCAAAACAAGCACACTTACAAAAGTATTTAATAAGAATTGTAAATCTAGCAGAGGGATAAGGTGGCTTCTACTAACATTTAAGTTACCAGGGAAGAAATTGTTTGCTTATAAAAGGATATCTTTGCCTGTGGCTGAAATACTACATACCAGTAGAAGAATATCACTCCCAAGTATGAAGTAACAAGTTTAGTTTCAGCCACTAAGAAAGTCTTTTTTCTTACCTCAACTATATAAACATATCCAGAAGGATCTCTCTATCAAGACTGACTGGTACTGGAAGAGGGGGCTCCTGAGAAATCTTGAACAAATACTTTGAATTATGCCCAGGAAGAAACGGGTAGCAATTGCAGCTCTTGTAGAAAGATATGATATGATCCTGCCTGAAACTATTCATCTACAATCTTGAAATTGCATTCTGAAACAGAAGTAGATTTCAAAGAATCTTCAACAAATAGAGTGGTTTTCAATATTCCAGTTTGGATACACCTAAGACATGTATTCCAATAATCCAATCTGACTTTCTCAGGAACATTTAAGCCGAGTATTACTTTATTTTGCCTTTGTTGTTGTTGTTGTTGCCGCTCATATTTTATCTTCATGTAATTGCTGGTTTTCTTCAGCAGCATTTTTTTAATTACATTTATATGCTGCCCTTCTCCGAAGACTCAGGGTGGCTTACAATTTTTGGGATACAACCCAATGTGCTCAGCAATAGCCTTCATTCCATTGTATATGCCTGCTTATTACTAAGCGGCATTTTTACAAAGTCAGCTTATTGCCCCCAACAATCTTGGGTCCTCAATTTACCTGCCCCGATAGGATGGAAGGCTGAGTCAACCTTGTGCCTGGTGGGATTCGAGCCTGCAGTAATTGCAGGCAGCTGGAACTTAAGTGCATTTAACAGCCTGCACCACCAAGGCTCTTTTTTTGGCAGAAATACTTCAGAAAGTTCAATTAAATAAATGTTAGCTATATTAAATTAGAAAGTGGAAGTTAATTTTGGAAAGAGTAATTTCATTCAGACATGAACACAAATATTGTTCTATATAATGTCCAATGCAAAGTGATAACGCCCTAGAATAACACATATAACATAATATTGAGTGGTTTATGCTTACAATTGATTCAAAAGAGGCACTTTAAACTACACAACTACAGCCACTAGAAGAAGCCATGTTGCTTTAAGGAAACAATTGAGAAAAGATGCAGCTGCTTTAAAAATGTACTGATGCTTCCACATATTCTGAAACTTCCCTTCTAAGTCATCTCAAAGTATGCACAGTCCAATTATATAATACAAGAGCTATTAAATATGGCCTGAAAAACAATGAATAATCACTAAACGGAAACAAAGGTTCAAGATGAATGTAGATCATTGCTGCCAGCTAGTGGTTTGTCAGGGATCTGCGGCCCAAATTCAGTAAACCTACTAATAAATTATATGTTCCAGTCTTTTCTAGTTTGACTAAATATTGAAAGAAATATTATCAGAAAACCTTCTGAAATAATAGTTTTTTATTACAGGACATTTTAACATTCTTTCATATAACTAATTTTCTTTCAGTGAGTTTCAGAACTTCAATAGTTTAAAAATCATATTACTTCTAAACTCAGAAGATAACGGGAAGGACTACATTTTCAAAGTAAAAAAGGGAATTATAAGAATTATTACCGGGCATAAATTGTGGACAGCCTGAAATTGTCTGTGCTCAAACATGACTTATCTACCAACCTATCCTATCCCATAGTGCACTTGGAAGATTGAATGTATTCTAGTTTAATATTCAATTTTATCAAGAGTATTACAGTTTTTGAATTTAATCACATTTTAAGCACAAGAAGCCCAGGTTTGAATACATATTACCCGCACCCTCAAAAATAGGGTCATTTTTTAAAAAATAATACAAATTTTATCTTATTTTTTTTCTTTCAGTTTTATTTCCTATTCAATGTATGGTTTTAAAAATGTATGCTACAATATAACAAACAAAAACAATAATATCTTTTTCATAAAGAGAAATACATTTACTGTATTCTGCAAAACCTTGTACTGCAATGATTTGCTAGATTTTCAAATGTGCACCAAAAATCTTTGCTACACGTTGCAACAAGCCCAATTTTCATTGTGGAATCTAATACAAAAGTAAATGTTATTTTATATTTATATGTAGTAACTATATGGATCTTTTTTATCTTGCTTGTTTTTTCTTGCTTTTGTCATATCCAGTTTATTTTGATAATTATTTCAATTACATTTTGAGGTTTTCTTTCTTCACTGTATAACCACTATCATTTGTGTTGGTGATGTAGGGCGTGTATGTCCTTGTGTCTGTGTATCTGCATGTTGATTCACTATTAAATACATTTTTAGAAAAAGACAAAATGTTAAATTTCTCTGAAATAGACTGCTAGGCTAATGCAACTATCATTGGCATTTGCTGGAGAACAGCAGGCAAACATAGCATATGAAAAGAAATAAGGCCAGGCTGCAACTCTGTAATTATTTACAAAATCATCATACCTGTGGTAAAAATCATACTTTTTACTTGCAGAAGACTTAAATAGGTTCAGATTGGCCATTTCAAAAACTCTAGCCGAAATTGTAATAATGAAACCACAATTGTCATTGTGGAGTTCTTCCTGAGCAGAGTGAGATGAATTTCTCAATATACTTTGGTATATAATGTACTGCATAAAGAGCCTTACTAATAATGCATATTGCTTTGGCACTTCTGGGATCTTCTGTTAATGGAGCAAAGCAGATTTTGAAAGAAACTATCCCAGCAGTTGTTTTTTTTTTTCATGCTATCTTTCCTCTTAGAGTTACCTGTTTCTGTTCAGATGCAATATACGTATTATATTTTCCAGATGCAGGTACTAGAATGACAGTGATTTAAAGAATACAGTTACAAGAAAGGGCCTAAATATAGCCTTTTCCAACCAATAGTTTCCAGAGTTTGGGATTATAAATGCTATTTTTTTCCTGCCAGATTGGAAAATATCCAAAACATAGGACTGAAATTAGCATGTAGTTTATGCAATCTATGTCGTCCTTTCTAAATGACAGAAAAATGTCCATTACTTGCATCTTAAATTCTTAGTTTTAAAAGTGTCTTTCCCCCCCTCACAATGCCTTTCATCTAGCACTGATTATTTACAAAGTTCTGTTATTTTAATAAGATTTGATAGGAAAGCAGTACTGGATTCACTTGTAGCTTTAATTGACTAAGTGAAGGACCCATAGCAGTTATATTAGTGCCATTGGTATTGCAGAGAAATTGCTTACATGGCTGCAACTTATATATTTGGTTAAGAAAAGCTGCACCAGTTGAAATATTGTCTTCTCAACAAGTATCCAAGGTCCCCAATGATCATGCTTCATTTGTTCTTGCAAACACATCATTGATAGATCTTCAATAGCAAAAACTCACGCCATCTTTCAGAATAAGGCTTTGTTTGGCGCAAGTCAAGAAAGAAATGAGCAATTTTATTTTATTTTTCAATGCACTTATCACGTCTCTCATATAGCATAAAACCAATAGATTTTAAAAACCGTTAAACACATCAATTTCGATTAAAATAAAAAACTAAGATTTCAGGTAACAAGAGACCTGAGCTGGTTGTGCTTCTAAAAAAACAAAAAGGCAACAAGTATACTTTTGATCCAGCTCCAAAGCTATTGGAGAACACATAGCTTTCTGATGTCGGAATCAATCTCAAGGATAAGAAGAGCCCTGTCTTTGTAGCCCATCCTCTTTCAGAGGAAAAGGGGAAGCCAGGTGGTTGAAAACAATAACAACAACAAAGCTTTACAGCCCCAATTTTCTTCTCCATCATCCCCACATTTAGTTGGACTCCACACACCCCCCATTTAGTTGGATGACTGGCATGTTAAAAGAGCTTTCAGTCTAGAGTCACCTCACCACTCAGCTCTTATCTACTAGCTTTTATCTACCTGAAAGTGCCTGGTTGCCTTGGTAATTCTTGTTGCTTAGTTACAAAAGCTGGAGATGAAGATGGCCCCATCTCTTGTGTTTCAGTAGAACTGGTTCCCCAGGCAATTGAGGGCAGTCAGGATTTATATATATATATATTTCAGGAGATTACAACACAAAACCTCAGGAGGTTGCAACACAGACAATGACCCAGGAGATAACAGCACAAGACCCAGGATGTCACAACAATAAAACTCAGAAGGTCATCACACAGCCCACTACCCAGGTAGCTAAAACACAAAAGGCTGAAGGACACACAGCCACTACCTCAGCCACACAGGCTCTTACGAAAAAGCCAACCAATCAGCAAACACCAATTCCATCAACCAATCAAGAAGCGACAACACAGCCAAAAACACAGCCAACCAACCCGCTTACAGCAGAGCCAGCACACCACACCTCCCCTCCAGTATTTATAGAGAGAAGGCAGCTCAGATCACGTTTTGCTGGCACAAGCACAAAGCCGAAGACACCAGCCTGAAGATGCCATTGGGATCTTGTCGAAATGTCACCAAGGTATTCTCAATCTTACATGGGACAAGACCCGAATACACCAAGACATACACACACACACACACACACACACACACACACATATATATATATATATATTCAAGGCACCTGAGATGGAAGTGTGCCAATCTTATTTGTAAAACCAAATCTGTTCAAACCAAACAAAGAGACAGTAAGATGCCCACCTTGAAGCCACGTGTATCTCTGTAAATAGGAAAGCTTCCAATGACTGATGTCTTTCCCCAACCTGGTGCCTTCAGGATGAGAGACATCCCAGAATTTCTATAGCGTACATTGAGAAAAAAACCCACTGCAGCAGGTGCAGGCAGGATGTTTGTATGAAAGCCAGAAGAGTCCTCTTGAGCTTCATTTTCAATCATGACCAGGATATATCTCTTTTCTTGCGTGTGGTTGAAAACTAGCTATTGGAAAAGGAGATCAGGATGTTTAAAATGAATTCAAAACAGAAACTGTTTCCCCAGAGAACACTCTGATTTGAGAACCATTAAGTATTGTTAGGTAGTAGCCTGTCAATGATTCTTTCTTGGCTCTAGCTATCCATGGGTAAAGCAGGAATGACAGATATTTCAGAAAGTTTGTTAACATTTACTGTATTTCCAATTTTTGTCTTTCTCCCTCCCTCCCTCCCTCCCTTCCCCTCCCTCCCTCCCTTCCTTCTTTCCCTGAAAACAAGATGATGCAGCATTAAATAATGCATTTTCGCAGCATCTGAGCAATCGCTCAGAAAAGACACTCAGTCACTTGGTTTTAAAAAGTCATTTCTTACATAATTCAGCATTTTCATTCAACTGACTTGGTTTAGTTTATGTGGATATGACTGAACTGCATTTGCTGACTTGATAAAAACTATTCCAACTTATGATGGTGACTTGAGAGGAAAAATTTTTCAGAAATTTGAGAGGAAAAAAAAATACCCAAACCATTAATCAGTTCACAGAAAGCCGTCTGTAGAATAACTGGTGCAGGGTGAAGAAGAATGACTTTTTACTAAAATGCAGCACTGAAAGTTGGGGTCTCCAGCCACGCAGTGAAGCCCAGTAAAAACCTTTGTTTAATTGTAGTTTTTAAGGTTCAATGGATGTAATCAAGAGAGCCAGATTTTATTTTTGCTTGTACGGTTTTGATCTCTCACAGAATATTCAAATCTGGTTCTTTGCCCCAGGCTAATGTTTCACAGGCTTGTTACTTTGTCTCCAAACATTTAACTAATAGGTGTCTTTGAACAACATGGGTCTCTAGCATATCCTTTATCCTGGCCTGTTAGCTCAAATCTGTGCTGTGGCAGCACATAATTCAGGATGTATTAAGCAATTATGATCATTCAGCCAGAGCAACAACAACAAAAAAAGGAAGCTGAAAAATCTTCAATTGCACACACAATAAAGGACGGTGCTATCACAAATGAAGCCAGCATGTTTATCTACCCCATTTGTTCCTTTTTCTTTTCTTTTTCTTTTAATTCTCTCCCCACCTATCCTTGGATATGAATTGCAATGGACTCCCACGAGGTTTTATCCAGACAGCCTAATTTTCACATACCCTCTGTAGAATTTCATCTTAACAATGGACATCAGATGAGTCAACGGACCATCAGATAAACAGTTGACAGGAAACAGTGGGAAGTTAGCAGACTCTATTTGTCAGAAATCTCCATTCCCACCCCACTCCAGGAGAAAGTTACTGCAAAATTCCATTCCCTCCCCACCCCACTAACCTGCTTTCCAGCTCCATCCTCCTGTGCAGGACAACAAAAGAAGACCCAGCCAATCAGCTGGGACTTGGGAGGCAGAGAATAGATGGGGCTAGGGCCAGTCAGAGGTGATATTCCGAAGTACTCAAAATTTCCACTACCGGTTCTCCGAACTACTCAAAATTTCCGCTACCGGTTCTCCGAACTACTCAAAATTTCCGCTACCGGTTCTCTGAACTACTCAAAATTTCCGCTACCGGTTCTCCGAACTACTCAAAATTTCGCTACCAGTTCTCCGAACTACTCAAAACTTCCGCTACCGGTTCTCCGAACTACTCAAAATTTCCACTACCGGTTCTCCGAACTGCTCAAAATTTCCGCTACCGGTTCTCCGAACTACTCAAAATTTCCACTACTGGTTCTCCAGAACTGGTCAGAACCTGCTGAATACCACCTCTGGTTGGACTAGAAGACCTCCAAGGTCCCTTTCAATTCTGTTATTCCATTATTCTCTTTCGGATAAATCTTTCCTTACAGGAGTGACTAGATCAAATCAGCATTGGAATTTGCATTACATTTTAACAGAGACTTTTTTTTTAATGGAAAGATTATTATACAAGCTTTCATAAAGAGTAAGCTCCATAACTCAATAAACTAGAATAAAAAACAAATAGCTGTATAATTTTGAAGTACTTTGCAAACTTTCTTTCAGAGCCTCTGTAATCTATAATGACAAGCCAGCATTAGTGGCAAAAGGAAAGATTATTCATTCAGACACTATATTCAAATTTTAATTTAGGTCTTCCTGGAACCGAAGGTAAGTATGTGCATATTTTTATGATACCCAAGAAAAGTTCATGAAATTGACATTCTAAAATATACACTCTTTCATATATTATTTACTGCACATTGTGTCATATTTTGCCTATAGATTCAGGCTCTCATTCCACCAATATACATGGGAGTCACAAAATTCTTCATAGGGTGGCAGGTAGAAGGAAAAACTGGCACATATTTTAATTCCCTCCAGATCGGTCTATTAATCATTCTTAAATATGGAAAGTTATTTCAAGAGAGCACAGTGTTTTGCCCTCCATTCGCCACCCAAGACATCAAGTAACCCTGGAAGTGAATAATTATATGGATAGCTACAATCGCACTTCTCAAAGTATTGATCTTTATGCAGCCAAGATAATATATTAGTCTTGAAGATTTGCAAAACTAGATGCAATATTCTAGAGGAAGAGAGAATATGCTAATTGCAACACTGAACAAATTCATTTCTTGCTACATCATTCTGTGGAGATTCCATTTGTCCTTATGACTTATCTAGTTCATGGTATGATATATGAGGTTAATTACAGGTTGCCTGTGGCTTAGGGCTGCATGCTCCAGGTTCCTTGCAGCTGACATTATATCAAAATAGCCAAAGGCAACATTTCCAATATTAAGGTGGTATTAAGGCTGAGAATTGCCCCTGGGAGGTTTCAGTTCCTATCATCAACCTTAACTCACCACTCCCAAAAGAAAATCACAGTAAGGACAAGAATTGGCTGTGTCCCTTTTCAGGATCTCACAGCATAAGCATGAGCTGCAGTGGCACAGTGGTTAGAATGCAGTACTGCAGGCTACTTTTGCTGACTGCCAGCTGCCTGCAATTTGGCAGTTCGAATCTCACCAAGCTCAAGCATGACTCAGCCTTCCATTCTTCCGAGGTGGGTAAAATGAAGAC
This sequence comes from Naja naja, assembly GCA_009733165.1. Taxonomy (NCBI): domain Eukaryota; kingdom Metazoa; phylum Chordata; class Lepidosauria; order Squamata; family Elapidae; genus Naja; species Naja naja. Next base: position 158,328,838 of record CM019150.1, read on the forward strand.
CCAGATTGTTGGGGGCAAAATGCTGACTCTGTAAACTGCTTAGAGAGGGCTGTAAAGCACTGTGAAGTGGTATATAAATCTAAATGCTATTTCTATAAGCAGAAGGCCAACTGTATGTATGAGTATGTGTATGTATATGTATATGATGTATGAGTATGTGTATGTATATGTGAATGTGTACATGTATGTGTATGCTAAATTTCATCTCCAGGCCTGTCAAATAGGAAGAACGTTCATTATGACTTTGTTTAACAGCAGCTTTTTCTTACAATTTCATACTTTACTTCATTTTTGCCATGCATGTTTTAAACACCTGTGCCTAAAGACGATGTCTTCTCAGTTTAAAGGCATTCAGGTTTAGAGTAATGCTTGGTTTAATAAAAAAAATAATGATTTGCTAATTTCTTTGCTTTTCTTCTGGATCGTGTTAATCCAGCATTGCTTCTAAAATTTTCAGTGGAGACGAGCCATCAGTTCTCACAAGCACAAAATAAAGGGCACTTAATAAGCATCTGCTCACATTTTAAATGTGGTTCAGTCATGTCCACAGTTAAGTGCTGCTGATGAATGTATTCTTCATATGTTTACATACTTTCTGTATTGAGTTTAAAGAGGTGACCAACTCCTAGGTGGTCTTCTGTATCTACCCTGGAATTTAGAGGCCCAGGGAAAATTAGCCGTTTGGCTAGCCTCATCTGACCTCTCTTTTTCTATTCTTTCCTACTCAACAGAGGGTTGGAAAAGTTAATTGGGTTAAGAGCAGCCATGGGCAAACTACAGCCCGGGGGCCGGATCCGGCCCATTCGGCTGTTCTATCCAAGCCGCGGAGTCGAAAGAGCAGAGGGTTCTCTTGCTCTCCCAGAAGGCCACGTGAAGTAATCTAACTTTGAATTTATATTAATTCACACAAACACTCCATCCATGCTTTTGTTCTGGCCCTCTGGTCCAGTTTAAGAACCCATTGTGGCCCTCAAGTCAAAAAGTTTGCCCACCCCTGGGTTAAGAGGCTCATGACTGCCTGTCTCTCAGCAGGATAATTCTCTGGAAACAGAATGGAATGAAAACAAATTTGGTGTGGTAGCAGAAGCTAGCAAAAGAAACCTCAATGGTTAAATTGGCCTAGATCCAATTTCGGGCTGTGAAGAAAAGCAATCCAGAAAAAGAAAATCCCAATATATCCCGATGGGAAAACAGGTTGGGTAGCAGCTCAAATTCCCTCTGCCTTGCTCCATCCTGTTTTGTATGGCTTAGAGCAGTCATGTCCAACCTTGGCAACTAGACTTGTGGACTTCAGCTCCCAGAGTTCCCCAACCTCCACAGGTCTCAAAGTTGCATATCCCTGGCTTAGAGTGAAACTTATGCAAGTTCCTGCATAAGCATATACACAATCTACACAAGCATGCAGATGCAACATGGAGGGAGAGCAGAAACATAGATACCCATAGAGGCACCCATATGTACTCTACTTGACAAAGTTGATTAAACCCTAGATAAAGTTAGATACAGATTAATACAACATAGCCATTATTGACCTATTAACATTGTAAGCCACCCAAAGTTAATAGGGTTAGCCTCCCAGAGTCTCCCCGAAGTGAGATGGGCAGCAAACAAATGTAATAAATAAATAAATAACATATTTATTACATAAACTACAGAGACCTCCTACAGCCATTTTGCTAAAGGAGTTGGAAGGAGTTCTAGAAATTCTATTCCACATCCTTGCACATCCTTGTGATTCAACAATTGGCAGGTGCATGGTGGAAACTTTGGATTGCAAATTAATAACAATATACTATATTTGATCTGCATACAACCAATCTCAACCTACTAGAACTCCTAGGGAGATTTGTTTGAAGGAGTTAAAAAAAATATTTGCTTGGAAACTGGAAGAGTTATTCTTTTCCAAATGAGTTCTTTCCTGTTGATGGAATTAAAGCATAATTAGTTTTGAAAAGAAATGATCTTTAAGAGATAAATCAATTAAGGCATCTTAGCAATAGCATATAAATCAGGGGTGTCCAACCTTGGCCACTTCAAGATTTGTGGACTTCAACTCCCAGAATTCTCCAGACAGCATGTCCCTTGATCTAAATGTAATAGTCATTGGAAATATATCTCGAATTTTCAGTTTTTTAAAAAGGTTATGTTTTTATCAAATCAACTGCAACTCTGTGACAATTAAATGGATACATCCATGTTGTTTTCTTGAGTTGTTTTCAAGAGGGGAACATTAATTACTTTCAGAATACATGCTGATCTACAGGTATGACCTACCCTGTGTTTCAGGACTATCACCATGCCTCCAGAGTTAGCCACGTAAGTTCTCTGCCTCATCCAAGATCTCACCATGGACGCTATTATGATGAAAACCCAGTAGTCCACTTCTTCAGGAACATTGTAAGTTTTACTTCCTTCTAAATCATGTCTACTTTTATGTCTTGAGGAAACATGAACTGCCAGGCTTCAAGTAATTTTGATAGAGAGGAGTTGCAAAGGCATTGTCCTTTCAATGGGTATGGAAACCTTTTATTTTCAAGAGACATGGTGGTGCAGTGGTTAGAATGTGATATTGCAGGATAACTTTGCATTCCCACTGCCAGGAGTTGGATCCTGAACAGCTCAAGGCTGACTCAACCTTCCACCCTTCTGAGGTCAGTAAAATGTGGACCCAGATTGTTGAGGGCAATATGCTGACTCTGTAAACACGTAGAGAGTGCTATGAAGTATGATGTAGTGGTATATAAGCAGGGGTGGGATTCAACCGGTGTTACTACCGGTTCGGTACTTACGTTTTGCAGTTGTGTCTGCTGCTCTTCAGAGCTACCGGTTCTACAGAGCCAGGCAGAACCAGTAGCATCCCACTCCTGTATATAAGTCTAGGTACTATTGCTTTGCTATTTATCCATAAACCCAGCTCTGTTTTATTCAACAGGAGGATCCTATTTGTAGGAGGTCCTACAAATTCAAATGAATATAGGAAACCATCTACTACAGTGAAATAAATAACCACTTTGGGTAGGGATGTGTAAACACACGTGTGTGCACTCATGTGCCTGTATGGATTTAACCTATATGTATGTGGGAATTCTTTCAGATAATCAATATATGTGAGCCAGCGACCTTATGCAAACTTTATGGTATTTAATCATCATTTATAGGATTAGATTATGAACTGCTCAGGGTTAATCATAAGATTTCAACTATTTATTTTATTTGTAATTTATTTTCCCTCTATATCAGACTGATTTGAAAATAATACCCAGGCTACCTCTGCAGTTATGGGATCATCTCTTGGCTATTATTGTTAGATCTGAGGAAGGAATTCTGGCCACTAAACTGGAATAATAAACTACAGCTAAAACATAATCCCAGAGAAAAAGCTGACAAGCCATTCTTAAGTGCTGACTATTACTGGATTTTTTTTAATTGTATAGAGATTTGTAAATCTCTCATATTCATCTGTATAAATCCAGCCTGCAGGCATATAGACAGAAGTGTGCCTGAACAGTGGCTGCTGTTACTCAAAATAAATTCCCAACCTGAACTCCTGAAAAAGTGCAGACAGACATTCAAAGTCCTAAAGATGAACTAATCTGGAATTGTGCAATTACCTCTGATATCTTACAGGTGAAGTAAATTTACTATGAGTACAGGGTGAGTGGTGAAAGCAATAGTGTCTTCAGCTCTTTTCTCTCTAGTAACATACTTCAAAGCAAAAGTATGTAATATCCTGATTCAAAAGCCCAGGCTTATTGGCTACTTCTGAGATGAAGAACATGAAGAAAACAATTGAACGTGAATTACTACTTGGTAGCTAAGTCCTACATCCAATTTCTCACTTGGTGTTATAAAGCTGATTTTAATGACAAGGTCTGACTGAGAAGAATCACCTACTTAACAGAATTGGTTGTAAGAGTCGTGGCTTTGGGATTTCAAAAGTGTTCTGCAGAGAACAGCATTGTGCCACAGATAACCCTTCTAATGTTTGATGTCCCTGTAATGAATTTGAGCAGATTTTACCAGTTTCCTAGAAAAATGAGATCCCATTCAAATAGTTTTGAAAGTTGAAAAGCAAGCAACTACTAATTAGGTATTAGGTAAAACATATCTAATAGTGGTATTAATCGCCAATCTTTATCAATCCTGAAGCTTTAGTCTGCATTATAACTAGCCAATAGCACATAGATATATCTGTATGCATGTCTCCCCCTATGCCCTTCAGGCACACATATATATTTCCACCCAACAGACAGTGAGATAACAAGCTTAAGAAATATAAACACCATGTAGATTCAGCATGTTAAATAGGATGACAAAGTTAAGTTATATTAAACAAGACGTAGGATAAGCTAGCATTATTCCCTGCAGCTGTGGCAGGATTACTTATGGATAAAGAGCAAGCCACAATGATATGCACAGCTGAACTGAGTGACGTCTTATCAACATTGGCTGACTGGGGAATTCTGGGAGTTGAAGTCCAATATCTTCAAGCAGCTAAGATTGAGAAAGGGACATATAGTAACAGCCAATTCAGATTTCAAGAACCTGTCCCATGAAGAAAAGAATTTAATTTAAAATTTAAACAAGCCCCAATACTTGCAGAAATATGAAAACTTTAGATGGGAAAAAATCAGTTCAACATTCTGTCACCAGTTTCAGTAAGATCTAAACATCTCGATGTATTTGCTGATTATGTTGAGCAGAACATGGAAAGGAACCATACCAGGTATGGGTGCAGGAAATTAGATACCCACTAGTTAGCAGCAATGAGAAGAAAAAGTTTGCCTTTGCCGCCATCTATTGGTCATTTGTAACTTTCAAGCTGACAAAAGGGATGCCCAAGAAAATGCTTAAAACAACCATGGAATTCCACACACAGGCACAAACACACACACACACACACACACAAACTGCAATTCCAAATATTACAATATATATTTGCAAATTCTTATTTTTTTTTAATTGATTTTCAGGTGTCACCCAGAACAACTCCTCCTCTTCAGGCAAAAGTAAGTGCTTGCTGTGAATATTTTACATTATATTCACCTACAAAACCTGTGGTAAAGAAAAGAAAGAAAGGTTTCCTTATTTTAAAATATTTCAATAATCTCCCTAGCCCCAATGTGGTCTAAATGATGCATTACAACAGATATTTGGTGGCTTAAAAAATGATTGCCTACACCTGATAACACTCCATACCGCTGTAGCAATCCTATCTGATCCTTCATGCACAACTCCATAAACAAGGCAATGCCACTGAAAGCCACAAGAATCATACAGACTATAAAATGTCCTGGGGTTGATGCCACACCCAAACCTGGGCTGGCCATATTTTGGAGTGAGTTTCCCCTTCTTCCTTGACAACCGAGCCAGATCTCATTGATACATGTCAAGCTGCCCCTTCCACCAACTATTAAATTATAAATAAGAGAGGCCTTAGTACAGGCTGAGTTGCACTAAGAAACAGCAGCCAGGGCCACTAAGGTCTGATGACCAAGCAAAGGAGTCCAGATAAATGGAAATTAGAAACAGTCTTAAGCACTAAGCCAAAGGTGGTATTCAGCAGATTCTGACCAGTTCTGGAGAACCGTAGCGGAAATTTTGAGTAGTTCAGAGAACCGGGAAATACCACCTCTGACTGGAGATTTTACAGTATCCTTCCCCTGCCACACCTACCAAGCCACGCCCACAGAACCAGCAGTAAAAAAAAAATGAATCCCACCACTGGTTGGTTCCCTCCAGAGGACGGGATGAAATCAGTGGTGGGATTCAAAACATTTTACTACCGGTTCTGTGGCCATGACTTGGTGGGCATGGCAGGGGGAGGATACTGTCAAATCTCTATTCTTACCCCATTTCTGGGAGAAGGTTACTGCAAAATCCTATTCCTTCCCCACCCCACTAACCTGCTTTCCAGCTCCGTTCTCCTGTGCAGGGCAACAAAAGAAGATCCAGCCAATCAGCTGGGACTCAATGGGAGGCAGAGAATAGATGGGGGCAGGGCCAGTCAGAGCTGGTATTTGCCGGTTCTCCGAACTACTCAAAATTTCAGCTACCGGTTCTCCAGAACTGGTCAGAACCGGCTGAATACCACCTCTGGATGAAATGATTCTTTTCATTCTGTGGCTTATTACAAGTAGTCCTCAACCTATAACCATTTATTTAGTGACCATTCAAAGTTCCAACAGCACTGAAAAAGTGACGTATGACTGTTTTCCACACTTACAACCACTGCAGCACAGGGTCACGTAATCAAAATTCAGACGCTTGGCAACTGGCATGTATTTATGATGGTTGCAGTGTCCCAGGAGGGGTCATGTGGTCCCCTTTTATGGCTTTCTGCCCACCAAAGTCAACGGAGAAGCCAAGATTCACTTAACAACCATGTTACTAAGTTAACCGCAGTTGTTAACTTAACAAGTGTGGCAAGAGAGATCGTGGCAAAACTCACTTAACAGCTGTCTTGATTAACAATGGAAATGTTGGGCTCAATTGTGATCATAAGTTGAGGACTACCCATATTTCAATATCTAATGTAATCTTTACAAGCACGGAGACTTTTTAGATTTTTATTCTCCCTTTTTTTGTATACAACTCAAGGTGGCAAACATACCAATTATTTCTTCCTTCTCCTATTTTTCTCACAACAGCAGCCCCCACACTTAACTCGCTCCATTTTTCACCCTCAAATTTCTCTACATCTTTAGCTTTGGAATACAGAAAGCCAAACTACCTTGTTTCAAGAAAATATGATGACCTAAGAAAATATCAGAGACTGAGACTGTGGGCGGATGAAAAGTATTCATTATGCAGAACATTGGACCATAGTTCATTGTCCTCAAAAAACCCCTCGAAATGCTTTCTCGTGAACTATACTGCCATAGATAGACAACCAGGAAAGGCCCATGTTCTCTCTTTGGTAAAATTCATGTACACATTAGACAACGGGTTTTAGGATGCACATCTGAAAGATGTAATGTGTCGACTTTGGTCTTTTTAGCTGCCAGAAAAAGGGAGTGGGGGAAAACAAGGCATTCCTTAAATGCCTAGATAATCACCCTGGCAGTCCAAAGTTGTCGGAGCGTAAGAAGGTTATTGGAGAGCATGATGGATGACTCTTGGAGATGGATGTGTCCCATTGGAGAAGTCACATCGAGGGGGTGGGGGGAAGACCAGGGTCAAGGGAGAAATGTATGATGTAATTTAGTATCTGCTGCACCCAGCTAAACACCAACATGGCCGCTTCTAATGAATCAATTTTCTTTTCTCTGAGATGCGGCTAGAGACTTTTGATTTGAATGGGGGTGGATTTGTTGTAGCCCTGACATAATGTGGTACACTCCTCTAAAGTCCCACATCACAAGTGCAATCCAAACATCTTGGACTTTAGATATTTTAATCCACACTCAACCGACCGTGATAATCCTTTTCTACCAGCTATTGGCATCCTCAGTGTCTTTATGGTCCATGGTGGTTATCATATCACTTTGTTTGTTTCTTACATGTGCAGGGGAGAGGATTATCCTTCAGCAGATTTAGCTGGGTAGGTGATAAACATGCTTCCCTTCGCAAATATTTTGTTTTCCCCAGGCCCAAAGGGCATCCATTTGCTGTCTTGCTTTTCTGTAGCTGATGCAGAATCCCAGTATATATTTGTTTATTCCTTCATTTCACTTTGGCTTGTTTGTTTTATTCTTACTGATCCATTCCTGGTTCCAAAGCAGTTTCTTTTACATCCATGGTTTTATTGCTTGCTTTTATCCTGAAGTCAGTCAAGCTGAAATTAAGATTCCTTTTGCCTGAGCACAGAACACCTTCACTGCATGGCAAACTGCATTCCTTTAAGGTTTCCTAAATGTTCTATGTGTCTGTGGGACGGAGGAAGGGGGAGGAGGGTTGCTACTACCATGTTTCCCCAAAAATAAGACCTACCCCAAAAGTAAGACCTAGCACTATTTTCTAAACCTGCCCTAATATAAGACCTACCCCGAAAATAAGACCTAGTGTAAATCTCCAGTTCCAGGAAGACTTTTCAGGGAGCAACGTGCACCCAAAAACACCCCCTACACACTCACACCCACTATTTGGCACCATAAATATATAAGACCTACCCCGAAAATAAGACCTAGTGTGTTTTGGGAGCCAAAAAAATAAGACAGTGTCTTATTTTCGGGGAAACACGGTATGCACTGCACAAAGTTCCAGTTCTGGGTAGATTTGAGAACATGGTACACTACTGGATTTGCCCTATAATTACAAAGTTGTCATATACTGAGAACTTATATATCTTCAACCATTTTTTAAACCTTTCTGGTTGCACGGATCGGCAGCAGCGGAGGGAGGGGATAGTTTGGCCACATAGCCTAATCCCACCCATGCATCTCGATCTAAACATCTCAGTGTATTTGTGTGCTTGGCCGTCAGTTGTGTAGCCCAGTTCCCAATGGACCATGGACCAGTACTGGTCCACAGACCAGGGATTGGGGACCCCTGGTATAGAGAACAAATAATACAGTTTAGATTTTTTTCCTTCCTTTTAATCTACTTGAGCCCATGTCTTTACCCTGAAACTAGAAAGGACTGGAATCTAGCCAGACTTGAAAGGAGGTAAAGCTATCAATTCAGACCCTCTTGTTGGATTGTTTTAATTGGAAATTTAAAAGGTCACTTAAAGCATTCACCCTGTTCATCATGTGTCTGTGAAAATAGATCCATTTCTTGCTGAGAGCAAGAGTAGTAAGCTTATAAAAATATATTGTTATTGACAACCAGGCAGAGGAGTTTCACAGTCAAAGGTTATTTCTCCCCCTTGCTCATAATCCATAATGTTTTAATCTTTATCTTAAAGTGGCTTTTCTTAAGAGTGTTTACATTAAGGCAATGTGAAAATGAATTTATCTAAAACTACATATTCAGTATAGCTATATCTGTATCTACAATCACCTATCGTCCATCATTCATCATCTATCTATTCATATATCTAACTCCCTCCCAACTCACAAACAGCGACTTTAGATAGCTGATGTAAAATTAAATAAAGTATAAATAGAACAATTAATACCAGAAAGCCACAACAACACAACACTATGCCATAATTGAGACCAATCTGAAAGCCTCTCAAAATGATTACTTAAAACCAATGACTGACTTAACCAATATTATGGGTCAATGCTCTAGGAGGAAAAAAAGAGGTCTTTAAGGTTATGAAACGTTATCAGGGTTGAAGATACTTGGATGTGTGGGGGGTGTTATATTATTCCACTTTGACAGAGGAGATATGTTTCTTGGGTCCCATTAATGACATTATTTCATCAATAATGACCTCAAAGCATGCCCATCCAGCTGGACCTTGCAGGATGGTCAGAACTGGTCAGAAATGAGCAATCCTATAAGTAGCTGAGCTCTGTACAACAAAGAGTGCTATAGCAGTTGGAAACTTATAGCCAGTGCAGCATTGTGAGTCCAAACAGACATCCAAATTTCACAGTATATCTATTTGGAAGATGGTATCCCAACTAAAAGATGGAAGAACTCCAGACCTGGTGGATCCCAAAACTCTCAGCCACTTAAGTTTGCTTGGAATAAGCCAAAGCTTTTCTCTAGGAAGTCATAGTAAACTTGGCCTCAGGCAAGTCCAAAGGATTTGCATAGCCAGAGTCCAGCTGAGAGCAGATCCAAACTACTTCATCCAGCAGATGCCTACAACAATCTCAGTAAAACGAGGATCCAGATAGTTGGGAGCAAACTGCTCAGAAAGTGCTGTAAAGCAGTATGGAGTGGTATGTAAGTCTAAGTGCTATTGTTATCTCCATCAGAATCCTCAGCTATAAAGTTATATTGGAAGATAACTATATTGTTCTAATATTTTACACCCAAGTAGAATATTCTCTACTCTGCCTTTGGTAAAAATGGCCACAAGGTACTCATGAAAATTATTGCAAATTTACAAGAACATAGTTAAAATACTATGGTTTTTGTAGAAGTGCAAGAAAGATATAAACAGGAAGATTTCTCATAGACCAGTAATTTACAATAAGATTGCATTTGAACATGATCATGGGGTGTTGGCAATGTCCATTATGAACCGACCCTTTTGCACACCCTTAGAAGTGAATACCAACTGCTTTTTAAGTCCCCAGTGAAATGTCTTAATTATCTATACAGTAATCCAACTGATTTTTTTCATACTCAATAACAGTTGGAAACCATAGAAACTTGCCAGATGTGGTTGCTGCTTGGAAGGTTGAGCAGATCATTACTTTGATAGAAAACACTTAAAAAATAAAGACATAATTGTAATGTGTTGGCTGAGGCAATTTTCATAAGTTTGTCATTAAGATTGCATATTACCAATGCTGGAAATGAGGTTTTTGTTTGAAGAACTAGTTACAAAGGAGATTACTATTTGAAAAATTCTTTGAATTACTTCTTTTCTTCATACAATTACACAATTATGTTGAACAATCTTTCTTCATATTTAATAATGCTTTTCAAAAGCGGACAACAATGATATGTAAGTACTTGCTCCAAATGTCCCATTTTTCTCTTTTTCTGGATAATATTCAGTATATATAGGGATTTCACTCTTTAGAGATAGATGCATTTATTCTACCAGCTTCTCCTTCTCGTAGGGTATCGTTAACTGCTCTCATCTGTTACTGTTTGATAGCATGAATACAAAAATGAGTAATTGTAATATAAGTAATTATGGATCATTATCATCATGGTTCTATATTTTAATGACAATCTACAGATATTTGTAATTTTGCTTTTCTCTTTTCCAGGGTGGCGAAACTCACAGGCCTGGATATGGAAGTGGCAAATTCTATGAGCATAAATATGCTCACAAGGGGCACAAAGGATACCGCTATGATGGCCAGGGCACACTGTCTAAATTGTTTAAACTGGTAAAGATAATAATTCTAAGAGCACAAAAGTAACTAACATCAGGCAGGGATAAGAAACTATTCCTTATCTATTGCTAATATATTGCATTCATTTAAGCAGTCCAGGAAATAGACTTAAGCGATTGTCTGAAAAATTGGAAAGAGGAAAACAGTTTGGATGTCTGATTACAGCATTAAAAAAAATCTAAACTGAGGCAAATATCTCTATTAGTATCAGTCTAAATGTAAAGAATCACCTAAGCAGAGATAATATAAATAGTATATGTAACAAAATCCAGTGGAATCCCATCACATAGGGAAAAGTGATATCAGGTCCATGAATTACTACTGAGGTTTACACCCAAATCAATGTTAATATGCATTGAGTGAAATACAGAGCTTTAGAAATTTATAGTTTAATAATTTTGTTTCAGATGCAGAGAAAATGAGAGTAGTCTCAAACTTGGGTCCTTTCATATCAGTCCAACACTTGAACTATAATTCTATACCAGCTTCTTAGGCATGAAAGCTGGATGGGTGACTTTGGGCCTATTACTCTCTCTCAGCCAAATCTATTTCAAGAAGAATATGCAAATAACAATTTTCTGTACTATACAAAATTATACGTTCGTAACAACAACTTTTTAACAACTTTAAAATCTTTTTTAAATCAACAATGCTTTTGGTGGTGTTATGCATTTGTACTTATACAAATAGGATATTTTGGAAATATCTGTCCAAACTGCAGGTGTTTTTTTTAGATTTTTCTGAGAAAGAAAGAAACACCTACTTCATATTATCAGGAATTAGATCTTCAAAATGATGGTATTGGGGAATCAAGTTCTACTAAAATAAATTCTCTTCACTTTGAAGTACATATGGAAAAATATGCCATTCCCTTTTTAAAAGATTTTATTATGATTTTCTTATTTTCTTCAGTTTTAAATATTTCCTCTTTTCCCAGTTTCACAGCAGGTGCACACACCTCCACATAAATATACAAATGTTACTAATTTTGTAAGCCAAGTTTTCCTTTTCCTTGAGAATCTCACAGCCTCCATTGTTGACTATTCTCCTTAGAGTTGGTAAAAGTTAGCCAGAATAGTCTGGGCTATTAGCCTAGACAGTCAGTTTCATTTATGTTTGAATTAGACAAATATTTTCTCCTAATAATTTTTATTTATCTATAGACAATTTTATTATTTCATTTGGTTCAGCATTCTTATTACCAAAAAAAGATCCCTCCTTTCTAAGCACCAGCAAAACTACAGGTTTATTTTCGACAGTAACTTAGCATGAAATGGTCCCCGTTATTATATTCCATCAGATTTTTAAAAAAATCCTGGTTCCTAAAACCAGAACATATTTAAGGAGAGCTTCCATGACAAGTAATGGGTTTAATAGGACTACAATAACATAGAAATCAGTGATTCATGGAACATAATTAATAAGCCATTAAGTATAATTACAGTGCTCTGTCATTTATGAGATAAGCAATAATGTTGTGGCTGAGTAGTTTGAGATTAAAAATGAACAGTGAATTATTGAAATAAGATAGTACAGTGCCTGCTGAATCAACAAGTAATTATGGAAGCATAAATTTTAGAAATCTAAGGAATGCACCCAGCAACAGGAGATAGGCAGAAACATGTATTTAAAAATGGAAAAAACAAGGTTCCTGAATACCCAATCCTTTAAATCAATCTGATAGCTGTTGAGATGAATCTTCTCTGTCTTTCTGGTTCCTGCCTTCCTTTTGAGGCTCTGCTAGGAAGGCTGCAAAAAGAATAAGGGATAGATGGCAGGGTTAATCCCTACACTACAGGTAGTCCTCAAACTTACGCCCACAATTTCTCTTGCTAAACGACACATTTGTTAGATCAGTTTTGCCCCACTTCTCAAGTGAATCACTCCAGTTATTAAGTTAGCAACACAGTTGTTAAGTGAATCTGAATTTCCCATTGCCTTTGCTTGTCAGAAGGTCGCAAAAGTGTGAAAAATGGTCATATGTCACTTTTTTCAATGTAACTTTGAACAGTCACTAAATGAACTGTTGTCAGTCGAGGACTACCTGTAGCAGAGAGGGTGAAAGTACTTAAAACATGAACTAGGGATTGATTTCAGGGAATATTCTGGGTTTCTGAAAACCACCTTGATTTTTCCTATATTTTGAGGAAGTGAGGAAGTACGCAGGTTTTGTTTCTGCAATATCTAAACTAAATCACAAAATTATTTGGTGCTGGAAATATGTCAAAATATGGGATTTGCAGATTTATTTCTCTTTCCCAACTTTGTGAACACAGACAAAGCATGCATCAGGATTACAAATACAGAGAATATGAACTATTATTGCAAAGTACATTACTATTGATTCACTGTTGTGAACGTTTGTTGAAAACTTGGAATTTTAGGCTTAACACTGTTTCTCCAAAAGAAAATAGTCTTACTGTTTTTCTAGATAGGACAAAGAGTATCCATATGAACTAAATTGAAGATGCTAGAAGTGCTTTCTTTACCTACTACCTTATTTCAATAATCTCAGAAGAACTGCCCAATTGCGAAACAAAATTTAATTGCTATTCTTTATCCATTCTTTATCCAATATATTATCCCTATTGTTCTGGCAGCTAATACTCCAAATGGGACTGCAAAGAATTGCAAACATACAATTGCCTCTACCAAGTGAGCCTGGCAAATTGAAAGCTAAGAACTCCATTACATGGGAGGAAAATAGAGAAAGTGTGTGTTGAATTTGAAATTGAAGCAATATAAACTCTGCTTAGTGGCTCAGTGGTTAAGATGCTGATCTTGTTGATCAGAAAGGTCAGCAGTTCAGCGGTTCAAATCCCTAGCCCCGCATAACGGAGTGAGCTCCCATTTCTTGTCCCAGCTTCTGCCAACCTAGCAGTTCGAAAGCATGTAAAAATGCAAGTAGAAAAATAGGACCACTTTGGTGGAAAGGTAACAGCGTTCTGTGTGCCTTCGGCATTTAGTCATGCCAGCCACATGACCACGGAGACATCTTCGGACAGTGCTGGCTCTTCGGTTTGTAACTGAGATGAGCACCGCCCCCTAGAGTCAGAAACGACTAGCACGTATGTGCAGGGGAATCTTTACCTTTTAAACTCTGCTTCATCCTCAGTCTTCTCAGTGGCTGTCCACGGTTTGTAACAGCTGTCATTTCTGAATTACAATAAAGATGCTATCTTACTGAATTGAATCCTCATTCTTGAACCTTGCTTTGAGAGCTGCACAGCTATTTTGAATATGTATATTGTAGTGTATTTCAGCTGCTTGTGTTAATTTTAATCCTGTTTTTTTTTCTTCTTCTTCTTTCCAAAGGGAAGCTCCGGTTCCCGGCCTGGCTCCAGGTCTGGCTCCCCTGTTGCTAGGCGCTGAAACACTTAAGATGTCACTAAAAGGCTACATTCTCTGCTTCATAACATAGCTATCCCAAGGATTAATAACAAATTGCGGAATTCCTTAGATAAAAAAAAAATCACAATCTATTTGTTAATGTCAGTTGAGTTATATGCATGCAGTAGGAATATGCAAAACTATATTGGCAAATGCTGACCAAGAGTTGAAAAATCAACAACAAAAGCCTCCCAAACTTGCAAGGTAGCTTTCGGTCAGCATTATTTAGAAAAAATAACAAAATCCCCTGTCTTATTCCTTCTTCGTCTTCAAGGTGCTCCCCAAGAAATATAAAGCTTTAATTTTTCAGGAACACACAGCATTAATTCCCTTTCAGATTTCTTTTTTTACTAACCTTTAATCACATAAAATATAACCCCATCTAAATTAATGAGGTTATTAATGAATCTTTTGAGATCTTTGCTGTAAACAAACAATAATAAAAAAAACACGTGCAGAACGTTGTAAGGGCTGTTTATCCAATGTTTTGATTTGGCTTTGATTTATTACTTTTATTTGCTCTTATTTTGTATCCCTTTCCTCTCATACCTTTTGTTTTCCTTTTCCTAACTGGATTAGGCAGTCATGGAAAGGTATATTACATTGGGAGTAGAAGGTATGTTGTGATGTGGGAGAAGGCAGCTGTGAATGTTTCAATGGGTCCAGGCAATGGTTATGGAGAAGGATGATACAACCTCTTAGCAACTTCTTGTGCATAGCCAATTGCTTGTCACTGCCAACATATTGGGAAATAAGAGTGGTTGGGAGAGAGACATGAAGATATCAAACTTGAATTAGAGTAGTATAACTATGATAGCAATAAGGAATAGTCCCAAAGAACAAAAAACCTAGACTTAGATATGTGAAGAGTGGGCTCGCTGCAAAGTAATTGCGGCAAATTGTTTTAAACAAAAAGTCTAATGTTTTTAATTCCAGAAAGCCCTTTGGTGATGAAGTTCCAGATTGTAACTGCACACATAGTTAGTAGTTGTAGTTGTCTTGTTACTGCAGCAGAGTTAAACAAGCAGTGAACCAAAATAAGGTAGATTATGTCACTGCAGGTAATGGACATTAGCACTAATAACTAGAGGTAAAAATATTAACAGATCATATTTGAAACTATATGCATGTGGGAATGGGTTTGCCCCTCTACATGAAGAAAAATGCTCTTCTGAATTGCACTATTTTAAAAATATAAAACCTGTTTTGTTGCTTGCGGCTTTCTTTTACTCTTGCAAAGTTTTGTTTGAGCTTATATGTAGTAGAATACATTTAGGCCCAAGCTGGCATCTTCCTTAAGCTATGCTAAAAAATAATAATAATATTAGAACTTCTTGACACTTAATGCCACATGGCATGCAGAGATACTGTGGCTGATAGTTCACTTTAATCTACCATAGGTTTTAAGTAACAGTCTTAATATGCAGCAATGAAAGATGAGAGTAGAAAAATACAGAAGCTAAACAAAACCAAATACCAAAACCAATAAATAAACATGAGCATGCACCTACACACAAATACATACATCCTTCTATTACATCTTCTTTCAAAATGTTACTGGCTATGTGTATTTTTCTATGTGTAGCCTCGTCCCGTTGTGTATCCACAACGTAATAGTGAGTTTCATTTAAGTGTACTGTTTTAAAGTGTATGAGTACAACTCCTGGAAAAAAAATAAAATACTCAACTTTTAATGACATTTGGAGGAATTTTTTAAAGGTGTTTCATGCAAACTTACAAAGCAGCTAACTGAAGTGTATCAAGTTCGCAATGAAGTCTGGATGCAGATTATATCCCTTTTAAAATACAGTATGTAGTGTATTAAGGAACAGGGGTAAGTTTACACACAGTTTTCCTGTCCCCTGTCTTTGTCAGAGAAGATGCTTCATTTCGCTGAACATATAAAGGAGGCCCATTTTACATTGGACCAATAGTCCTTAACTTACCACCACAACCGGGCCCAAAATTTGTGGCTAAATAAAACAAGTGTTAAGTGAATTTTGCCCCATTTTATGACTTTTCTTGCCAGTTATTCAGTGAATCATTCAGTGAGTTAGTGATGCAATTGTTAAGTGCATCTGGCTTCCCCATTGACATCATCAGAAAGTCACAAAAGGAGATCACATGATCCCAGGACAGGGAAACCATCATAAATATGAGTCAGTTATCAAGCATCTGAATTTTGATCATGTGGCTAGGGGAATGCTCCAACGGTCAGAAGTGTGGAAAACCAACTTACCATATTTTTCGGAGTATAAGACGCTCCGAAGTATAAGATGCACCTAGCTTTTGGGGAGGAAAACAAGAAAAAAAAACTGCCTCTGCCTCCCAGCAATTTGCCTTGCAGCAAACAGCAAGCAGCCTGTTTCAGCTTCAGCACAGCTTGATTAGCACAAGCAGATGATTGTCAGTTGGATCGGCCTCCCGATGATCAGCTGTTTTAGGCTGCAGGGATTGCCGTCGCCTATTGCTGCCTCCGTGCCCCCATTTTTGCTCTCTGCATCCTATTTTTGGCCTCCACTGTGCCCATTTTTGGCCCGTTCTGATCCCCGCCACCCAGAATGGGCCAAAAATGGGGCGCACGGATGCTGAAAACAGGATATGGAGGCCAAAAATGGGGCATGTGGAGGTGGCAATAGGCTATGGCGATCCCTGCAGCCTGAAACAGCTGATTGTTGGGAGGCCGATCCAACCGACAATCAGCTTCTGTGCTAATCAGGCTATGCTAATGCTGACCAGGCTGTTTGCTGTTTGCTGTAAGGAGGCAAATTGCTGGGAGGCAGAGGGCAAAAGGTGGGGGCCAGTGGGTGGGCAGGGCTTTGGCAACATACACACAGACATTTCCATCCCCTTTTGCGGGGGAGGGAAAGTGAGTCTTATACACTGATTTTTTTTCAGTGCCATTGTATCTTCTTACAATCACTAAACAAATAGTTGAAAGTCAAGGACTAACTATATTCAGAAATGGTGTTAAATATGAGGGTTTGTGAACCTAACACCTTCTATGATCTTCTTGGAAAAAGTTGGACTACATTGAAGAGTTGCAGACATTTCTTGCATTGAGACACCTTGAACTGAATCTTAAGCTCATTGCTTATCACTGATTTTCTTCCCCAAAATGTGCACCTTTCAACTAAGTGCCCTTGGGAGAAACAATGAATTTATTCTTTTTTAAGAAGTTGAATGTCGATGGATCAAAGAAAAATGCTCATTACAGAACTGCTATAACAAAAAAAACCTCATCGTTTATCTTCCCACTCTTAATTTCAAGAAACCGCACACAGTTTCTAAGTCCTAGGTATTCTTTCACTGCTTAGTGAAATATTGTTTTTAAGCAATACACAAGGGTGTAATACTTCAGTTGGCAATTCTTACATAATTGATTGTTGTTGTTGTTTTAAAAAAAACTTCCCGCTCCAGAAATTAAATGCAATAAGAACAAATTGTACTTTTTTTTCCCTATGGGACACATTTTTAGGAAGAAATAAAAGACTGTCTATTATTCCACCTAAGCACATCCTTAATACACTACCTAAAACAGTTACATTTGCAATACCATGGATCCTGTTAGGGAACAATTACTTTGAATCCACACATACCAACTTGGATGAGTACATTATATGGTGGCAACAGCAACGTCATTTGAATATCATCGCAGCAACGTCATTTGAATATCAGGCAAGAGTTACCATAGTGAATGAATTATTCAATGGATAAATTCAATAACATGTCTTCTATCCTATGCAAATAATTCCACAGTATTGCTATGAGTGAGAAAACACTGAAACAAAGTTTCAGTGCAGATATTCAGATGCATTATTCATCTTTGCTTCCGCTTTTTACCTCTCTGTGGGTCCGTTTTTCTACGTGAAACATTTCGTTTTCTGCAACCCATTATTTTTCCATATTGGTAGGACTATGTTTTCTTCATATGAATTTTAACTAAATCATACATTAGTCTAGGGACTGCTCCACCATGCACCTTTAATTTAAAAGGCATTCAAATATGGAATCATTATGGGTTTTCATAGTCAGAAATGTAAGATCCAATTCTTCCTTCTCTTTGCAGAAGAAATATAAAATGGTGTCTAAAATTTGTGAGCAAATGTACTGAGCAAGCAAATCAGAATATTCCCAACTAGCTAGTGTTAAGGGACATAAGGGATCAACCAAACCAGCCAATATACCACAAGAATGACATGGAATAACCTTCTAGACAGAAAATTAACCGTCTAAACTTAAGCAAATGTTGCTAAAAGAGGATGAAAGTAGATTGGTTGGGTTCAAACAACAGTGAATTGAGTTTCACTGATGACAGTGAAGCATCCTTGCCTCTATTCTCCAACCCATTGTTTGTGGACCCAGAAAAAAACATACTTTATTGTCTAAAGGAAGGATGCACAGAATTAATCCTAAGCGTGGGAAGAGATTGTAGAGATCAAGTGCCACTTTTTACACAAATGAAAGCTCTTTGCGATTCTTGATGATTCTTGCTTTATACTCCAAATCTGGTCAAAGTATGATGATGTTGTCTCTCATTTTTGAGCACAGGATTATAACTTTAAAAGCCTGAAAAGCCATTGTATTTCTGACCCAGGATGCTTGAAGCACAGAGAAAATGTGGTTTGCAGAGAACAGGGTGAAAGCAGGGGGCTGTTGAAATGAAAGTGCAAAACAAGGAACTTGACGATACAATCAAAATTGCTTTTATCCATAGCAACCTGCATCTTCAGATGTGATTTAAACAGAGACGTATCACTAGAAATGACAAGCATATATAACATGATGTCTTAAGATAAAACTGTTAAATAGGATTCATGGAAGAGGTGTACATATTGAAAAATATATGTATTAGCAGCAGTAATTTCTTCCCCTTGTATTAAAATCAGCAATATTTAAAAAGCAAATTTGATAATACCAAGTTTCAAGTATGTTTCAAATTTCTGAGAGCTCTAGAATTGATCATTCCATAATTAAAGCTCAAATACTCTGGTCAAAATTAAATCAAAAACATTTGTCCAGTAAGTATGACTTCAACCTACACATTCTTTCTAACCAGAGGTAAAATGTGGAACTGTCCAATGAATGATAATGGTATAGCAATTTTCAAATACAGGGAAAAAATCCCCATATTCTGTTGTCCTAAATGTTAACTTCCAAAGTTTTTTTTCGCTTTTAGCTATTTTAACTATTGGCAAAATGTAAAAAAATAATATCTGACATTTTTCCACTTAGTACTGTGGGAAAATGTCAGATATTTCCCTCAACAATTCCCAAAACATTTATAGATGGAAAAAGTTACATTGATTGACAATGAGCTCAGTCTAAACTATCTTGCCAAGAAATCTGCATAAAATATAAAGGAGGAAAGCAACTATTTTACATTCAAATAATATTTTAATGCAACAAAGCCTCTGGTTGATTAGACGTGGAGTTTTTGTAGAATAGTATCAAATTGCCCCTGATATTTGTATATCCTAGGTTCATAAATGCATGGTATTCATCTTAAATCATTCCCTGAGGCAAGTAATATTTTCCTTTCTTTTTCCTAAAACATAAATTAGCTGCAATTTAATCAGGCTAACAAAAGAATAAGAAAAATTAGGCTAGCATGTACAGTATATGTGTAATCAAATCACAGACCAGTATCTGTATGGAAGTTTAGAAATGCTTCCCTCATTGACCTAAACTACAGTGGGATAAAGGGAAAATGAGCATTCTTTTCAACTACCTGAAAGAGTTTCTAAGTTCACTTTTACATTCTCTAAATCTAATATTTATTTAATGAGTTATTGATCGTGTTCGAGAGAAAATATAATCTAGCATGACACTGGACACTGTCTCAAATTGTAAAGTATTCTCTTGTGAAATTCATAATTCTGAGGTAGATACCTTTAAAATTATGAGCTTTGGTGGCTCAGGCTGTAAATGCCTGCTCTTAAGATCCAGCTGTCTACAATTATTGTAGGCTCGAATCCCACCAGGCTCAAGGTTGACTCAGCCTTCCATCCTCTCGGGGTAGGTAAATTGAGGACCCAAGATTGTTGGGGGCAATTAGCTGACCTTGTAAAAATGCCGCTTAGTAATAAGCAGGCATATACAATGGAATGAAGGCTATTGCTGAGCACATTGGGTTAAAATTGTAAGTTGAGTCTTGGAGAAGGCATATAAATGTAATTAAAAAAAATTAAATTCAAAATACCGAGCTGTATACTTTTAAACTTTCTGTCACTTTCCAGAGATCCAATATCTAACCGTCCTATAAATATTTAAAGAGTATACATGGCTGTTCAAACTGAACAACACAACTCTAGGCGGCTTATAAGAAAAATATACTGTATGATTTATAGGGCAATACTTTAAAAAGATATGTGCTCGCATGAAGGTTTGAAAGAATGATATAAACAGACACTACCTCCCCTTGAAATAGCTTTATAGAGCAGGGGTCCCCAAATTTGAAGCCTGGGAGTTGAAGTCCACAAGTCTTCAAGTTGCCAAGTTTGGACACTCCTGTCATAGTGCAATATGGCCTTTCATTTTTAGAAATGATCATTTTGCTTCACGTCTGTCTGTCAAGAGTTCTTCTCAGCCTTCTCTTACAAAGTTCACATTACAGGAGAAAGGCTAAGAGAACCCTTCTCCCAGACTGCTTTCCCGATTGTCCCAAAGCTCACTATCCTAGGATTGCTCATAAAGCCCTAAAGACAAACTGCTGGAAGCATGTTCAGCATTTGTTTTTTGCTACACAATACGTAATTAAACTTTATAATCTGCTTGTATAAGAATTGGGCCTGGCTACCACTTGGGCTGTCTTCAAGAAAAGAGTTGGACAATTCATAGAAGACATGAGGATCAATGACTGTTAGCTTTGATGACAGTGTGACAGCTTCTGAAGGCCATCTCCTGGGTGACTTGTGGGCTTCCTTGTGCAGTTCGGTAGCCGTTGTGAGGAGAGTTTTCTGAACAGATCGATCAGGGGGCTCAATCAAGTGGGGCACTATTTATGTTCTTAAGTGCTAAAGGTTTTCAGCTGGGTATTCTTGGTTTGCAAAACAAAGAAAAATAAGTTACAATAAGGCATACATAACTGTGACAACAGCTGATCTTTTGAATTATTTGTCAGTCTTGGTATTGTTTGTCTTCTTGTCAACAGTGTGGTAGACTTCTCATTAAGATTTTGATTTAGTAATTCAGTGCAAAATTTTGAGCTTCATCTTTCCACAATTATAGCCCAACTGTGTTGTGGCTAAAGTAAAGGTGGTTTTTGAGAATAAAATATGGAGACATGTAAATGTCTTTCAAGTGCTCATAATCTAGACAGGGTAGATTTCGTTCCTGGTTTGCCATCAATAATATATGTCCTGAGTCACTTGGAGTTGATGGCATATGCATTTAATATATTATTATTATTATTATTATTATTATTATTATTATTATTATTATTATTATTATTATTATTATCTTTGGTGAGATTCACAGCCTTTGGGGCTGGTTGGTAGCTCAACAACTCAAGTCCTAACCAAGGACCTAGGAACTGTTAAGGTACCATTGGAGGATATAAGCTGTTCCAAGTAGGGTGGTTTTTTGTAGAATCAGGATATTCAAGTCTGATAAATTCAGAATTTCCAAATAGCAAGGTAACCCTTTAGGTATTGCTCCAAGGGCTCCGATTACAATTGGGATAACACACGATTTCTTTTTCCAAAGTCACTCAACTTCAATTTGTAAGTCCCGGTACTTTGTGATTTTATCTTGTTGCTTGTCTTCAATTCGTGCATCTCCAGGTATTGCAATGTCAATGAACCAAACCTTTTTCTTTTCAACTATTGTTATATCAGATGTGTTGTGGGCCAAGTGCCTGTCAGTCTGAATTCTGAAGTCCCACAAGATCTTGACTTTTTCATTCTCCAGAACCTTCTCAACCTGATGTTCCCAGTAGTTGTTACTATACTCAAATCCAAACTTTTGGCACAGTTTCCAGTGAATGATTTTAGCAACTCGATTATGGTGTTCTAGATAGTCAGTTTGTGAAATTTTGCTGCACCCACTGATTAAATGGTCAACTGTTGTTGTTGTTATTATTATTATTGATGGTGGCTCAGACTTATTATTATTAATTGTACATTTAAGATCAGTTTCCTCACATATCTTTTACTTGGGACTTCAAATAGGCCACAGAAAAGAATAGCAAAGTTAGCAAATAGCTAACTTCATAAGTTTGTGCTCAAAAAATAAATATGGTAATATGTGAATTTAATTTGTGTGCTGATATGGAACAGATCTAAGCACAAACTTTGTTGTTTCACTTTACACAGTATACATAATACTGTTTCTTTTTTTCTTAAATATATTGTGTTCTTCTAATTATATAAGGATATCAATTAGCACAAAAATATTTGCAAACAAACAAAACACTTTCAGTAAGGTTCGTAGAAAAAACACTTGAAATGGAAAAAAATATTCAAAGTGAAGAAATAAAATAGCAGAATAGCATGAAATATTTAGAGAACCACGATCAATAATTGTTTTGCATAATTCAAGAATAATAATTATCCCCATAAATAAGAATACCTACTTAATATCTCTGAAAAGGAATAATGTATCAGACAGAAAACCATGTTTGGAAAAAAATTAATATTATTCAACATGTTTGACTTAAATATTTCCACATAACAAAAGTGTTATTTTCAAGTCACCAGCTATATTACTTATATACATATGTCCAAAGTTAACAAAAGAATTATGAGATGTCCTATCAAAAACAGTGATTTTTCCTTTTTTTGGAAATAGAAAGTACTAGTCTTATAATACACAAAATATAAATTATATGTACAGATAGTTTTTTTTCTGAAACTGAGAAACAAATTAAAAGTAATAATATTTTCATAAAGATATAACATGTCTACATTGCATTAAAATGAATCAATACTGATTTTGAAATGTTCATCTAAAGTTGAAAACTTTATGAACACTTCTTGAAACAGGAATTATTATTTACAAAATATACTCATCAGCCACACAGAGGCTTAAATATCTGTATATATACACACATACATATATATAACATATAAAGAAATTTTAAAATCTCAACGTAAAATTAAGCAAGATTCTTCTGTCTTTGGAATGTCTAAAACAGAACATATGCTTTATTTCCAATGTGGGTCTTTTTGATATGATTATACCTCTTTCGAATGAATGGGACCTTTCAGAGTAATACTGAAAAAGCCTAGGTAGTCTTTAAAAATTTTATAACTGTCAAGACAAATTGATGACAATATTAACAAGGACTTCTAATCCGGAGCTATCTTTCAGAATGACTGTGCTGTAACTTAATCTGCAGCTAATTTGATCTTCTTAAGGAATATATTGTTCTTATAAGTCCTACCATCTTGAATATATGGCTTATTTTTTATAGTTATTCAGCAAAAGTTTTTCTGCTGAAAGATCCACATGAAAATATATGCGTTCATTGTTTACTTCATGGAATCGCAGTTGTTAGTATGTTTCTTGGAATTATTGCTGAGTTTAAAGCGGAGAAATAATAGCACTCATCAAATGAAATGAATACGAGCTATCATCCTGACGTATCTGCCAACACCAATTAAAGGTCTAAAACAGCCTTAGATCATGTACTATCTGCACTGAAGCATGCATCATCTACAGCACCCATATGATTTTGTTTCAAATACTCAAGACACTCCTCATGATTGACAGAACATCCAAGAAGGCCTATTTCACTGATTTCAAGGTCTGGGTGTATTTCCATTTTAGAGAATACACTTATGGTGGAATGAAAAGATAAACAAGTTCCATCTACCTGAGATCACTGATTGTAGACAATACAGCAAAGTTTGTCTGATGTTTCTCAAATATTCTATATGCTTACAAAAAACAGGTAATTCATTCGGTGTTTCATAATATTTAAAAAGCTGTATCATCCTTATTATTTGCAATACGCTTTAATAGTAAAAATCCACAGATGACTATTTTTAGAAAAAGGGGAAAAAATCTAGTCCTGAAAGCGTTCGGAGCTTTCATCTTATAGTCATCAAAAAATATTGGTTATACTCTGCCATTCGTTTGAAGATTCTTGAACAACTTCTTCCAAATTCAGGGCACGATTAATGTCTTCGCCTTCCTGTCCTTGATGACTGGTCGATTCTTGCATTGCACCTATCATAGTAAAAAAATAAAGAATAGTAAGAGAAATAAATAAATAAATAAATAAATAAATAAATAAATAAATAAATAAATATAGCAAGCAAGCAAGCAAGCAAGCAAGCAAGCAAGCAAGCAAGCAAGCAAGCATAAAGTCTTCAGGCAAACAGTGGAAAATTAAATCCAAAAGATTATTTTATTGACTACACAGCAGTGATTTGCAAGGGGGAGGGTTTGAAAAAGAGGAAATAAGAGCCTGGGAGTAAGGGAACTTAGTGAGGCTTGTTTTGAGTAAATACCTATCAAAACTTTAATTTAAAGAATAATACTCATCATTTTTCTTTATTGCTACCATTTTGACACAGAGCACTACATGCAGTTCTAGTCTGTGGTATGTCCATTTCTTTTAACAGAGTAGTTTTTTTTTCAGAAAAATCAATAATTAATTTGTCTATTAAAATTTATATGTCAGTCCTTAAAAGTAAGGTTTTACATTATTGTGACATCATAAATGTACAGTGTTTTATTTCATGTCAACATACTCTCTAGAAAAAAATACAGCCTTTTTGTTCAGTACAGGTAGTGCCATCTATCAACAGAAATTAGGATTTGTCATTCCATTACTGATTGATGTGGTCATAAAATATATGATATCACACAACCATATCATTTACCATTGGCAATCCTATAAGCCCTTATTGATTTGTTAAATTAATATTGTGGATGTTAGGCAAAGACTTCATATGACTACAACTTGAGACTTCCTGCAGACTTCCCACAAAGTCAATGGAAAGCCAGTGAGAAATCTCAAGTCCCCTATGGCTCACAAGCAGGCAGGCAGGAGGGCAAGTACTATGGAGGGGTGGGGGTGCTCCAATGAGTATAAGTCTATGTGAATTGGTGAGACACAAAATGTGTGCAAGCTAGGGAGGAGATGCTGTAGCGAGGCCCAGATGTGGGTGGCAGGCTGGCAGGAGAAGGGTGCTAACATGAAATCCTTGGGATTGGGTACTCCGTAGCAAAGATGTTCAGGAGAAAATTGGTGGAGCAACTAGAACCTTCCCTGCTGGCTTCCCCATTTCCTTTGCTTGTAACTTGGCAGGGAAAGTTCCAAATGGTAATCACATGACCACAGGATGCCATACCTGTTAAAAGTAAAAACTAATTGCCAAACACCCAGATTCTGATCACCTGACAGCAGGGGTGCTGGGACAGAATACCACTCACTTAGTGCCATCATAATTTCAATGAAGGGTTTTTAACCAAGGACTCCAATAATAGGACTTGTAAAACAGGAAAATCAGACTTATTCTCCTTTGAAGATATATATGCATGTATCATTTATATAAACCTTATATAAAGATGATGCATGCAGGTTTGGGAGTTTGTGACTTCATTTTATTGACTCAGTGGTTTTTTTTTAATTAACTGTTGTCCTTCCTAGGGTCCCCGTATAGATAGGCAAGCAAACCTTCATTTGCTCCAGTATCTATCATACATAAGCAAAGCAAAAAAAGATGGTCTCACATCTCCAGCCCTAATAGCCAATACATGTATTGATTGGAAAGCCACTATTGTCAACTCCATTTTAAACTGCTATTGAAATCATTTTATTTTAGTAAGTACAATCTGGTCTGGTAAATCTGAGTTGGATTGGGTAGTGATTGCAATGTTAAAGACAGTTGTTAGATATAGCCTGTTGTTTGTCTGTATATTGTTAGATATAAAAACAACTATCAGTTTATTGGCAAACAAATGTGCTAATAAATGTGTGAATGGGATAAAAAGACTACAAACTTTTGTTTTCTCAGCTTCAAGTATACTTACCTGTATACTATTCTGAGTATGTTCTCACTCCTAACCTTAGAGGCAGTATTCCCATTTGTCATTAAAATGTACCAAGAACATTTTTCTAAAATCAAGCTTTTACTCTAAAGAATATAGAATATATCACAACTTTAAACCCATATTGTATGTGCCACTGTATTTTCAAACCTACCTATGTTTTCATTCAAGAGTTAAATAAGGATTTATAGAGACTAATGAGCAAATTTCTCCCAGTCTCTCTCAGACGTTCTGCAAGTGGATTTTATCTGGATTGCTTTGATCTTCTCATCTTCTATTATCTCCTGGAACTTTATTCTGTTTTATGGGCTAATTAGTTATTTTTCCTCAATGATCTTCATCCTCTTCTGGTCTTCAGACTATGCCTAACAACTGTTTTTAGCATTGCAATCACTGCCCAATCCAACTCAGATTTACCAGACCAAACTTATTAAAATAAACAAAATGTCTCCAACAGCCACTACTGTCAACTCCATTTTAAACTGTCAACCATTTTTTCCACACCTTCATTCCAATTCCTACATTTCTCTTAGGTGTTTTTAAGGCTTTCCCCTTCATGTCAACCCAATCCAACGGCTTCTCCTTCTATCTCTTATGAGAGAAGCAGTCTTGTAAAAAATTAAAATAACATCCACATTAATCTACCTGTTTTCTGCAAAGCTAGCAGAAATTGGCACCTAAATATTTATTTGCATTACAACTCAGACATCTGAATAGATGACAACCCAGCTGGGAGACATGGCTAATGCAGGTGCCTCACACCCTACTTTAATTCTCGTGGCTCACATTTTTGCCTTACGTTTTATTCTTTAGTCACAAAATGGGAAAACTTAAGCGTGTTCCAAAATGCTTTTTCAAACTCAAATACAGAACTGAAATAATTAATTTATGTATTAGTTAGAGGCATATTCAGAAGCTGAAAGTAGAACACATAGTGGCACCTCCTTCCCATTTTCCCTAAAAAAAAAAACCCTGCAAGGTAGGATTTTTCCATACTTCTCAACTCTGCCACCTGTAATATTGGACTGGAATATAACCGTACTGCACAACTGAAAGCATTTCTGTTAAATAAGCAACTGAATTACATTAATACTCCTGCCACGCATTGTCTTAAAGATTAAGAGCCAGAGCACAAAGCCCAATTCTTATAGTGCTTGGTACAATCCAAGAAAATTAGAAATGTTGAGTCTCTTCAGTATAAAATAAAGAGATATGCCAAACTTTCTCATAGCAAATATCACATTACCAGAATAGCCGTGAGCCCGTTTCATATGAAGCTTCATGTTGCTTTTCTGGGTGAAGCCCATTGTACAGTAATCGCATTTGTACGGCCTTTCCCCTGTATGTTTTTTCATATGAACTTGCAGTGCACTCTTCTGGTTAAAAGCTTTCTCACACAGGGTACATTGAAAGGGCCGCTCACCTTTGGTAAAGAAGCAAAGAAATAAGAACAGATGAACTGACCCAAAGGCAAATTGTTACAAAAATTCCTTAAACTTCCCATTTCTTCTAATGTGACCTGAAAAGTATCTTTCTCATTTCAAACAAACTAAACAATCTTCTAGCCCGTTGCAAAATATATGGGCTTAGTGCCATAGTCACAAATGTTCAGCAGCCATAAGACAGTATGCTGGAAATTGCTATGGGAGAATAAAATGGGATGGTGATTTTCTTAGCCTGCCTTCGTGCAAAATAACCATCATATTACCGGAACGAAAGTCATTTTAATACATTTCTTAAGGGTCACCTATGTTAACAAATTTTTGGGGATGCAGCAATTCTACTTGAACGTTTGCCTAGAAATATGACCCTCCCCATATCACAAAGTGCTTGAAGACTCTTATTTTTCTTCCACCACACATATTCCCCAGGTAACGTGGCATTTCCTCCATTGGTTTTCAAATAATTTATCTGATCTGAGCATGCTGCAACTGCAAAAGAAATAATTTCAGATGGACAAATATCCATACATGCAATGTTTGTGTTATGTCCTCTACCACTGCAGAGAGAATGGGAAGCTATCAAAACAGGATACATAGAATATGGAGGTAATTCAATTAATAAGAGAGGTTCTGCAGCTGTTCAGAATAGGCTCCACCCCTCTGGATCCTTCTATCCTGAAGAGCAGCACCTACAGATGAGAACTGTCTTGCATGAAGAGGACAGCAGCCCAAGTAGACACCTTAGACACTTTGTCTCATAGGTCATGTCTACAATCCATGAATTGTAATAAGGGTGCGCTTTCTCAATATACCCTCAAAAATGCATGGTGGTTAAAAACAAATGAGGCTTCTTTGCCCTTAATTAGACATAATTTGACATAATTTGACATAATTAGCAGAATGGTTAGAATCTAACCTCAAATACTGCAATAGGTATCACTCAGTACTGCTTAGTTACCTGTATGGATGCGACTATGTCTTTCCAATTGACTTGGTTTAGCAAAGGCTTTTTCACAAGTATCACATTTAAATACTCTTGGCTTTTGGGAACTCGGTGATGGTCCAGCCTGATGCGTTTGCATATGCTCCTAATCAAAGACAAAATACATTTCATTTGGCACATTTTTTAAATAATAGAAATATATTTGGAGGCTTGTTGATTTGGTTCCCATCTCTATATTTATTTTGCAGATCTGGCCCAGGGGTGTTACATAACTCAAAGCAAAAGGATAAGAAATGTGCAATGATATGTGAAACACAACACTTCAAAGACAGACACTACACTACTGCTACATGTGTCTACTTTAATGAAAAGGACTAGGAGTGACATGATAACAGTGTTCCAATATTAAAGGGGCTGCCACAAAGAAGATAGAGTCAACTTATTCTCCAAAGCACTTGAAGTCAGAACAAGAAGCAATGGACAGAAAGTAAACAAGAAGAGAATCAATCTAAGGAGAAATTTCCAGTGAGAACAATTAAGCAGTAGAATGGCTTGCCTTCAGAAATTGTGGGTGCTGTAAGACTGGAGGTTTTTAAGAAGAGATTCGACCAGCTGCCTGAAATGGTATAAAGACTCCTGCTTCAGCAGGGGCTTGGACTAGAAGAACTCCAAGGTTCCTTCCAACTCTGTTATTCTGCTATTTATAATTTCTACATATAATATTAGAAAGGCAAGCATCACATGTGTCTAGATTCCAGATGTATAAAGAACTGTGATGATCCTGGGCATAGCACAAAAGCAACACAGTCACATCAGGAAGAAAAGTCCCTTTAATCCCTCCAACTTTGCCCCCAACGCCCAGTTACCTTTGCCTGAAGAAAAAACTCTCCCAAAAACAGTCTTTAAGTGGAGGAAATTTAGTCCAAAAACAAAGTACATATAAACTGTAAATAAAAATCCACACAAACCACGCTGCAGCAATTAACTGGACAGGGCAGGATAAGGAATTGCCAATAAAAGGCCAATAAAACACACACAGTTGGGAAGATGCCAGAAACCCAGATAAGCCTCAACAGTAAAAGATAACTCGCAATTTGCTTCCAACAAGTTGCTGTGCACAATCTCCCTTTTTAAACACTGTTTTTCCAGCTGCAGCTAATGAAGGGAATCAGGGCCCTTGCCTTCCTCGTAAGCCACGCAACTCACGTTGCTACCTTCTCCGTTCCTCCCTGTGCACCCTAGGATGAAGAGGGGGTGGGCCTGGATCTTCCTCTGAATTCCCTCTGCCTTGCTCTACCTCTCCCCTGCTCTGCCCAGCCGGACTTTGCCCTTCCCCAGTTTCTTCCACCACCACCGGAGCCACACTCCCACTCCGTCAGCTGCTCGGCCTCCCCCTCGGAATCAGATTCCAACAGGGGCATGACAGATCTGCTTGTTCATTAAACATTCTAACATAACAATTTCTAATTTTTATTGAAGCAAACTATGATTCAGAATGAAATACCGGTATTTCTTTTTTTCTTCAAACTAAGATTTAGTTGTCCTGGTAACAAGTGGAATTCCTACTGCTTCCTACTTGAAACAATGTTCAAAGTGACGTAATAAAATATAATGGTATTTATGACTGCAACATTAAATAAAACAGCAAAGAAAAAAACACAAGAAACTGGGCCAATACTTTTGTCTTCATAAAATCTTTTTTCAAGATTTTAATGAAATACTGAAACACAGAGGTGGAAGTAGTAAGCTCAGGTTTCCTTAGGGAAAGTCAATAAAGTGCCATGGAATTACATTGCCTATCCTGCTAAGGGGAAACAAAATTGTTTCTGTAAAAAATGTGCACCTGGAAGGAAGTTTGCTCATTTGCTAGAATAAGGGCTTCATTTCAATTAATAGTTACCATGGAAGTACAGAGCTGAAGGAATGATAGTACAACCCTCCCTTTGAATTAACACGAAAAATGGGTGCATGGATATTCCAGCAATAGGATCAAACAACCTGAAATCCTGAAGGCGGTGCAAAATTCAATTAAATATCAGGGTTGTGCAAAACCTTTGAAAAAGGTGTTCTGCACTATGCATGGAGTGCTCCAGGTATTGTTGAATTATTTTGCTCTGTTGGACAGAAAACGTTGCAAAACTTCTCCTTAAAAGGTTTTGCACAGTTCTACCAAGGATTTGGTAATGGTAAAATCTCTGAGTTCACTACAAATCATGGCAACTCCCATTGACAAGTTGTTTTCTTGACCGCAATAAGGTCGCCCTTTATTCTTTCCTTCTTCTGGGGGATGTTTTCAAGTCCTTCAAGTCTGTAAAGATTCTCAGTGATCCAGGTCACGGTTGTCCCAAAGGTGCTTTTTCAAGAGGCAAACAAGAAAATCCAGTTGCCTCCTGAAAAAGCACCTTTGGGACTTCAAGTCCTTAATTTATCCAAATACCCTGGTGTTACCTGGAAGTCTCCTATCCAACTAATAACCAGGCTCAACTGTTAAACCTCAGAGGCAAGACAAGACTGATCACAGGTTCCCATTATTTTTCCCCCTCCTTCCTAGCATTTTCCTGCAAGCGCAGGATCCGTTCCCTCACCTCCTCTCCCAGATCAATCCGGCATTCACGTATTGGTTGTGACAGGAACCGACCAACCAGCTTTTCACCCAAGCCTGGTATTGTGGGTTGAGACAGTGATTGTGCCAAAGTCCATCAAGCTAGCTTTTTAAATTTTTATTAAAAGAGTTTAATTTTGTTTCATACCTTCAGATGCGTGGCTCGTTTGAAAGCTTTATTGCAAATATGGCAGACGTGGATTCTTTCTTTTCCATGAACTTCCTTGCTATGCTGCATTAGTACAGTGATTGAAGAAAACGTTTGACTACACTCAAAACAATGATGCACACGGGCCTCTTTTTCAACTTGAATACCTTTTGACTGAGGTGGAGAAACCTCACTCACCTGTAGCAGGGACATAAAATACATAGGCAAATAATTATGGCAAATGCAACCCACAAAACATTTGTGAGAATATTGAATTGCCTTTTCAGACACCAATTCTTCCATGTAATAAGAGATGAATAATCTTTTTAGCAACTTCCTGCAAGATACGTGTATACATCACATACAAGTAATCTGATAAAAGAATCAGGGTGTTCAATACTTTTTCAACCCAACTTAGAGATACCAATTTCCCCATGAATGTGTTTCATTATGTGACAAGAGATTATTTTGCTGTCAAATTACCCTCTCACATGGAGTAGGAAGGCGGGATCAGTTTGTCAACCATAACAGGCAACTGTCTCTTCATCTTCTGTATAAACTTTTTCTAGAGTGATTTTTCCAGTTTCCCAATCAAACCTGATATTATTATAAAATTATATTATTATATTATATGGAGTGGAACTGAGCGAGTGAGCACAAGTGCCCTCCACTTAAGCGCCCTCTGCTCGTGCAAGCAGAGCTTCCCACATGCGTGCTTGCCCATCCACTCACACGGCCTGGTTTTTAACAGACCATGGCCCGGTAGTAGGCTGCAGCCCAGGGGTTGGGGACCCCTGCTCTAGGCAGTTTTCAATGCCAGCATTATTTGCATAATGCACCCAACAATCTGGCTCCTCATTTTATCGACTTCGGAAGGATGGAAGGCTGAGTCAACCGTGAGCCTCGTCAGGATCAAATTCCAGGCTGTGGGAAGAGTTGGTCTGCAATATTGTACTTTAACCACTGTGCCACCAGGGGTCCTCATAGTCCAGCATTCATATATATTTCACTTAATTTCCTCTTTTCCTTTTGAGGAAAGGAGATGCCAACCTTACCTGTAGACCGGACACAGCCAGATAAGCTAAATCTACTTTATGGTAAAGCTAAATTAACTGAATCTTGTAAGTCAGAAAGTAAAATCTCCTGCCATTTCCTTTACAACCCAAGAAACTAGGGACAAATTTTTCTGAGTCTTTTGCTCCACTCACTGTCTAGCTGTGCACTATGCCCTCTCTTATCTGACCATCCCAAAATCTTTCCCACATACCATTACAGAAGTTTGGAAACTTCTATTCCTGATATGCAAGTTAAGTTTTATGATACTGTTTGTTTAAAACCCATAGACTTGGTTTGTTTCAAACTATGCTTGCTGATTTGTGGTGCAATAATAAACCAAGAACACAAGATTTCTATCTCAGCCAAGTGGCTGGATGGATCAAAAAGAATATGTAGACCTGAAGTTAAAATTATAGTTGTGCTTACAACTACCAAGAGGCACACCGGAACAATTCTGCTTACATTAAGCTATTGTTTCCAAACAAAGTGTTCTATATGCAGAGTTCTATATCAGAGTTATATGGACTCAGATAGTTTTGAGTTGCTGCAGATGACTTAGGCATAACCTAAGTTACCAAGTAAAAATCATGTCAGCACTGTAGTGATTATGACCACAATTTGGGTTAGTATAATGAAGATTGAAACCTGTAGTCTTTATATTCCATTTTCTAATTCCTCAAAATAAGGTTTTGTATAGTTGACAACTTCATGTGCCATTCTGTTAAATTATCCATGGCTGGGGTGAGGGCAGGGAAAAGGAAGAGAAAACATGTCAGAGGTAAACTTGATGGGATTACTATGAAAATACACAGTACAAGGCCATAGTTTAGCATCAATTTGCCTACCATGTTCTGAAGGTATTGGGGATCTGAAAGCTAGGAGATTCTATCTACCAAATAATTTATAACTGAACCTGCCCTACAGTCATTTGAGAAAGCAAACAATACCCACCTGCTACTAGTCAGGAATCAGCCTGTCACCCTGTCCACAATAATTAGAAAGACTAAAAGTTAAAAAGACAAATGCTTTCCAGATGTAAGTAAACCTTTGAATGCAGAAATGTTCTTACCTGATTAATTTTCCTAAGATTTATGTCTCCATCAATCCATCTTTCTGAGTACTCCCACTCTGTGAGCAAAACCAGAGGCAATTCAAGCACTGTGGCTGAAAGCTCTAGGCTTAAACCCTATCAGCAACAGATGTTCACTAGACTAGCATTTCCACAGCCCTTGACATAATTTACATATTGAATGATAACATATGTACTCTCTTTTTCTCTCCCTCTCTCTCTCTGTGTATGTGCCTGTCTGTATGTCTTAATACTACATAAATGTTTTACTGCGGTATTCTTCAAGTAACAAATTAAAAAAAAACACATCTAGGCCTCAGTTGCTTGACTTAAGATCAAAAGAGACATTACCCATGAACCAAAAAAAAAAATCATCAGGTAAGACTTTCCATTCTTGTGTTATAATTAGTTACCGTTGAAGCAGTAAAAAGCAATTCTATGGAAGCCAGCAAAGAGGAAGCTTTGTGGTGGACAATGAAAATGAAGAGGGAAAACGGACAGGTGAGGCAACTATTTGCAGCTTAAATTTACACAAAGACATGCAAGGATATAAAAATTATTAGTGTGGTCAGAGAAATTAATAACAAACCAAATAGGATTAGTTGAGAATAAGAATGAAAGGAGGGGAGAAAAATTAAGAATGGTGTTTTCAGGAAAGAGAAGTGAATAGATAGTAGAACAAGAGTATTTCCTTACACGGGATCTTCAGGAACAGATTTCATGAATAGTAAGAAACAATCAACAAATACAGTAGAGCATAGCGGTACCAAAACTCTATGTTAAAAGCGTATTAGCTGTAAGAAATCAGCTATAGTGGCAAAGGAGCTGGTACTGGTATTGTAAGAAAAGCAGAAATTGCTGAGAAGTTAAATGAATTGATAGTACCACTCTTTACTGCAGAGTTAGTCATAATTAAGCAAAAAATTTTTGCATAGTACATCTGGAAAACGATGTCAAATAGAAATAATAAATTACATATTTGAATATAATATTCTCCTTAAAAGGACATGAAGGCAATCAATAGAGATATCAGAGTTTTTAGTACAGCAAAGTCATGAATATTAAACTGAAAAAATATGATCTGACTTTTAACACTTTATTCTCTTCTTTAAAGCCTCAGTGCAAAGATCAGACAAGAAAGTATCAAATATCAAAAGTAGTCATATTTTGAATCATGTATTACTGTACATACTGTACACATTGCAAAAACTTGCTTTCCAGGATTTTAGGTTAACTAGGTGGGCAAGGAGGACTTCCTAAAGAATACTGCACTCATCAGACAGCCCATTTTAAAGGGATACTTTAAATTAAATTAGGTCAAATGTAATGTTAGCACACTAGTAAGGCATCTGTCAAGGCCAGCAATGAAAAGGCCAAACTGGAAAAACAGGGAAGTTGTACATTTTCTTGCTTTATAGACTTCACATTTAAATTCAATTAATTAAAAAAAAGCAAAATGTATGTAGGGTCTATCAATCAAACAACTAAATAGAGCCTCCTTGCTCAAAGATTCTTCAGATGCTGGATACAAACAACATGAGCAATCTTCACCATTGCTCATTCAGGGAATTTTATAGGATGCTGTTGGAAAAAGACGAGGCAAGCTAATCCAGCTATCAAATTCACAAGTAACAATCATTAACACAATGATCATAATTAATTTGAAAAACTATCCTAAAAAAATCCAAAAGAGCATCATCATAATAATAGTAGGTTTCAGATAAGTGATGTAAGAGAAAATCAGAAGAATTAAGCAATAATGATGAGGTGCTGATGAGGTGCAACCAGAGCATAGAGGAACAAGATAAAATAAATATTAAGAATAAAACAATCACATGACAGAATCAAATTTCAACTTTAAAATTAAAAAATGCATCTTACACCAATAAAGTGTATCTATGCAAAAATATGCTGTATTATATTCACTAGGATAGCTGTGAATAAAAATATCATCAGCCTAAGGCTACAGTTCCATATACTGTATGAGTCTCTTCAAGCAAATTACTTAGATATATTGGACTTCCAAGTTTCAGAATCCATTAATTAGAGGCCACACTGACAAGGGGATTATGGCAATTGACAATATCTAATATATTGGGAGAGTACCAGTCTGGAGAACATTGTAATACACACTATCTGGAGTAATTCCTATTGAATAACAGGCTCCCTATATAAAGGAATGCACTTCAGGTCTCATTTAGAAAAATGATAAATACTACATTTAATATAGTGCCATCTCAAATTCTCCTTGGAAGGGCAAAACTCGGTCAAATTGAAGTTTTCATAGATACTATCCCTAATGAAATAAATGAGCAAGATAAATGACAACCTCAGATACAGGACACAAATTGACTGCGTCGTCATTCAAGAAAGGTTAATGAAGACCACTTACCTGATAAGTTAATTCATCATGGTTTGCAGGTACTGAATGTGGAGTATGGCTGACTAGGATGACCTGCTGTGAACCTGAATTGGTCTGGCCAGAGAGAGTAGAATCTGTGAGTAACGCAGGGAACTGTTGACCCTGGCAAAGAAATTTCCAAACGTTTAGTAAAATGTGCAACTAATTCACATCATCAAAGTCTAAGTCAATTAACATATTTATTATTTAAACTTTCCACGCATAGGTAACTAAAGTTACCAGTAGATAAGATTATGTTATATAATCTAATATCACAGCTAAATAAAAAGTTGAAGCTCTTATTCTATTAATAACCCCAAAATATTTAATTTGTCTAATGTTAGAGTTACCCTAAATGCAATAATATGTAATGTAAAATTAATTTATTGATATCCTAGGATCACATTAATGAAAGTTTTGTATTAAATCTGAAATCTGCCCAACAAATCACTTACGCACCATTAATTTGTTAGTATATAGTACTAACAAAATTCAAGAGCATTTGTCACTTGTTAATTATTTAAAAAAAAAAACTAAACATAGGGGAGAAAACCAAAGTTGAGAAGGCTATATAAAAGACTAACAAACATTTATTTCAGCTTTACATACTTTGATTTGGCTACTAAGAGGAAAGCAATGAAGATGCAGCATTATATAACGTATTCTGATAAACGATTGGAAAAAAATTCTTTTATTCATAGTTCTCAAGGCCATTGTATGAAAACCATGAGGCTTAATCCATGATTAACCCCTTAATCCTTGAGGGATTAACTGTGACTTTTGCAGTTATTTGATTTGGGGTGAGATATATATATACTTGGTGCATGTTTCTG
Organism: Naja naja; assembly: GCA_009733165.1. Classification (NCBI taxonomy): domain Eukaryota; kingdom Metazoa; phylum Chordata; class Lepidosauria; order Squamata; family Elapidae; genus Naja; species Naja naja. The sequence goes on from CM019150.1 coordinate 158,365,638, forward strand.
TATTACCTATTACGTTTCTTTCTCTGATCTGTCTGTCACTTAAAAAGTATGGTCGTCACACAGTCAGCCAGATGTTCAGACTAGATTGGGCATACTTATCTATTTGTCAGAACCCTAAAGACTTGGGATAGGCAAATGTGGATGTGTTAAAGGTATCGTCGCAAGACGTAAGCTGTTCAGAGTAAAGCTGCCTTTTGCAATTGACTGATGGTGTTTTGTCAATGCCAGAGGTGTTCAAGTGGCGCTCCAGTTGTTTTGGGACTGTATCCAAAGTTCCTATTACTATTGGTACCACCTTTGCTTTCTTTTGCCACAGTCCCTTTATTTCTATTTGCAGGTCTTTGTATATTTGTATCTTCTCCAGTTCTTTCTCTTCTATTCTGCTGCCTCCAGGTACGTACTGCCACGGCCACTATCCAGATTTTTTTTCTTTCTTTTCTTTTTTTCTTTGACAATTTCTAAGTCTGGGGTTTTAAATGGCAGGTACCTATCAGTTTGAATTCTAAAGTCCCAGAGCACTTTAGATTCTTCTTCTTATAAAACTATTAGACTTGTCTACTGCCCATCTCGCCTATATGCTACATTTACAGTTTGCTTTAAAAACCATACAACCAAAGAAGCACCAATTTGTATTATCCATATTCATGTTTGTATCATATTCTATATCCTTCTTTAACAAACTTCTACATTTAAAATATCTCCCAAAGATGTAACTTTCTTCTGTACTTTCTTCTTACTGCTTATATTTAATCTATGGATAGGTTACATGTAGATAAATTAATGGGAAAATTAAGGGGAAACAAAAGTCCTTTGTAATTGATGAGAGTTAGCGGTTAGCTGGATTCAAACTATTGTTCTGTAAACCAAAGGGCACAACAGAATTTCTTGTCCCACTAATTCAATGCTTCCTGGGGAGAAAAGAAGGGAGCTATATTTGCTAATCTGTGCTTCCCCCAGCAGTTCTTATGCCATCTTTAGAATTTCATATTATCTGGAGCAAGTTTTAGAAAGCAAAGGAAATAGCAAGAAGGGGGAGAGGGGACAGCTGAAGTTTGGATGCAAAACCTGAATGTCCCATCTTAACCTTAGGAACCATACACAAAAATTCAATTACAATACAAAGTCAAAACCACATGAAGAACGAGGTATATAGCACACTTTTAAAAATACTTATTGCTTTACAAGCAGGATTAACCTACTATTATCTTAATTCTTTTTTCAAGTTTTAAAAAAGCTTTTAGCAAATGTTGAGAGCAGGATAGAGAAATGACACAAACCTGTGAAGTGATATTAAGTGTCACTGCATCAAGACCAGCAGATAACATACTCTGAGTATCAGCCAGGGTCAATGTGACACTACCATCTCCTCCTACACCTGGGGATGACATTACTAGGTTCTGAGCTGCCTGAGACAAGGGTGGTGTCGTTGGAAGGTTTCCGCTTGAAGTATTGAGTTCTACAAAATGTATATCATAAGAATTCAAAATCAGAATCACAATTCATAATAGGGGGTGTATATACAACATTCTTAGATTCTTCATTATTTAGCCATTTTGTAACCTATGCAAAATTTAAATTCCAACTACAACTGTAACGTATCTTACTCCAAAACAGTTCTGTGCTACTCACCACTTGGAAAAAAAGTGTATTCCTAACAATTAAAATTGTTAAAAATTTTAAATTTAAATTTTTTTAAAATTTAAAACAATTAAAATAAATTAATGTATACCTGCCCTCGTATATTCTGTATGCAACAAACAAATTCAACAGAACAGGTTGGAATCACAGAGATTTTAACAAGAGCTTAAATGACATTAACTTGTATATTGTGTAATATCTTGGGATTACTTGCCCTGATTAATATGCTTAACATATGTTCGATTTAGAATGTCAGGATTAGGATTAGTGTAATTTGTAATGGGAAAGTCAGCATGTTTGGTGGAAGACCAAACTGAACAACCTTGGGTAATTCACTCTCTCAGCAGAGGGTTTGAAAATGGCCTTGAGGAAAATATATTGCAGTAGTTACCAAAATACCAATTTTGCCTGAAAAGACAGGAGAGAGTGAGGGGAAGAAATCAAGTCTGGTCCACCATGATTATCTTGGGTATAAGAGAGGGAAAGACAAACTGTCAGGCTTTTAAGATTCTGTTATTATAGCTTATATAGGTAGTTCTTGACTTACAACTATTCATTTAGTGACCGTTCAAAATTACAACAGAACTGAAAAAAGGTGACTTAAGTTTGTTTTACATTTACAACCACTGCAGCACCCTCATGGTCACATGGCCAAAATTCGGATTTATTATTTATTTATTTATTTATTTGTAAGACTTATATGCCGCCCAACTCCCAAAGGACTCCGGGCAGCTCACAGTAAAAAACATAAGAATTACATTTATAAAAAATTTAAAAACAATTTAAAAGCAGTAAACATGCTTGGCAACTGGTTCATATTTATGACGCTTGCAGTGTTCAGGGATCATATGATCAGCTTTTGTGACCTTCTGACAAGCAAAGCCAATGGGGGAAGCCAGATTCATTTAACAATGTTACTAACTTAACAACTGCAATGATTCACTTAAACAACTGTGGCAAGAAATATTGTAAAATGGGGCAAAACTCACTTAACAAATGTTTCACTTAGCAACATAAATTTTGGGCTCAAATGTGGTCATAAGTCGAGGACTACCTGTATCATAATGTATTTTCTTGGGTATTTGCCTCCTAACCTGGTCTACCTCAAAAGGGACCACACTTTTAGTTCAACCTATCTCAGAAAATTGCTGTGAAGGGAAAACAAGAGAAGAGAATGCTATATGTATTGCCTTGAATTCCTAAATTAAAGCTAGCAGGCAAGCAAACACAAAGTACACTGAAATTTAGGTTAAGGTGAACAGGAATTTAGATTACAAGGATGTTCAAATATTCAAATGATTAATTTGGAGTGATGAAAATCTGTGCAAAGCAATCATTTCTACTTTTATGTCTTGAGGAAACACAAACTGCCAGGCTCCAAGTAATGTTGATAGACAGGAGTTGCAAAGGCATTGTCCTGATCCACAGCTCTTAACGGGTATGGAAATCTTTTATTTCCAATAAAAGTGTGTGGTGGCACACTGGTTAGAATGCAGTATTGCAGGCTAACTCTGCATTCCCACTGCCAGGGGTTCGATCCTGACCAGCTCAATGTTGACTCAACCTTCCATCCTTCTGAGGTCAGTAAAATGGGGACCCAGATTACTGGGGGCAATATGCTGACACTGTAAATCACCTAGAGAGGACTGTAAAGCACTGTGAAGCGATATATATGTCTAAATGCTATTGCTATTTTGAAAACACAATGCAAAACAACATACCCTCCCCATCACAGTGAAATGGGATGCCTTTCATGACTGCAAGTTCTTGCTTGGAAGTTCTAGCATCGGAAATGACTTCTGTGGGTGCATATGTTTGGATTGAACTTAAGCCCCTTGGAAAGGTAAGCTGTGCCATATATGCATCTTTACAAGGTAAATCACATTCTCTACATGAGCCTATTCCTCCAAAGTGTGGCTGTCTCAAAACTTCCTACTAAAGATAACCATGTGGTTCAAACTAATAATTTATAATATCTTTTCAAATGTAAATTCCATTGAGTTCTCTGTAAAATAGTTCTAAGTAACTATGTGCAAACTAGCAAATTTGAGGAAAATAAATGAAAACTTACCTGAAGAACTATTCAACGTTGGGTTCTGAGATAGTAATTGATCATTATTTATAGTTAGTGTGGTAGAAGGTGATTGATTAGTGATATTAGGTGTTGCCAATCGTAGGTTCCCATTCAGCTCATTGTTGCCAGAGGAAATGTGTTGGATAAGATCTTGGCCTAAACAGAAAATGGAATGGTTTAGCCACTTCAGATCTAAGGTTCACTTTCCTTTTACAGTAACAAAGCTCCCAGCAATTAGCACCATCATGAGACTTTATACATTTTATTATTATTTAAAATGAGCAGTATTAATTTTGAAAATAAAATAATAAAAACTTCAGAATGAAAGTTTCAGTATGACTAAGCTTTACATTTAAAGGGTCCACTGTATCCTATTTTTATGTATAGTGACAGGATCAGTATGTACATAAAGCATATCTATAATGAAATAAAACACAGAATTATTCTCACGTATAACAAATTGAGAGACAAATATGCTACATCATGTCAAGTTCAAAGTATATAATTATGAATTATTTCACAATATAGATCATATATTGCCATATATATGAACGAAATACGTGAAGCAGAAGCTGCACTAGTTTCTCTTCACCATAAACCTCAAAATTTTCAAAAAAATTTCTATAATGTACTAGCTGGATACCCATGTTTCGGGATGAAACTTTGTGATTGGGCTATGCAGGAGAAATTTGGTTCACATTCCGTTGCCTCAGTGGTGGTCGGTGATTGAAACACATAAGGGAATATTGCTCCCACCGCCTTGAGTCCAGAAGCAGGTTCATAGGTGGAAGGTGTAGACATTTTGGTGAGGTACGGATGTTTAGTACTGTAAGGAGCCCCAGGCCACTCCTGAGTGAAGGAGTGGAATGTCTGCCAGCTAGAACTGAGGTAACGGAATGTGAGGCAACTAGCAATTGGAACAGAGTTCTTTTCAAGTGGGGAGGGGGAGTAGAACTCCTTAGCATCAAAGCTTGTTAATTACTGTGTAAGAAATACAAATGATCTGATGGTCATTTTGAAAAATCTTTTCTTAGCAAGCACCTAGAAACCAAGAGGAACATATGTTTCAAGTTTGTAAGCTTTACGGTTCTGGAGATTTCGTGATTAGTGAGTGGTATTTGGCTTTTATATATATATAGATACTCGATTGGTACTAATCAGTTAAAGATCAAAGAGAACATTTGTACAAAACATACTATAACATTACATTTTTAATCCCACCAAATATAACCACACCAAAAATACCCTAAATCTTCCACCTAAGACAACCTGCAAATGAGTATGTTTCATTAAAAAGAGTCAATGGAGAAGAATCAGAATAATTTCACAATTATACTTGCCAGATATAGTAAGGGTGATCTCTTGAGGGGTTCCTGATGAATTTGTAGTGGTTGAACTAGAAGCATGAGTTAAAACATGACTCAGACCAGAACTATTTATTGTCAGCGTAATCTCATGTTGACCATTGGCAGTTGATACCATTCCCTGTGAAGTCATAACTTGAGAGAGATCCTGTGAACCTGAACATAAGTAAAATAAACTAAATAAAAGTAGTCAGGCTTTACATTAGTCATATGTAATGTTATAACAGTGTTGGACACATAACAGTAAAAAAATGTAAGAGAGCTGGCTTTGATATATATCACACATTAATGGTTGCCATATAGATAATCCAAAAAATTGGAATCACAATCACAAAACAGGTGGTCTATCCGGGTTAGATCTGAAGGAGTAAGAAGATTGATTGTGATTCTTGGGACTAATCTGAAGAATTTTCTTCCAGACTCCTGCAAGTGACTATTTGTAGAAATACCCTCAATGAGCAAACAAATCTTTGATTTTTCAAAAGTATTAAGCAATCATAATTTATATTATTTATGTAATTAAAATATAGAAAAATATCCCTCAGTTCAGAACTCACAAATAGGCCAGCTTTTTCTCAGGAGGATCACAAGTGATTTCAGGGTGATATTCCTAAGAGAAGTGAATTAAATTTCCGGCCTGTGAGCATAAGATGGCCCTATCTTGATCCACTTTAGAAATTTTTATTAATAAAAATAAGTGTTTTATCAGATTATAGTGGTATGATTATAAGATAGGAAAATAAGAAGAATTTAGATAATTTTAATCAAAGAGCTTTTCAGATTAATTTGCTTTTCTACTATATTTACCTGAAGTAGTTGTAGCCAATACAGATTCTTGCTCAGCCATAGGCCCCATTGTCATATTTGCTGAAGAAGTAACATTGGGCTGTAAGGACAAGCTTGACAAAGGCTGTATTACCACATTTGCTGCTGACACTGTACTTTCTGCTGTCTGTAGGGAGGAGTTCTGAGATGCCAAACTGGGATCTCCTGATAGCTGCTGGGTCAATACATTACCCTGTTGAAGAGTCTGTTGCAAAAGACTGGGGTCAATCTGAAAAGAAACAAATCCGATAGGAATATATTCCATTTTTATTTTCTAACCCTGAGTAGAGTAAAACTATAATACCCAAGCAACAAAAGTTGGCTAATCTCATAGATAATACCTGTTCAATCTTACAAAAGCTGGACAGTTTTAATGTTTTGTGGCAATGTTGCATTGGCTTATTTCAAACATCAGCCAACCATTGGCAGGTATTAAATAAAATACAAATTCTGCCAGAAGTTGTATTTTGTGAATCTGAGCCACTTCATTTTCCCTTTTAACATTAAAACGTCTAAATTTTTCATGTCCATTGGCATTCAGCAGACTTTTTATTCCATCTGAAGACCTTTTAGAATTATTTTTTTTAAGTTGGCTTGTTCAAAGCAAAGTGTCAAGTATTATTTATAAGAAAGGTGCATGAGCATGATTAACTTTCTTAGAAAATCAAAATGTTGGCCAGCTGCAGATCAAGGGCTTTCTTTTCAGTGCATCATCTCCTGATAAAAACTTTCAAATATAAAATAGGAGAGATACTGGGTCAGAAAGATAACAAGAAACATTTTCAGCAATATGTCTTATGATAAATATGAGTTATTTTTCACATTTATCAATTCAGCTCTTCTAAATCCCCTTTTAGAGGGATGCCTATAATCTTCTCTGAAGCATTCAATTTTTTTGAGTAATTAGGTATAATTAGGAATCCAAATTCTAAATAAGTGGGCAATATAAATTATGCAGAGAATTACTTGTAGGAAGGAAAGAAAAAACAGCACTTAAAACACTATGTAGTCATTAAATGAAAGATTTGGAGATTAAAAGCAAGGGATTATGGGCATTTGCATATGCATAATTTATTTAACAGCTTATGAAGGATAATATAGAATAAACCCACCTGTAAAGTAATGTTGTTAATGCTACTAGGATCTATTCCAGAAATTTGAACATTCTGTCCAACCAAGTTGGCAGCAAGTTGCAACTGTATTCCTTCAAGGGTGGCCAAACTACCATCTGTCAAGGATAGAGTTAAATCACCTCCAGCTACCAAAGAAAACAGTCATATTTTATATATATTCCAGTTTTTATATACAAAAAATTAAACATGAATTAATCCTTATTCTGCTTCAGTGAATTAAGCAAGCTATACTACAATAATTAAAACTGAAAACCCAAAACGCTTACTGAGGAATGCTTTACTGAATAATGAATCTTCCTTTAAATAAATATGCAATACTGCGTAGTGGTAATATCAATAAAACCATAAAATGGGTACTGTGTATGTTAAAAAGTGCCAAATTGATTAATCCTGATTGATTTTGATGGCAATGAAATCAGAAAGTGTGTGCATTCTATACATACAAATGAATTTAAGTAAGTGGATGCACATAAGAGTGGGAATGACATAACACAAATGCATATATACTAAAACTATTTGTACTAAAACTATTTGTATAAATATCTAATTATTAGCATTCTATATGTGATGTGCTGCTAATTTTATGAAACAACTGATTGAATTTTTAAAATATTTTATTATTCTCTTCAATTTAATAGTTATTATATCTTATTTCCAAGATATCAATAATCATATTGTAATGAAAGATAGAAACCCTGTAATCATAGAGTAAAACTGCATTTTTTCTAATATAACCCAAGCATTTCCCCACAAAAAAACACAAATGTCCTCTCTGCATGACTTTCAAAGACACAAAGATGGAGAGACTCAATTGAATCATCTGTGGAAGCCTCTGTCCAGAGAGCCCAAACAGATGTGACTGTACCAACATCTGTCTTGAAAGTCTCTCTTGTCAACATTAACAGGAGCTGCAGAAGATTTTGAACAGCATGAACATTTCTACATCACCTTTCTCAAACTGAACCCCCCAGGGAAATAGAATGAAACACTTCCAGGTTTACCTGACATAGAAGCAGGAAGGATAGCCTGACCAACGATACTTTGCTGGAGCAAATTTTGGTCAAACTGGCTTGTCAGCACAGAGTTATTCATGATGAAAACGTTAGGATCATTTGTGGATGAATTCAGAAGACTGACTGGCTGTAGACCTTTGGCTGGAGCACGAGAGCCAGCTTTCCTGGCTTTTTTGGCCTCTGATTTAAAATGGCACTGTATATGAGTCTTTCTGCGGCCAGAAGTCCGAAACCTTAACTCACAATGTGGACACTTAAAAGGCTTTGCTCCAGTATGTAGACGCATATGAACTTTCAAACTCCCTTTTGTAGAAAATGAATTACTACATACGTGGCAGCTGAAAAGTTTCTGACCTGGAGAATAATGAAATAGTGTACAGCAAAATATACATTATTTCTCATCACATATAAATTGATGCTAGATTTTGTTTGGACATTAAACAACCTGCATTCATGTTTTATAGTATTTGATAAAAAATTTGTTTAAACAAGACTTCCTCCTAAATCATAACCTACTCCTAAGTTTTCGAGTTTTTTGGGGGAAAAAACTTTTAGGTCATAGACAAAGTCTGCTAGTATTCCCCAAATATATTGGCTTAACCACCTTTCAGATAAATAAGTGGAGGAAGAAATGAATGTGGGGAGGGAAACCAAACTATATACTTAAATATATACTTTATACTTAAGTATAAAACTAAACTGTTAATTCATTAGAAAGTAAAGTATCTTTCCCAGATTATCAGCCTAAAATACAAGGTACAATATATCTGATGTTTATTCACTATTATCTAATTAAGTTGGAAATTACATACCTGTGTGTGTTTTTACATGGCAGTCCAAAGTCGACTTTACAGTAAAACTTTTTCCACATTCATCACATTTGTAAGGTTTTTCTCCCGTATGGATACGTACGTGCCTAGCCAAAGATATTTGTTCCAATCATTATAAGGTATATTATGTTTATTACATAATATACAATAGCTTTTGTATATATACAATTACAATAGCTAAGAAGTTTCAGTTAGGCTTCATCTTCAGTTAGGCCTCATATTCCTATAGGTTATGGTCTATATTCAACGCAGCCCAAGAACACAGTAAAAACTTTTTTTTAATTTGCCTACAATATACTGTACTTTCCAAACTTGATTCTGAGTACAGATTAGGAGATAAATATTGTAAATAAACTGACATGGGTGAAGAAATTTCTATATACAATCCACTTTTCTTCAACTCTGAGAGTCAGTTGTTACCTTATGTCATGTTTTCCTATACAGCATTAAATGACTTTCACCTCCACTACCGGGCTGAGGGGGGAGAATTTTTTGTGTTTTATACAGTATATGTAACCTATATGATATTTTCAGTTGTACTGATCACCAGGATGTAATATATGTCTAGTTTCACCCCTATTAGGACTCATCAGATGTACACCTGATGAGTTTCAATAAGGATGAAGCCAATCACATACTGCCTCCCGGTGGTTAAGATATCTTAGTAAAATAAACAATAAAGAATTATTTGATGGAAAAATTGTAATCTGAAAAGAAGAGGATGAAAAAAATAGTATTTAGCCAAGACGTCCATAGACCAGTTGTCATTTAAGTAGTCAAAACTGGTGCTTTGCTGCAAATGATCACAACTTTTATGTGTACCTATGAGAAAAACATTAAAATCTCAACTATCTGTGGGTGCATTTAATCGTATCACTGAATATGAACTCTTCAAAAGTAATAAAACCTATGGCATTTTACTATCACTGCTAAAATCCAAAGAACCTGAGGTAATAGAGCTATATCTACACTTCATTGCAAAATGCTTTCAAAACTCGGTTTCAGTATGACCAGCTTCTAACTGGAAAATAATGTCATCAAAATATTGAGCATGAAGTTGGTATTGCACTGATAGACGAGACCCTGCCAACATTGAGGAGTCAGACTATCTAATAAAGAGTTATTCAGAGATAGTACAAATTAGTTGGTGTGGCAGGCGTACCCATTTTCTCATGCTTACATGCAGATTATGACTGGAAAATTGCCTGCCTCTTCCTTTAAATTAAAGATGAAAGAAATAAACTGCAAAGTAATATAATTCATGTATCAAAACTAAAAAAAATCTACATTCACTTACCTAACTAAATCACTTGGTTTTTTGAAGCTTTTTGGGCAGTAAGTACAACAATTGGCATATTTTGGCTCAGCCTCCATTTCCGCTTGTTTGTCTTTGATTTCACTAATCCTGTCCTTTTCTGCTGCGGACTGGACGAGAACTTTTTCAGAGACAGTGGCACTTTCCTGAGGTCTAATTTTTGCAAGTTCAGCTGTTTCCTCCTCAGTGAATGTGATAACACCTGGCCTAGATTTTCGAGAGCTTGTCTTTTCAGATGTTGCCTCTTCTTCGTCTGCATCATTAAACAGGGAAGGAACATTTTTAAAGACCTAGTAATGTCAAAGAAACTTCATGGAAGTTAATGCAAAATCCAGTTATTCGTTATTATTAGGGCATTAGAAATGGCCACTTCATGTTCTATGTCAACTAACAACACAATACTGTGATGCATATTCTCTTTCAGACTATAAAACTTATACAATATCGGGCCAAAAAAAATCCTATATTTTTATGCTAAAGAACATTTATTGTTAATTCTCAATTTATCAGTACAATTGGGGCCAGAATCTTTTTGGACAAAGTGGTTGCTAAGTGAGATGCTTTGTTCAGTGCTTTGTTCAATGACTGTAATCCTGGCACTCTAGGCTGTAATTGTTACGTGATCTCCAGGTTGTTAAAAGAGACAGAACGAAAGATCTGCCTGCTGAGATCCTCCTGATAGGCTTTGCTTTGCTTCTGTGCACAAAGGATTTCAGTTCCACTCTCCCCTCGTCCCCTTGCAACCTTCTCTGCTGGCTTCCCCACTGACTTTCTGGGGAAGGCAGCGGAAAAAATTGCAAATGACAATCACATGATCACAAGGTGTTGGCAACTGGTTATTAAATGTGAGCCAACTGCCAAGTACTGAAAATACAGTCATGTGACAGGGAGGAGGAGATCCAATATTTTACAATAGCCCCAAGTGCTTTATGAGCTGTAGAGCACTCTTTCCAAGTCTTTGAATGCTAGTTAAACAACCAGTCATAAGTGGAGGCTAATTGTAATATGCTTTTTTTTGTAATGTTGTATGTTAATAAAGTTTGCTTTTCTGCTACACAGAGAAAGTTGCTTACCCCCTCCTGCTACCTCTCCACCTGTTGCTGCTGTTGAAGACACTGTTTGATGCTTTTTCATATGTTTTTTGCAGTGAACTGTGGTTCTGAAGCTTTCATCACAAAATGGGCACTTGTAGGGCTTCATACTCATATGAGTTGTCATATGTCTAGTAAGGCTTCCATTGGTGGTGAAGGAAGTATTACAAATACTGCAACTGAATGCTTTAACTCCTGGGGGAGGGGAGAAACAAGAAAAGTAAACAGAAATGGAAAGTAGTGGTTTTATAATATGTCTATACTACAAAAATGATACAAAAGGAAGGCAAATGTGAAAACATATTCTAATGACTTCCACTTAGTTCCACAGATGTATTTATTTTTTATTTATTCACTACATTTTAATCTACATTCAGCTGCAATATAAGGTTACTCCTCCTTTACAAAAGTATTCAAAACAATCCTATGAAATTCGTGTTATAAAGACTGACTTGTTCTGTCACGAAATGAGCTTCATGGTTGAATGAGGATTTCAAGTGTATTATCTCATTATTACTTCAGTTTTTTTAAACAAGTCTACGCTGATACCGCTTTTGTCAATTTATAGATGATTTTGTAACTGGTAACTTTTAATTCCATTAATTAAATGGAATCCCCATGATCAAAGCAATATACATTCCACTTTCTGGAAATGGTCACGATCACCTACATCTACCTTTTCTTTGGATTGCACAGCAGCTTTCAATAAATTATTATTGAAATGGTGAATGGAAGATGAATTAAATACAGATAGTCCTTTGCATTGTACCAGTTCATTTAGTGACCATTCAAAGTTATGACAGTGAAAAAGGTGACTAACGAACAATTAGCTCTAGAACCGGAATTCTTCCTATTGGGGATCTTCAAATATATATATATATATATATATATATATATATATATATATATATATATATCAAAATATTTACTATTACACATATTAACTGCTGCCAGGATTGCCTTTGCTGATTGTTGGAAACAGCCATGCATACCCTCAGAGAAACTTGTTATACAAAAAATTATGAACTGCGCAGAAATGGACAAATTAACATTGAGCTTAAAAGATAAAGAGACATCAATATTTTATAAGGTGTGGGAACAATGGTATAACTGGATAGAACAAAGATAGATTTAAGATAGTTATTAACCATAAGTAATAGATAAAATAAGAATGTAATTACACATAATTTAATATCTGTAAATAATGTATGAATTATTGTTATAAGAGAATCACTACAAATTGTTGTTGTTGAGTGATATATTTATTTATTGATTGATGTTTTTAATGTAATAAAAGTTTAATAAAGTATAGTTTAAAGAGGAAAAAGGAAAATGAAGGATTTAAGAATAAGCAGTTTATAGATTAAATGTATATATTTGCACAAATTATATATATATTTGTAAATATGCACAAAAGATAGAAATGTATGAGATTGATGTCATACAACTGTTAATGTAATGATTATCTTTTGTTTTTAAAAGACATAAAAGACTAATAAAGTTTATTAAAAGAAAAAAGTGACCTATGGCCATTTTTCACACTTACAACTGTTACAGCATCTCCATGGTTATGTGATCAAAATTCAGATGCTTAGCAACTGACTCATGTTTATGATGGTCACAGTGTCCCGGTGTCGTGTGATCACCGCTTGTAACCTTCTGACAAGCAAAATCAATGGGGAAGCCAGATTCACTTAACAGCCATGTTACTAACTTAACAGCTGCAGTGATTCACTTAGCAATGATGGCAAGAAATGGGGCAAAACTCACTTAACAACTGTCTCAATTAGCAACAGAAATGTTGGGGTCAATTATGGTCCTAAGTCAAGGACTACTTGTATCTCTGGGCTTGAATCCCATTGTACCATCCATTTTAAGTAAGCCAAAAGGATTTGCAAGGGAATCAAAGATTACCAAAATTTCATCACCTGTATGTGTTTTCTCATGAGATTTAAGAACTCCGGAAGAGACAAATCCCCGGCCACACAGTTGGCACTTATAAGGCTTCTCCCCAGTGTGTGAACGGACGTGCTGCTTCAAGTGGCTAGATTTCTTGAACCCCTTATTGCAATACTCACACCTATTAAAATGAAAGTTTACATTGAATAAAATGAAACAAAGGCATTGATGAATACCTAGGAACATGTGAAAACTTTAATTCTGGCTTAATGCCAGCAAAACTTAAGTATAACTACCTTTTGAAATATGACATACCTGTAAGATCTTTTGCTTTGATCATCGTTATCTTCCAGAAACTGGGAACGCTGCGCATGCATCTCAAGGTCTGATGACTGATCTTGAACCAACCGGGTTGCCTGGTTATCAATACATTAAAATAAAGCCTTTAAATATATAATGGATAATAACCTCCGTTTTAGCCCATAAGTCCGGGGTGTCAAACTGGCGGCCCATGGGCCGGATGTGACACACACAGGCCATGCCCATCCCAGCTCTGCAAAGGGGAAAAAATGTCATGATACATCACATGACAGCAACATGACATGGTGAGTGTGACACCGGTGCTGTAAGGGTAGAAGATTTAGTAGCGGTCTCAAACTTCTTTGGACTTCAAAGAATTCCTCAGCCAGATGCTGGCTGAGGAATTCTGAGAGTTGAAGTCCACAAGTCTTAAAGTTGCCAAGTTTGGGGACCTCTGATTTAAAGGGTAGAAATTTAAACTCAAGTGATTCCAAAATGCCATAATCCGATTCTCAGCATAGATTATTTCTTTGATTTAAATAAATGTTAATTTTTTGATTTAAATAAATGTTAATTTTGGAGAGAGAAAAAGTAGTCACAGATAGGTTGCTTTTCTATCAAAATGCATTTTCAAGATGGCTAACTATACAATACAGAACATATGATTAAAACATAAAAGGAAATAAAAGTGATCCATGAAAAAGGTATTAACATTTACTTTACCAGTGAGTCAATCTAAAAGTCAGGTTTATCTGAAAAAAGTATGAAGATACAACTGAAAGAGATTTCTAGCATCTGAGTTCCAAATGTAGATTTCCAGCATTTGGCAGAAGCAACTGAAAAGGCCTGCTGTAGCATTGTTTATGGCAAAAGTATTTTTAAAATATCCTATTTACAGGTTTTCACCTATGATCCTAACAGGGCTTAGACACAGATTTGTAACCAGTAAAGTTGCAATAAAGTAGTGATAACCTTATTTATAACTGGCTCTGATAAAGAATTTCACTGCAATATAATATAGGAAATCATCCAAATGAGATGAATTTAGCAGAGATCTGATACAAAACAAGTAATTACAACTGGTACATTAACTTTAGTTATACAAAATAATAGACATTACTAAAATATGATCATGAAGAAGGCAGTTTTTGACACTGGAATAACTAATTCTTCAAAGGGACAATAAATCCACCCAAATAATTCCTAACATATATCTGCCTTTTGACTGAAGTCTTATCCACATTAAGCTTCTCTTAGTTCTCCATTACCAAGTCAATCCATCTAAATCAGCAATTACATTCAGCACAATCTTCTGAAATTGGATCCAAAGATCTAATTGGATTTGCATCTTGCCAAAAAGATCCCTCTGAGGTCCTTCCCAACTAGACATACTATGGCTCTCTTTTTAAATACTAAGGTTCAAGAAATGAATTCTTTCAGTTCCTGATGCTGATCATCCATCAAAGCTATCACTGTCTTATTATTAGCCTTGCAGTCACATAAAAAATAGATCTAAATCTCATCTAAAATCTCATCCAGAGCCCCAAATCAAAAACAGCATAGTTTCTCCAATCTTTTAATAAATACTTACTACATTGATAGTGTCGGGGCAGGAACCTGAAGTAGACTTGGTTGATGGTAGCTTGTTGAAAGAGCCTGAGATTCAAGAGTGCTTGAATCCTGAAGCTGCTGTACTGCTGGAAACTGACTTGGTTGACTGTAGCCATCATTAACTGTAAAACCTGGCACAAATACAAATGAACAAAACAACCCCCTATTTTTTTGTAGCACAAACACACCTAAAACAAAAAAATAACCTTTTACAACTCAGGTTTTGCTAACTAAATGTGCTCTTTAGCATGTTTCATAGAAATTGGCATCTTGAAGTCGGCAAATAAGAATGCAAGGAAAATCTCTTTCCAGATCTCTGGGACAGATCCAAGGTTGGTTGCACTGGCCAATGATCCTTCACTTGTCCTTACTTGGCAAGATTGTGAGATATTGTTTCAAAGTTTATGTAAGTGATACCACCATAGTATCATATTTTAAAACCCTGACACATCCCCATCTGGATATAATGGGACAGCTGAATAATGTTAGTGATCCTGACAGCATTAGCATTAGCTAATCCATACATGTATTAGTTCCCATTAGGATTACCTTCAACAATAAAATCAAAAGGTGAAGCTTAGGATAATTAAGGTAAGTGTAGGTATGATTCTATAGAAATGAGGAAAGACAGCCCATCTAGGAAAAAGGAAACCAGAAGAAAACAATGTCAAACTAATTACTGCTGACAAGAAAAAGTATATAAACATTGTTCCAATATGCTCATGTGGCAGATGATGACACATTTTCCCCAGTACAGACAGGCCTTCTCTTTAAATATAGAAAGCCAAATCAAAATTACAAGAAGATTGGTTACATATTGTATCAATCCTGAAAGAGGAACTCCTTATTTTTTCCCCCTTCCATTCAATTGTGTCCAATTATCAGAGACTGACTGTACAATTCTCTGCAGTTTCTTCCGCAAGTTTCTTTTTTAGAAGTGATTTTTGTCATTGTTTCTTTTCTAGGGCTCAGAGAAAGTGACTAACACACTGTCACTCAGCTGGCTTTGTGCCAAAAGCAAGGCCAGAACTCACAATATCCGGGTTTCTAGCCTGATGCCTTAATTGCCACACCAAACTGGTTTTCATAGTAATAATCCTGAAACAGGAATTCCTTACTTAGAAGGACATATATAACTAGAACGTAGAATGTGAGATGCATGAAAGAAGAGAAACCTGGAATTATGAAGTCGGAAATCAAGCTTGCTAAATTTGAAGCTTTAGAAAGAAGTTAACGTAGATAGGCAGGGATAGGCCTCTTTCCAAAGCATGAGACTATATAAAAATATGGAATGACAATGATATTAAAAAAGCCAGTCATATGTATGATTTGATATAACTCAGTACATATCAGGATCAAATCAGAAATGAACATGTAGCAAGTGAAAATCAATTTTATGTAAAGGTAGCCATCTATTAGTGGCTACTTACTGGTGAAAGACAATGAGGAATATATTTGGACTGGGTAAAAATGTCTAACCTTGGCAAAATTGTTCTGTGGATAGCAATCGAGAGATCACTGGAATGTCTTTGGAATAGCTATGGATTATCGCTAAACATAGCATGATATAGAGAATCTGTATGGTCATGTCAACTTGATGTCATCTAACCAACCCTACATATTGCTATGGAAAAACAGGGATCCATAAAGTCAGCAATATCTAATGAAGTACTAATAATAATGGCTATGGAAAAATAGAAACTATATTCTATTTTTCCGAACCTAGAAAAGAACAAATGTGGAAACATTCTAAGAATTTA
Source organism: Naja naja (assembly GCA_009733165.1). Classification (NCBI taxonomy): domain Eukaryota; kingdom Metazoa; phylum Chordata; class Lepidosauria; order Squamata; family Elapidae; genus Naja; species Naja naja. The sequence goes on from CM019150.1 coordinate 158,382,491, forward strand.
CTAAATAGCCAAAGTTAAGATCACTTACCTTTCATTTTCCTTCTTTTTTTACAGTAATCTCCACAGAACATAAATTGAAGTTTCCTTTAACTCAGAGCCATTCAAATTTTGAATTTATGTACACATGCATGTGTCTAAGAGGTTGACCCAGTACCCTTTATCTTCCTTACCACCCACCAAATAAAGCAGGAACAAATATGAACATAAGTGTGTGCCCTAATCTAAGGAAAAAATAATCACACAACAATTCTCCTCAAATTGAATCTTCAACCTAGAGCATTGTTCCTTCTTTTAAATGAATTTACAAGTGCAACGCTGCACACTGAAAAGCACTCTCTCTTTGAAGTCACTGTTTCCCTGTTACTGGTTCCTTTTCTTAGAAAGAACAGAGTTCCATTAAAAATCAGAAAGAACTGTTGAAAATGCAGTGAAGGGAGGATGCAAAAACCTTCCATATTTACTTGTTACAAAATCCATTGCTACCATTGACCTGGAAGTCTTTAAAGCAGATTGGAAAATTATTTGCTTAACGTTATTATATGGCAGCTGAATCTGAGGGGCTTTTTATTCTTCACAATAGGCAAATTTGAATGATGGAATCTTGGCTGCATAAACCAGGATATGTATGAGTTTTATGTGTACAACCTTTTAATCCCTTTCTGCTTGTCAGATTTATTGAAAAACCAGTCAGGAAGCCTCCCATTGGTTCAAACTGGGAAATTGTGGTTAACAAATTCTTTTATCAGGATATGAAATCCATCTTTAAAGCAGATTTAAAATAACTACATTTAGAAATAATGAAGTGTCAGGGTTCCAAAAGAATGCCCAATTTAGATAAGAATCACAATAAGTGGTTCCCAGACTGTTAATTGTTAGGTACTGTAGTAGTTGTACCAAAGTAGTATTATGACCATGTCAGACAAAATAAAGGTAAAACACAAGGTCTATTTCAAAGATAAAATAGATAGGAGAAAATAATAAAATACATATGTATTAAATACAAAAAATGAACTTTGGGATAAATACATCGCCTTTACATAAAATCCAGATCACTTCAATATAATGGATTTTTAGCTGAACTGCCTAGTGTTTAGCCATTCTGCTCACAATTTATATATTATAGTCAAATAAAGCAAGCTACGATTTGGGTCTCAGTGGGATGTTGTTTCAAATAGGGATTTTAAATATCTAAGCCTAAAGGGGGTATAGAGTTGATAACTGAACAAAACATTATCTTTGATGGCTGGGGCAGATATAGATATCCTTTCATGATGTAACAAGTGATGAAGCACACATATTTAGCCATGGAATCCAGCAACTCAACACTTGCTTTAGGATAGACCTTGTTATGAATTACATGAAATTCATTATTTTTCACTTTGGAAATTGGTTTTTTTAGCCAACCAATCTAAAGAGCTCCCTCTTCCCCAATACCTGCATGTCTGGGCACTATTTAAGACTCTGTTTAAAATTTTCCTTTGCTTAGAAGGTAGTTGAGAGTAAATATTTAATGGACAATCCATGCTGTAAAATTAATTTTGGTAGATCAAGTTACCCAGGAGGTAGACTGAGTTATCTGTTCAGCTAATGCTTGCATATAATATTAAACCAGAAATGTTAAACTATGGTTTATTGAAAAAGTCATAGTGATCAAGTTAATACTAAACTATAATGGTAGGGTTTGCTAAATTGAATAAACTTGACAAACCACAACCTGGATTAATGTCCTACATGAATCAAGTGGCAAACAAAATTGAGTACATTAAATTTATATTTATATCCTGGTTGATTAAACCATTGTTCAATAGACCAAATTTAACAGTGTGATTAATAATAGGGTCCACAATTAGTGTGAGTCATTTAATTATTGTTCTATATAGAGAATAATACTTGAAGTTGATTTTGTTCATGTCTAAAAATCAATTGTTTAAAAGAGAAAAAGATCTGCAATTTAATTCTTAGTATTCATGGAAGAGACAGAAACATTCCATCCTGTGTGCTCTGACAATGCTTTTATTTTAAAATATTTCAGCACTTGTATTCATACAAAAATAGTTGCCAGAACTAATGAATCTCCTGCGTATAAAACAGAAAATACAATAATTCTCCAAACAAAACTATGTAATGAAAAATATTAATGGAAGAGCCTTAATAATATTTAAAGAAATTGAAATTGATACTACTTATATATGTATGCATCATAAAGATGAAATATGGTTCAAACTTTTAAGCTGTTAAGATTTCTATTAACTCTTCCTTTATTTTAATGGAATTGTATCGCATTTAGATTTGATTAACAGAACTGAACTGAAAGGCTCATTGTAGTAAGAAAATATATTCTAACTCTGAAAGGTGAAAAAATAATCTATCAAAAGGTTATAATGGAACAATCATAGTTATAACAGAAGTTGTTTTTATTACTCTGCTCCCTTTTTCCTCCATGAAGAGTTCCTCACATCACATGTGTTATTTTTGAGTTTTGCCCTTATGGATCTAAAAGGAGGAGCAACTATGGGCATGTGGGGGCCGTCGCCAGGGGCCTTTGCCCAGGTCCGGCTGGTTCGCCAGCCAGCCCGTTCTGGACCGAGATGCCCTGCGTACAGTCACTCATGCCCTTGTTACCTCGCGACTCGACTACTGCAATGCACTCTATTTAGGACTGCCCTTGCACACCATCCAGAGGTTGCAGCTGGTGCAGAATGCGGCCGCGCGGGTTGTGGTAGGAGTTACCCAATTCTCCCATGTTGCCCCCCTGCGCTGCCTGCATTGGCTGCCGGTTGCACTCGGATGAGGTTCAAGATTTTGGCTTTAACATTCAAAGTCCTCCACGACATGGGTCCACAATATTTAAGGGAGCGCCTCCTGCCGATATCGAGGACCAACCGCCCTGTCGAACACACAGGCAGGGGCTCCTCGGGTCCCGGCAAGTCAATGTTGGCTGGCGGTTCCCCGGCAGAGCCTATTCTGTGGCAGCCCGGACTTATGGAACCAACTGCCTCTGGACCTCCATCTGGCCCCTGACCTCCGCACCTTCCGCATTTGAAGACCTGGCTATTTGACCAAGTTGGGCTGTGATTACCGTGGGGGTATGGGATAGTTTTAACTTTAATTCGGCTTTATTGGACTTCACAATGGTTTAATTCTTTTTTAATCTATTTATTGTATTTGTATGTTTTAATTGTGAGCCGCCCCGACTCTTCAGAGATGGGGCGGCATATAAATCCAATAAAATAAAATAAAATAAATAAATGTAAGGAGAACTGTGGGAACAGCAGGAGAAAAGCGCCAACTGGAACCGTCATCTAATAACAGAGCAGGTAATATTTTTCCTATGGAATCAACGAGTTTAAGAATAATGATGTCTATCAGAACAAAGAAGTAAAGAGACAATGACCTGAACTGAATTTTCCTCTCTGACTAGTAGAAAGGAAAATGGGAAAGAATGAAACAAATATCCAGACAAAGGGATAGGGTCCACCATTTTAAACACATGTGTCCGTACACACCTACCTGAAATTCAAAATTTCTGAAGGGCTCCAGGAACTTCAAGGAAACTCCAAAGTATGGAAAATCTGTAGAGGGTATTCCAAGTTGAATAGGAATTGTGTACAATATAGACTTTTAATTATTCCTTCTCTACCCATTCTTAAGTATTTACATTTTAAGGTTCTTGATCAAATATAATATTTTTTAAAGCAAAAACTGCACCAATGATTCAGTATGCATTCTCATTCTAAATACAAAAAACTGGATGCAGTTTTCTATTTTATGCACATTTATTGCTGCTGAAGATCAGTCTAGCTCCAGACTCCAGCACAACCTATTTCAGTGTACATAAAGACTGAAAATCTTTAGAACACTGCTGGGAGGGGGAGAGAAAAGAAGAGGGAAATATAGGAAATTACCATGTTGGAAGCTTCTATTATGATCCTAGCTTTTTCTGAGAACAGGAAGAGAATTTTCATCTGCAAAGGATTACCTTTGGATGGAACTCATGGAAGATAAACTTTAAGGTTCACAGATTAGCAATTTTAAAAAAACTGGACTTTAGCCTCTAGCAGTGCAACTGCATGAGTTCTTACTGCCTTCTATAAATGACATTTTGGAATTGCTCATGAAGCTTTCAAGTCCAACAAAAATACCATTGATACATTAAAATGACTATCTTTACCAACCTTGTGATAATCCTTGCTGATCAAACGATTGCTGTACTATAGTTTGCTGCTCAAACTGGTTTATATTTTCTTGCAGTGCATGCTGGGATGTCACAAATCTATCTGAAATTAAATATATATATTTGAAAAGGAAATGACATTAAGTAATTCAGCAGTTGCTGCAGAAGCTGTTTAACAAAAAAGAAATCCTTGATTTAACAGACTAATGGAGAAAAGCAAAATGTTAAATCCAAGTGATTTTATCTATGCATAAAATAGTGACACACATGGTTAGAATGGCAAACAATATTTCATAGAAATATACACTGTATAGACAAATATTACCCTTGCAATGTGCATTTTACATCAATCTAAAGATATCTATGTAGGACAAATTCTGTTCGTTGCTTCCAAAAGTTCACAAATAAAATCCATTAAATTGAAGGCTACTTTAACTGGAAAAAGATGATGAGTAAAACAGGAAATTATAAAAGTCTAATTATTTTCTACTTTGATATTTTTAAAACTCTGCCACTTAACTATTATTTACATTTTATTTATCTTCAAAATATCTTTGAATTGTCAAAAAGTACTCCTAAGGAAAGGAATTCCAAATCTGGAATTTGGAAATTTAATATATACTTATCCCTTTTCTTAGGAAAAACCTTGATCCAGGCAATACAATACTTAATTAACACCTTGGCTCTGGGGTGTCAAACTGGCAGCCCACGGGCCAAATGCATCACACATAGGCCACACTCATCCCAGCTCCACAAAGGGAAAAAAATCACGAAATGTCACATGACAGCAACATGATGCCATGAGTTTGACACCCATGTCTTAGCTCATTGATATCCCTCTCAGCGATACAACCCTGTAGATTTTAATCCTGTAATCAGTACACTCAGTAATTTACCTTCCTCTTGACCTAATGATTGATCAGTCAACTGTGGCCTGAGTCCAGCTTCTTCAGTGTCAACAACCTGCTGCTGTTCTAATTCTAAAATAGCTTCCTGATCAGTTGCAACAGCTTCAGTTTGCTGCAACTCTTCACTTTCAATTTCCACTTGCATTTGAGTGGAAACATGTATAGTCTGCTGATCTACAGCTGCATCATCAATGGAAGCAGCTTGCTGATGTTGCTGAAGCTGCTGGGCAAGCTCATACCTAGAAGAAAAGGAAGAAATGTCTTTTGCAATGTCAACACATTAGCACTTTGGACACATTATGCCAAGATATAGGTCTCTAAAGAAGGCTCTAATGCTGGGAAAGGCAGAAGGAAAGAGTGGAGTGGTGGAAGGAAGGTGAACCAAAGTAAGGTGGATGGACTCAGTCACAGCAGCAATAGGTAAACCATTGAAAAGACCTGAAGGATTAGGTTAGGGACAAATCATGGAGAAAATCTATTTATGAGGTTCCCAAGAAGTGACACAAACTTGATGTAGTATAATCAATCGCTCAATATATCTAATTTGAGCTATTTCCTGAATTCCTCCAATCTGCCCACATATCTACTTCTGCTACACTATAAACTTGAAAGTACTAAATACTTATGATTCTTGACTCTTGACGAATGTATTTTTTCTTTTATGTACACTGAGAGCATTTGCACCAAGACAAATTCCTTGTGTGTCCAATCACACTTGGCCAAGAAAGAATTCTAACAATCTTCTAAGTACTAAATAAAATGAAGCTAAGAGAAACTAACAAGGAATTAGAATAATAGGAAGTTACCTAGTTAGCAGAATGAAATATATTTAGCTACTTATATTATTCCCACAATAAATAAATATATTTAAAAATCAAGTGATAATAAGACTTTTTGCTTTTTCTCAGTCTGTACTTTCACTTTTAAACCAATCCACTCATTAAAATAGTTGTTTGTAATTCAACCTAGGTTCCCAGTCTCTGGGGAAAAAAAAGTTCTTTCAACAACTTGAATTTACTGACAGGCCCTACAGAATTTCAGAAGAGCATAGTGTAAGAACTGGAATGAATTATAATTCAGGACTGAATTTCAAGATAAACAAACCTGTGCGTTTTCATATGTTTTTTGCAATTTAATGAGGTTTTGAATGTTTTCTGACAATAGGGGCACATATAGGGCCGAAGGTCATTGTGGATGCCCATGTGCCTCCGCAGACTGCCTCCAGTGGTGAAAGCTCCATTGCATATAAGACACTTGAATGCTTTTAATCCAGTGTGGGTTCGAATATGCGCTTTTAGCACTCCGGCTGATACAAAGCCTCTTCCACACTGAGAACATTTGAATGGTTTTTCACCAGTGTGTGATCTTTGAAACAAATCAAAGACAAAAGTCAGAGGAACAGACAGGGAAATAAATACTAAATAAATAGCAATTAAAAGAGAAAAGGAGAGACATGAATAAGTTATCAGAAATGGCACCTGCAACAATCTCCTGTTCAAATTCCTACTCCATTCTCTTTCCTCTTATTTTCTTCTTCTCTTAACTCCAAATCGGGACTTATCACTATTTATGCTAAGCAAATTTCAAGTCCTTGCCCGTGGTTTCTCTTTTGCCTTTACTATTCTTTTGTATATCCCTGAAGTTCAGTTAATTGAGAACTCCCCTTCTTTGCAATGGCATGTCTTTGAATAAAATGAAGTTCACAGGTGCACCAGAATTTGTCATCTTTGGCAGAGATAACACATTTTTCCATAGCGAGATAAGAGGCTTTCTGTTTTGAAATATTTTCCATTCTTAAATTCTTCTAGTTCACAAATATGCCTAGGTTTTCCTTGCATGCACTGCCTGTTTTAGACCTCTTCACAGAGGTGTAACAACATTCAAGTGGGAACTATAAAGTCCATTCCAAAACATAGCTTTTTCTGTAAGTCTTCATGGTTTTTATATATATACTGTATATAAGCACAATTGTGTTGTCTTGAAGTTTTAATATTGAATATTTCTTGAAATTATCAAAATAAGATTTGCAACACGGAGCTTGAAAAACAAGAAAAAAATCATTTGTTCTTCATTATTTTTTATAATAATTCAAAACATTCTATTTTTAAGTAAATTTACCGGATATGCTGTTTAAGATGACAAGACTTCTTATAAGCTCTGTGACAGTAATAGCATTTGTATGGCCGGTCTGCTTCATTCACAAAATTATTATTGAAATAATTTTGGAAAAATTGGCTATTCCTTGGGATTGGCTGAATAAGACCTGCAGAAAGAATGGCAGATTAATGCTATTTAAAAAAAAATCTTTCCAATGTTTACCATATTCTGGTTCCTAAACAGAAATGAAAATTTAGCTTTTTTCATAATTACTTTTTTTCCTTAATGTATATATAAAATTTTCAGGAAGGCAGTACATTGTACTAACTAGGCCAATGATCCATTTTCAAAATTAAATACTTTAGCAATAACATTATTCAATGTGTCAGATTCAGAGACATAATGGAGCTTTCAAACATCTGTGGTTATGAGTGCAGAAACTTTTTAACGCGGCCATTCCTTTTCCAGGAGTACATGGCTGTCCTCTGCATCTTCTATGCAGGTCTAGGAAGCAGACACATTTAAGAAATTGAAGGCTGGTTTTACATTTGTAAGCACCCCCACTCCAAAGCACCATTTTGTCTTCAAAGTTGAAGCACAGCCCTAGCCTTTAATTGATGTGAATAAAATATTTATAAATTGGACCATTAGAATTATGTTATCAATATTAAGAACCCTTTTAAAAAAGAATGTGTTTCCAATCAAAAATACCAATTAATTTCTCCAAGACTAAGATAGCCTAATTATTAAAACTTTAGACTACTTAAATATCAGGAGGTATTTGCAAATGCGAATAATTATTTTATTATATCTGCCTGCATTGAATTTTGAAAAACAGGTTGCCTGTCCTTTAATAAAATTGTACATTTGTAAATCTCCTAAAATGAAAAGGAGTTTAGATTATACACAGTACAACATATTGAATTTATATACTCAATGAATCAAAGATATGTCCTAACTGTTTAAAATAAGTGCATTTATTTTTTAAAGATTTAAAAAAAGCTGTGCTAATTGTGACTGCTTAGAAAGTTTCCTCCATACAGATTATTTTCAAATGCTTTGCAAAGCCTTATTAAATATAAATAACACTATATCAGAATAGATACTGTATTTTATCTTCACTTTATTTCTATCTTGGCTAAGTAGTCCTGACACACTAGAGTGAAACTGCTTTTCTAATTATGTTTCTTGCATAATCATAGCTAAAATATTACACCATGGAAGAATATTTTCTCAAACTATCTGAATCTAGTTTGATCAAGTAGACACATTCCTTTTGCTTCTGTTCTTCTAAATAAATATTGAAATTTCTTTCCAGCAAAATTATGCTACACACATTACCTAAATCTGTGATGAGGATTGGTTCTTGTAAAGGAATATCAGGTACTGGCACATTGCTCTTGCCTATTCGAATTTTTGCAGGTTTCCGCTGATGCCGCATCTTTCTCAGTTCAGTATGTTTAAAGTGAGAAGCAATGTGTGTCTTTCTGTGACCTGAAGTTCGAAACTTTTTGTCACAGTGTGGACAAGCAAAGGGTCTAATACCTACAAGACAAAGAGTATGTCTTTATTCCCAACTTCTAAAAATAAATAGATAAAAAGATGATAAGGTAAACAATCAAATATACTTAATTCATTCAAAAGCTTTGACTTAAAACATTTCTATTTAAAAATAAAATTATAAAACTTCCAAGACAAAGCCTGCTTTCCCCATCATGGACATAGATTGCCCTGTAGGATCACGACAACAATCTCCGCTCAAAATATTTTCTCTGAGCATAGAAAGTACTCTAACAATCCTGAATGGTCCATGCCTTCCCCAAAGGCTTAAAAACAGAGTTTGCCCAGCACCTTAACTAAGATGCCTGCTGTATGAGATAAGGATAGGGCTCCAAAGGTACTTTTCCAAAAGGCAACCAGACTTTTTTTCCAAAAAAGTCCATCTGCCTTTTGGAAAAACTTCTTTGGAACAAACATTACCTGGATGATTGAGAATCTCCAGACACTTTGAATAAGAATTGCTTAAGGCTCCACAATAGCCAAATTAGATCCAAAGTCTCCACCACTTGTCTACACAAACACTGTAATATGAACCCACAGAAACTCAATCATACACAATTTATAGTTCTATTGGTCTTTTCTTTCTGGATTGACATATATTAAATTTAAATACATAAACAGTTATATTTTATAATGAAAACATGATACTGTTGGTCCTGCTTTTCTATGTTTGATCTGAACACAGCTGACAAACAAATAGGGTTATGACAGGAAAACTTTTTTTTTCTTTTTTGCTAAGATTAAACATAAGCAGGGCTTCAAAACATTAGAAGTCCAGTAGCAACATTTTACCTGTATGCAAGCGAATATGTACTTTCAAACTTCCTGAGGTAGAAAAGCACTTCATACAGTACTGACACTTAAAAGCCTTAATGCCCGTGTGCGTTTTTATATGTGCTGTGAGAGTACTTTTCACAGCAAAGGCCCGGAAACACTGTGGACATTTGAATGGCTTTTCATGAGTGTGAATGCGTATATGCCGTACAAGATCACTGGGTTTTTTAAATTCCTTAGAGCAGTATGGGCAAATATGCCATCGTATTCCGTTCTCCTCACGTATGGAACCTGAAATATAATTTTAGAGTAAACAATTTGAAAAGGTTGACATGCTAATTGTGAAAGAAAAAAAAGACTGGAATTCAAAATGAAACATAAGGTTACATTTTGGCAAATGTCATCAAGCAACTGTGGCATTAATTGGGAGACTGAATTACTCACTGTTTGAGGAATAATGTTTCTGTGAAACAGATTATTATAACTACCCTATAAATTAATAAAAGTAAAGGGCTCTGTAAGTTGAGTTTGACCTGAGATCTGACAGCAGTTCCTGTAAAGATGTGTCTGAATTTCTTCCTGGACTATATTTTTCCAGATCTTTCTAGAGACTTTCACACCGCTTTCTGGAAAGACATCCTGGTATCTAGAGAAGAGTGCCCTTTCTCTTACCATGCATAAGTCTGGAATAGAATCTGGGGCGGAGAGGACAGCTTTCTCCTTATTTTTCTCATGTTTTTCCACCTGTTTAGAGGTCAGATTGACTAGGAATTGCCCTTTACAGTACAGTACAATATGCCTGGATCCTACAATTTACTAGATATGCTAGCTCTAAACAGAAAATAGTTACACAATGCAATATCTATAGAGACTTTTTTTACTTTAGAAACCTGTCAAATAGCAAACAGATATATTCAGCTTGTACTACTATACAGAAAGGCAACCAGCAGTGATAATGCTACACTATATATTACTAAATAATGCTTATAGTGTATGTTGCTGGAAATGTGTGAAATCTGGCATTTATAGAATGCCAACAAATGAGATGTCAAAGTATGAAATGATTAATATTTCACACATTTCCTATGAATTCTATGCAATGCCAAAAGGTAAACCAGCAAAGTATAAAATACTAGCCTTTCTAGCCTTTCCTGTTGGAACAAATAGGTCAATAACCCTAACCTAACTCTGACCCTAACACTTTTCATGACTCTCTTTTCATACTTTGCCTAAATAGTTCTTGTCATTTTGCATAATGCCTAGGTATTATACATATATTAAAATGACACAGCCATTTCATACTTTGCCTAGAAACACCATGCATTCTATACAGATTTCCTAGGCATTCTATACAATGCCAGCTTTTCACACATTGCTGGTAATATATATACTAGTAAATAATGCTTATGTATACTGTAGTGGACAGAATTAACCTTTTGCCATTACCAGGTAAAAATGGGGATTTTTTCTTCAGAACCCTTTTTTCTTTTTTATCTACTTTCTCTGGGTTGTCTCGCTCTTTAACTTGTTCCGTACTGTTGGAGTTGACTTGATGACCGGAGAGATTCTGAGCATCTGCAGCTTCTTCTGGACTTGGAAGAGTCTTCGTTTCACCGCAGTCAGTGTTTGCTGAAACTGGTATTGAGGATAGCCCACTATTTTCCAAGGCTTGCTAAGACAAACATAATGAATTAAACTGAGAGCAAGATTCAAGTGGAACTTTCAAATAGACAACAATATTTAAACTGGTTTGTTTTTCAGAGATATCTGATTTATTTCACCCTTTCAGATTCTAGCTCAATTTGAACACTTCACAGCTTTGTTTTCTCTATTCCCCAGGTAAGAAAAGCACAATAAAAGTGTAAAGCTCTACTTAGATTCCAAAAGTAACAACCAAATTGGCAAAAAAGGGAAAGCATAACTTCCAACACTTTCAACCGAGAAACTAGAATTTGCTGAAAGGTTTCTTTCTTCAACAACTTAGAATAATGACCAGCTCATTCATATTCCATTGCTCATTTTAAACAGCATTTTGTCACATAACATCATCTTTTTTAAGATACATTTTTTCTATGTTTTACAGTCCTATTAACACTGAAAACTGGAGCTTCACAAGTATTTTGAAAACCCTGAAACCAGCAGAAAGAAGTACCAACAGCTACCAATAGCATTCCTGTAAGAAGACAGCACTCAAATAGCAGTATTTGGGTGAGCATAATGCTCCTGTAGGCATTCAGTGGGCATTCAGCACAAAATGATCACAATTAGAAAACAGTCCTGTTTTCAGCCACCAGGAACAGCCTGAATTTCGAGCACCACTGCTGAAGTCCCAGAAGTGCTTTTCAAAGAGCAACTTCTTTGGGTTTCTTCCTCGAAAACATTTCACTTCTCATCTAAGAAGCTTCTTCAGAACTGAGAAAAACCAAGAAAGTCCAGTTGCCTTTTGGAAAAGCACCTATGGAACAACCATGACCTGGACGATTGAGAATCTCCATAGACAAAGCATTTCCTGAATCCACCCAAGAGAGAAATTAGTCTGGGATGCTTTGATTATTCTCTTGTTCCAAATAAGGAGACTGCAGTATTCTAAAAGACAAGGTGAGGATTCCAAATAGGTTATCCTACCTGTAAAATATCTCTGTTGATTCCCACAGCCATACTGAGTTGCTGACTAGATGGCTGGGATGGATTATTTTCCACTGGCTCTGACAATTCAAGGAGTTGTTGAATGACATCAGTTACTGATTGCTGACTTTGATGTCCTACAGCTGGAGTTATTGGATTTTCTGTCTGTGGATAAATCATTTGTGAGTATACAGATGTGATTTGCAAACACATTTTAGGTATTACATAGAACATTTGGAATTAAAGTGATATTTTTAAATTAAATTGAACCATACTGTTCTATAATCCAACAGCAAGCAAGGAGCAATATTTCAAAGTTGGACAAAAATAATAATTTTACCTTACCAATCTGCAATGTTAAATCCAAACATGTTTCACAAATATGAAAATTTTCTTAGAGACTTATTATAAATAAAAGCATATAGCCTGAATTAATTACCCCCAAAAAAGGCCAGTTCATTAACTGGAGGAGCTTTATTGCATAACAAAATCAAGAAAGGCATGTATACTGTAAAGGCATGTTATAAACCATGTAATCTAATAACTTTAAAATGATGGAAGGAGGTTTGATAATAGCATTAGTGCTCTGCTGTGAGAAAATATTTTATGAAATGTATCAATTCTAGTGCCCTGTAACTTTAGGCTCACTCCATTATAAATATTTGTGAGGATATTGTTAAAGCTGAACAATTACTAGCAATAAAAATTCTTATCTGTCTCTAAAAAGGTAATGCTTATAAATCAGTATCGATTCAGTGATGGCCTGCATGCATAACCAACATCTAAAAAGTGATAGAGGTGAGGTTTATTGTTTTCTTAGGTTTTACTTTGCTTTGCTATATTCTTTTAAACTCTTATTATATGTACTACTTGGTGTAATGAGAAATTAGAGCCATTAAATCTTTTGAGCTGTGGTATAAAAACCTGGTAAAATATATAAATAAATAGCAAGCAATCAGATGCATAGTTCTCTGCCAATAGAACAACTAGTGCTTATTGTTCTGGTACTGTAATAAAAATATCTGTTCTGTTAAGTGACATGAGCTGGAATGAAATTGTGAGCACACAAATTGATTAATAAGTGAACAAACTTACTTCTCTTGGAACAGCAGATTCATAATTTTTAAGATTCCTGTGCTCTGTATACTTTCTGGTTTTGTAGATAGCTCAGAAATTTCAGGTTCTACAGAATGCTGACATAAGTGCTCTTTTGTTGAAGTACCTCTGAGTGCACTGTTGCTGCTTTGTTAATATTCCGTAACAGCTAATTTTTTGCAAGAACCTTCCTACCTATTACTTTAAAAATATATTCTAAGTGTGTTGATTAGAAGTTCCCTAATGTGTTACTTTAACAGCTACCCTGTAATTTATTCAGCTTCACATTTTAACTGTTTAGGGCACTTTGTGAAAAAAGAAAAGCAAATGGTTCAAAAAAAATCTCATATATATAATACGTTTAATCTTCTTGTAAGCTACAAATACTATTGATTTCATCTCTAATTTTAGGTTATTTTCAGGATCATTTTATGATTCCAATGGTGTCTGCTAGATAATCTGTTTCTGGCCTGTCTGGAATTTTTGGTATTCATATTGGCGTCCACATACTTTTTTGAGCATGATTTTGGCAGTGTTTGTCTTCTATTGGGTTACATTTGACTTTTGTTTTAAATAGGCATCCAGTAATGTCAGGAATAGCCATGCTAATCTCTTTGCTGCTAAATTGCAACACAAGAATGCTCAATATATACTCCAGTTATGAAAGTTGATAGATCACTCAGCATTCCTGCAAGTGGCACAAGATTATCCTTATTTGGTAACAGCAAATTCACAAATAATATCATACAATCCTTTAAAATCTCTCAAGGATAACTGTATCTCCCGAGATGATTATGTGGAATACATGAAATATATAAAAAGTTCTGCAATGTGTCCCTTATGAGATTTTACAACAGTAATAACACCTCATTAAGGTTAGAAGCTGAATACTTACATTTTTCCATTTATTGTCCACAGACTGCAGTAAATTAACTGTTGTTAATGTCAATGGCTGAGCCACCGAATCCTATTTTAAGAAATATATATATATATATAAATCTACTTTTCAAAACAAAACATGGTAGAATAATAAATTGCAGAATTAGTTTCATTTAGGACTATGTTAGGATAAACCTGTTAAAAGTCCTGATATAAAATATATAATTCTAGAGAATTTATTGACTGAAATTATTGAATATTTATTTATTAAAGGATGAAAAAACATGCTTTTCTTTAAGACATGACTAATAAGTGCCATTGTTTTTTTTTTTTTGAACACTCAAATGATTTTTTCATGTGTCTGTACTTCTGGTCAAAGAATACCAAGAAAATTTCTGTTTGCTTTTTTCTATGTTCTGACCAAAATCGCTGAAAAATTATCAGATTGCTAGACAAGTGGAATGAGACTTTCAGTTGAAGTCAAAAACATCCCTTGAAGTAAAAGTTAGCACATTTTACATTTTCTGCAAATATTTACACAGCCATGAAGATGGTTTTCAGTAACAAACATCAAGCTCTCTGATAGCAAAAATAGAGCCCCTCTGAGTTCCACTTTTGCTGACAGAGGGCTGCAGGAGGCCAGCATGGCTGAAAACCAAGCTCGCGAGGGCTGCACACAGTCCTCCTGAGCTTTGTTTTCAGTGGCAGAGGCATCGCGGGCCAAACCTTCGCTGTTCCTAGGGCAGCCCTATGGGCCACATCTAAGCACCCCCCGTGGGCTGGATCCAGTACCCGGGGCCTTGAGTTTAACACCCAATATAGTATATTGTACCATCTAAGCAAAATCATACCATACAGTGTAATGCAAGTGGACAAAGATATTAGAATATAAAACTTACCGTTGTAATATGAGCTGTTTCTGTAGTAGAGTTTGTTGTGTTTTGTGTGGCGCTCATATGCATCTTGCTGATATGAGTATTTAAGCTGCCTAAGCTTTTGAAAATACAACTACACTCTGTACAATTATACATAGGGCCATTCTTTACCTTTAGAAACAAAAGAAATAATATATGTTAGTACATATGTTCTTATGTACAAAAATTATTACATATGCTATTACATGGGTATTTAATGTACACCATTTTATTGTAATTGGTTTTACTCTAAATATAATTTAAATAAAATCAATCCTATGCAATAAGTTGCCAGGATTGTCAAGCATGCTGTGAACAAAAACAGAGGGGTTTGAAAAAGCATACTGCATGGAAAAAAAGACTAGCTTCAGTACTGCAGTATCTACTTCACATTTATCTGAGAGCGTCTATGAAAATTCACCACGGCCAACTGGCCACAGCCAATTCGCTGCAGGACAACTTGCCAGAGCCATCTTGCCACAGGACAACTTACTGCTGGATAAGAGTTACACTAATATCAAAGAAATGGTGGAACAGAAACATTAAAGAAATAACGCAAAAGGAGTGATGGAATCAACAGATGGCAAAAATTAAAGTAATTTTTATTTATTTTAAATAGTTAAATAGAATTGCTAAATTGTCCCACAACGAGTTGTCTCATGGTGAGTTGGCCATGGCGAGTCGGCTGCAGTGAGTTTGCCACAGCGAGTTGGCTGTGGCAAGTTGTCCCATTCCCATCTGAGATATGGCAGTCACCATCCAGTAACAAAAAAGACTTACCATGAGAATGGAAAAATTCAGGGTCCCAAAATTTCCCAGGCATTATATTGCAAACTCTTTTGGATACATGCTACATAATAGCATAAATAGAAAAGGATTGTGGTAGGCTTTCCATCAAGCAAACTCTTCATTTACTTGACCATATGTAGGAGCAACCAAGGAAGATACATTGCAACAGAAGACAAGCAATATACAGGGAAATTCCAAGAGTAAAAATAGTGTACAGTAACCCTAATTTAGAGACTACAATTAGGACCCGCAGCTTGGTCATTTAAGCAAAGCAGTTGCTAAATGAAACCGTAACTGTGCTTATGATCTTACTTCAGCTCTCAGATCAGCTTTACAGATCTGAGGTCATCAATATGAGGACTGGTTGCAAAGTTACTTTTTTATCGTAACTGCTAACGGTCACAGAATAAGGCAGTCGCTAAACAAAGACTATTTATACAGTGATACCTTGACTTGACAGACACTCATTAAATAGAATTTGGATGTGACACATTAAACTTGTGTTCAGATTTCATTTTCCAAATAATGTCCAAGTACTGTATTTTTCGGACTATAAGACACACATTTTTTCACCAAAAAAGGTGGGTGGAAATGCCTGTGCGTCTTATAGAGCGAATACGGGCCTCTTTTTGACCTCTCAAACCCTCCGTGCGTCCCATTGCTGCCCTCCCTGGCCCCCAGAGGCACTCTGCAGGCCAAAATTATTATTATTAAATCCTGGGGCGAGGGAGGACCCTCTGCAGGGCAGGGTGGAGGAATTTGTTCAATATCTGCAGGACAAAATTGCTCAGATTCAGATGGGCTTGGACTCCGACTGGGTGGTCCCTGGGGGGTTAGCGAGGGCTAGTCTTGAGGATGTGATCTGGGAGGAGTTTGATCCTGTAACTCCTGATGAAATGGACGGGATTGTTGGGAAGCTCAGTACTGCCACATGTTTATTGGACCCATGTCCCTCCTGGTTGGTTTCGGCCTCCAGGGAGGTTACACGAGGCTGGCTCCAGGTGATTGTTAATGCTTCCTTGGGTGAGGGTTCTTTACCCTCTGCCTTGAAAGAGGCGGTGGTGAGACCCTTACTCAAGAAACCAAGCCTGGATCCAGCTGTATTGAATAACTATCGACCTGTCTCCAACCTTCACTTTGTGGCAAAGGTTGTAGAGAGTGTGGTGGCCCGTCAGCTCCCACGGTTCCTGGATGAAGCTTTGTATCTAGATCCATTTAAATCGGGCTTCAGGCCCAGTCACAGCACAGAAACGGCATTGGTTGCGTTGGTGGATGATCTCTGGAGGGCTTGGGACAGGGGTTGCTCCTCTGTCCTGGTCCTATTAGATCTCACAGCGGCTTTCGATACTATTGACCATAATATCTTACAGTGTCGGCTCGGGGGGTTGGGAGTGGGAGGAACCATTTTGCGGTGGTTCTCCTCCTATCTCTCGGGTCATTCACAGTGTGTGTTGGCAGGAGGGCAGAGATCGACGCCGAGGCCACTCACTTGTGGGGTGCCTCAGGGGTCGGTTCTCTCACCTCTCCTGTTCAACATTTGTATGAAGCCGCTGGGTGAGATTATCCATGGTTTCGGGGTGCGGTATCATCAGTATGCTGATGGTATCCAATTATACATCTCCACCCTGAACCACCCCAACGATGCCCTTGATGTGATGTCCCGGTGCCTGGAGGCTGTTCGGATCTGGATGGGGACGAACAGGCTCAGACTCAACCCTTCCAAGACTGAGTGGCTGTGGTTTCCGACATTCCGGTTTGGTCAAGTTATTCCATCATTGACGATTGGGGGTGAGACCTTGGCCCCATTGGAGAAGGCCCGCAACTTGGGTGTCCTCCTGGATGTACGGCTCTCCTTAGAGGACCATCTTTCGGCCGTTGCCAGGGGGGCTTTCTATCAGGTCCACCTGATTTACCAGTTGTGCCCCTTTCTGGACCGGGACGCTCTACGCAGTCACTCATGCCCTTGTCACCTCCCGGTTGGACTACTGTAATGCTCTCTACATGGGGCTCCCCTTGAAGAGCACCTGGAGGCTCCAACAGGTGCAGAATGTGGCTGCACGGGTTACTTATGGGAGGCCTCGGCATGCCCATGTAACACCTCTCCTGCGCAGCTTGCACTGGCTACGGTGGTCTTCCGGGTGCGATTCAAGGTTATGGTTATGATCTTTAAAACGCTCCATGGCTTAGGCCCAGGGTACTTGCAAGACAACCCCCCACCGACCAGTGCGGGCCCACAGAGTTGGCCTCCTCAGGGTGCCGTCGGTCAAACAATGTCGGCTGGTGGCCCCCAGGGGGAAGGCCCTCTCTGTGGCAGCCCCTGCCCTCTGGAATGAGCTACCATTAGAGATCCGGATTGTCCCTGACCTGAGAGCCTTTCGCTGTGCCCTTAAAACATGGCTATTTGAGCAAGCCGATCTATCCCCATGAGATATATTTTTAAATTTTTGGATTGGAATTATTGTTTTTAACTATTGTTTTTAAATTTTTTTAATTTGATGTTGGTGGGGCTTAATTTGAGTTTAATTTCTATTTTAATATTTGTATTGTATGTTTTTGATACCCTGTAAACTGCCCTGAGTCCCTTTGGGGAGAAGGATGGTATATAAAACTAACTAACCAACCAACCAACCAACCAACCAACCAACCAACCAACCAAATAAATAAATAAATAAATAATCAGGCCCATTTTTGGCCTCCCAAACCCTCCGTGCATCCCGTTTTTGTCCTCCCTCGTTGCCAGAAGCAGTCTGCAGGCCAAAAACGGGCTCATTTTGGCCTGCAGAGTGCTTCTGGGGGCCAGGGAGGGCAAAAATGGGGTACGTGGAGAGTTTGGGAGGCCAAAAACAGGCCTGATTTTGGCCAACAGAGTGCTTCTGGGAGCCAGAGAGGCTGAAAACAGGACGCGTGGAGGCCAAAAACTATTTTTTTTCTTGTTTTCCTTCTCTAAACCTAGGTGCGTCTTATGGTCCGTTGCGTCTTATAGTCCGAAAAATATGGTACATATTACATAATGCAAGTTATATAAATTGACATAAAACCTTATAAAAATATACAAAATTCAATTATGTTATGATACAAAGATTGTACAAACAAGAATATTTGGCTTTGGGATTTAATGGACAGCCATCAACCCCAAACAAGGAAAGTTTTATTGTAACAAAGAACGTTTCTTCCTATTTTCACCTTAATTTAATTATGGTATATTTGTTTGTTTTCCCCAGAAACATCCTTTTATGCACAGAAAATAAAAGGATGCAGTGTAAAAGTCAAATTAGTATAGCAAACCATACTGTGGTTGCTTGAAAAATCCTGGAAACCCAGAATGTTAATAATAAAATTAAAACAAAAAAAGTAATAAATTTCCACATCATTGAAATCAATGGTGTGATTTACCTGTGAGTGTACTCTTTGAATGTGTGATTGAAGGTTGCCTTTCTGAGAAAAGGCTGCAGGGCAAAAGGCACAAGGATGCGGTTTTTCACCAGTGTGTTTGATCATATGGGTTTGCAATGCACCTTTCTGATTAAAAGCCTTTCCACACTCGCTACACTTAAATGGCCTTTCACCTAAAACAATGCACACAACAAACAAAAGAAATACTTTCTCATCAATAAAGGCAGCGTTAGGGAAATGGAAAAAACAAATCTCTAAAAAGCCTGCATAATTTAAAAAATATACAGTGATTTAAGCTACAAACTCAACAGGTTATTTTCATCCTATGCCATTATAGTGGCTATTGATAGATGCAAAATTGTCCAGATTGATGCCAACAAATTAACTTTAGATTTGCCTGACATTTTTTTCTTTGATGGGAACACATGGGTTGAAGATACCTATGAGGCACCCGTTCATCCTTCTGGTGCTTTTTATTATTATTATAGTTTTATTCCCTGAAATCCTTTGAATGCAATCCCTATGCAAACAGATCGATATGATTTGCACAGAGCTGTTTAGGAAGGACATACGTGGAAAAACTCAGCAATCTGGAATTTGGTGAGAAACTAATTAGATTATTTTCTGATATTTTTTCCAAGGACTTTTTGCGATGATTTTTCTTTTCTTTTCCTTATCCTTTCATTAGTATTCATCTAAAAAGTCTTACTGTACTGTTACCAAATTTCATTAAAATATTGGGGAAAAAGCAAAAATTTTGATTGTCAAAGATTTGTAGGAGTGAAAACTTTTTAGAATATCTTTATTGATAAATTTGAAAAGTAAATTCACCACAAACCCCAAAGATTGCATTGCTTCAAATGTTTGTTAAACTTGTCACAATATACAATATATTTATAATTTTGATAACCGAAATGCTGATTTCTTGCACAACAAGATTTCTTGTCTGAAGCAGACAAAACCAAAGATTGCTGTAGCCAAAATTTCCATCACCCCATTCTCTCAATAATGAAAATGAACATCTGTAGTTGGAAGTCTCTTTTATAGCCACATAGGATAATCTTGACTATAGAAGATGTCCACAAACAGATGAAGCTCATTACTTCAGAGGTTTACCTTCAGTGAAGGGGGTAATAAATATCGGCATGCATTGTCAATGTAGCACACTCATATAATCCTCATCTGTTCTAAGGATTACTCAGTGGAAAGATGTGGATATTTACGTTTTTTAAATAACATTTGTGCCAGATCATTTTAAGCTTTCTTTTTCATAAAGAATTAGCAAAGCAAAAATTAGCATTAGTAAAAATTGAATTATCCTATACATACACACAAAGCAAAAAAACAACAAATATGGATTTCATAGGGCTACCAACAAATTCAAATATATGCTTGTTTTGTTCACCTTACCTGTGTGTATTCGAACATGTCGTGTTAACTGACTTGGTTTCTGGAAAGTCTTTCCACAATGTGGACATGAATATGTAAACCCACTTCGGTCAATATTTCTATTATATGACCTGGTATTTGATACCCTATGAACATAAAAACAATGAAACATCAACATTATTTTAAACATAATCATCAGCAGATCTTAAAGTAGACTAGTTTTCTTAACAATCCAGAAAATTACAATTAAATATTTTGTTCAGATATACAATAAAATAGGTGCCTTGCTAGTAACATTATATAATCATGATTATGGACTAAATGTTTTTTTTCTAGTATTATATGTTTCACAGATAACAAAGAGCAACAAATGCCACACTTTTAGTGCCGAAACAGTGATCAACTTAATTCTTATTTTTTTCTACCAATATTCAGAAAGTTTGGACTATTTAGGACTGCAATTACATTTCTATTTGATCAAAAAGATGTTCTAATTTAATTAATAAAAAGCAGAGATAACAAACACCATATTAAAAGAGGAATTCTTATATGGAGCACCTTTACTAAGGTTATGCATCTGACGCATGTGCATTAGCAAACAAAAACTCCAAATGCATAATTAACCAATAAATTAGTTGATTAATCAATTAAAGTTTACATGATTAATACATTAAAATGTCTCCAAACCAAGCTGCCGTCCTTGTTGAAATACATGCAGTGGGATTGGATTGAGGGACACTGTCAGTCCTTCATAGAAAGAAGAAATGCTGTCTACAATATCTGAGATAAAGAAGAGGGAATTCACTACATCAGGCTAGTTCTCAGCCAATTTTTCACACACAAAAAAGGGGGAAATGTAGGTAGCAGAGACCACACATAATAAACCACTGAGCATCTGGGCTCCACATGGACACTGTTTGTCCACATACCATTATTTGCCTGCTGTAGAAAAAGAGTTTGCACTGCTCCCTTACCTCACGAATAGACGTGCTGTTCTGGCGAATGCATGAATCGGGCCTAAGAGTGTAAGTAATGTGTCTAAATTGCAACTGAACTTTAAGGAAACTTTCTCAGTTTCATAAATTCAATTTTTAGACTGAACGATGTATTCCTGTCAGCTGCTCACTCCAATAAATGCTAGGAGGTTATTTCATTCCAAATTCTTTATCCTTTGTTATGGAAAGGTTTTTTTACTGATTGAGGACATTAGTAAAAACTTTTCCATAACAAATTGCTGCATTCTTTACATAAAATGAATTGCTGCATTCTTTACATATCCTCCATTTTCTGTACTGATTATAAGTAAGACAAAATATATCCTCAGAAATCTGGGGATAGCAAGCTCTCAATTCCATTCCCTACCATCATAGGATATAATCTGTTTCCCCTTGCCCCAGGATGTTAAAAAGCACAAGTATATGAAATCTGGGGCTTTTCCAGAACTATTAAAAATCATCCAGCCATGTTTCTGAGAATGCCACAGTATGGTAAGTCAACCAGAGCAGTTTATTATCATGTAACCTACTTGTGAACAAATGTAAAGAATCGACTATTTTCACCTTATTTTATAGTGAGTTTTCATATGTTCCTTTAGTTGGGAAGCAGTTTCAACCTCTTTCTTACAAGTTTTACAGATATGGGATTTGCTTCCAGACAGCTCTTGGCGATGTTCTTCCATATGAAGGGCCAACTGGCTTTGCAAAGTGAACTCGTCTCCACATTCTGAACAGATGAGATTCTGTAAAGGTATTGCCAGCTTGATTAGTTTCTGGAAATATGTAGGTATATTTTATGACATTTAGGAAAATGAAGAATTTTTTTTTAAAAAAATTAGAAAACCCAGCGGACTTGTAGTTAGTTCTCAACTTACAATCCGTCGCTTAATGAACATGCAAAGTTATGACAGAGTCGAAAAAAGTTTCTTACAACATGTCCTCAAAGTTATGAATGCTGCTCCACTCCCACAGTCACGATTGCCTTTTGGAATACTTTTTTTGCCATTTTCTGGCAAAAAACACCCATTAGATACAATGGGTTTGCACTCATAACCATGTGTCTTGTTTAACAACCAGTTATTTGCTTAACTATAATTAAAAAATGGCCATAAAATTGAGTTTAATCACATGCCTTAAATATGTCACAATTTATGACTGAAATTCCAGTCCCAATTGCGCTTGTAACTTGAAGACTATGTGTAAATGGATGTATCACATCTTTTCTTACCACTACATCAATTATCAAACTAAAGGCTGAGTAAATGCAGGACTTCATTATCAGAGGTTATAAAGCAAATCTGTAAAATCTTCTCAAAACTACAATATATACAACACTGATATATTTATAAAATCCAATGAATCACATGATTTACCCAATTGTACTTTGGTCAGGGATGTACTTTTCAAACTAACTTAAAATATTCAGGTAAGTATGAAATCGGTATCTAAATGAAAAATCAGATACTGATTTTGTACTTGAATTTCATTTTGTAGTTTAGATACATATAATAATATGTTTTTAGATATGTAGTTTGGGAAATAAAAATTTTCAATATGAAATAAGATCGTCAATATGATCTTACCATTATTTGTGAACTGTTGCAAACAGCTGCCTGCATTCACTCCCCTAATAACCATTCTGATGCTGAAATTATACTTTCAAACACAATGCTAAAAATAAACTCAAATCACAATATATCGATTTGAATCTTAATTCCAAATTGGAATCAACCGAACTAGGGAATATAAAGGAAAAAACCAGATCATAGTTACACTGCTGGAGTTAAATGAAAAGTTATTTGATATAAAGTCAGATATATTATCTGTGCTTATAATATTATTATCCTGAAAGGCCTTTGATGTAAGACAGAAGAAAAACTATGCATGGTATTTGGAAGTAAGTACTATTAAATTTATTTAAGAATACATCAAAATTTAGTAAAAGAAAATATTAGCTTCTTATTAAAGTTAGAAAATATATTCTTTTTTTCTTACATAATATTAAGAATCAATTTAAGGAATATGTCAAAATAGACACCTTAACATCAAATGCTCATTTCGTATAAATATTAAAAATAAATATCATTACCTCTTCCTTTTCATGAAGCATAATATGAGCTTTAAGACTAGCCACTCTTGAGAATTTTTTGTTGCAAACAGGACACATAGGATCTTCCCCATTGTGAGTACATTTGTGCAATGTAAGATTGAACTCAACATTAAATGACATTGGACATTGGTCACACTGATGAGGCTGTTTATAAAAAAGAAACATGAAAAGTAAATTTAATAGGCCTATAAAGGAGGGAATACAAAGTAATTTTTCCAAACTCTCTAGGAACTTACCCCAACCTTGACAATAAAGTTTGTACATAACTTTATATGCAAGCGTGTTTTATAAACCACCTGCATGTAGATAACCTGGAGTTTACATGAAACAATCCCTATTATCGAACTATTTTTATCATGCCACTGAACTTTAAATATTTCCTTTTAAAATATTCTCTTTCTATAAAGTCGAATTTCTAATTTCCAGTACATATTTTACAACAAATATATTGTTTTATCATCTTTATAAATTGTCTATAGGTAGGGAAAAATTCTAAACAAAGTTTAGGTATTTGTAGCTTTGTTTTTTAGCTCACAAAAACACTTAAAGGATAATACAATAGCTAAGAGATAGTCATTGCTAAAATCGGAATAAAATATTCTTATAAAATGAAGAGTTTTTTTCTGTTTTTCTCAAATACATATAAGGGGAAGGAAAAAGAAAATTCCATAAACCAATTTTTTAAAAAAAATTTAGAATCTTGAAATTTAATTCATGAAGTAATTGAAGAAAATATGCACACTTATTTGTACATCAATTTTCTCATTATTTTTTTTCCAAATTAAGTGAGATACATACCTTGTCATTTTGCTCATGATCCCTCATGTGGCGCCAAAACAGTGTGTCTTTTGAAAAAGACCAAAAGATTCACACTTACAGAAGTCTGAAATTTGCCAGAGATAAGTATTATTCTGCATTCAGTGCTAGAACACCATCTACAAAGACAAATATTTTAATGAAATTATACTTTCCATTAACTAATTGTGCCTAGCAAAAATTATCCATGCCATTTAGATGGTTCTATTCTCATTTTTAAAGAAGATATATATGGCTGAAACTGATTTATCTTTATTTTTTGTTAGATTTCTATCGCCTTCACTCTGTATTTTACCGTAACAACCCTGCGATCTGAGAAGTGGAGGCTGTCTCAAAGTCAATCAGTGAGCTTCTCTGACTGAGTGTAGACTTGAACTTAGGTCTCCCAACACTTTAAACACCATATCAACAACTGTTAAAAAGACCAAGAAATTCTTTAATTTATTCTATTTTAAATGCTAAGTTTAAAAACTCAGGGAAACTAATGATAAAATAATTACAATAATAACTTCTTATAGTCAGTTCAATAAGTGTTGCAATGAAATATCCTGCATGAAAAGATCTAAAGTTTTAAAGGCCAAGAACAAAAATTAAGAACTTCTCCCAAATATTGTTTTATTTTTTTAGATAAAAATTAACAATTCAGAGGGGACTGAAATATTTTATGTTACTGAATGGAATACATTTCAAAAGACCATTTTTATTTACCTGTTATCTGAGTATCAGATTGGATATTGCCTGAATGTATCACTAGAATTATAATTATGGATTTGAGGTATAATACATAATATAGTATACAGCATTAAAAACTTATCTTTCTCTCTCATACCATACACATATCTCTCTCTCTGTGGATATATATACATATATAAAAATCAAATTGTATAATTTGATCATACAATAAATTTATGTCTTTCCACTGCACTAAAAAGCTAAAATTTTAAACAATCTGAATGTTATTGTTATCTGTTATCTAAATGAAATCCAATACTACATTAGGCAAAGGCTTATTAAAATTATATTACATATGGTATCAAGATTCAAGAGATAACAATGATACAGTTCTACTATCAATATTATTAATTATTCATGATGATAAATATTCACACAAAATTAACAAATCCCAAGTTTTGAATTCCAAATCCAAGACTTGAGTAATAGGCATAGATATAGGCACTTTCATTTCTACAATACTTAATGGGTTCATTTGCAAACTAAATAATTTGTTTAACCACAATTTTCTGACTAAATCATAATACATTGTACTCAACTTATGACCACAATTGAGCCCAAATTTTTTGTTGCTAAGCGAAATATTTCTTAAGTTAATTTTGCCCCATTTTACGACCTATCTTGCTACAGTTGTTAAGTGAAACACTGCAGTTATTAAATTAGTAACATGATTGTTAAGTGAATCTGATTTTCCCATTGACTTTCCCTCTTAGAAGGTCACAAAAGATGATCACAGGACCCTGGGATACTGCAGCTATCATAAATATGAACAAGTCGCCAACCCTCTGAATTTTGATCAGGTGACTGTGGGGATGCTGTAATAGTTAAGTGTGAAAAACAGTCATAAGTCACTTTTTTCAGTGCTGTTGTAACTTTGAGCAGTCACTAAATGAACTGTTGTAAGTCGAGGACTACCTGTAGACTAATTTAATACATTAAGTTTCCAAAATACATGCGGGATTCAAAATATTCAGGACAGAGATTTACTATGAAGCAAAGTATTAAGATTTTTAGCCTTTTCAAACTGAATTTGCTAAGTACTAATACAGAACAACAATTTGCCTACTTGTCACAGTATTGACAATGAGATGTTGTAAGGAAGTTTTTTGTCACAATCTTTTACCACACTTGATTTTAATCAGAACTGAGTAAATAAAAAATAAACCTTTTCCCTGTTAAACCTATAACAACATTACTCACTCATACTGGATTATTATGTCCACTGGGTATACATTTTTTATCAATTCTGATAAAACAGCAAACTCTTAAAACCAGATTTAAGGAAATAATTGTATAGTAAATTGGGAATATACATGCAGAAATCAGAGTGTTAGAACTATTCTAACATCTTATTGTTGTCAAATGGGGCTCCTTGTGTAATTTGAACTAGAGTTAGGATCAGCTCCAGTGTAGGTCTGTTAGATCTGCCATACACCTGATGTCTGAATGTGATCCTATATATAATGAGCATACAGCAGAAAATATATCCTACTGTTACAATGCATCCAGCAAGTGGCTGTCCAAAATTCATTCAATATGCACATATTTCAGATGATCAACACCAGTCTGCATTGCTACATCAAGGAAAAAGCCACATATTACACATACACATATTACACATACTCTGTTTGCAGATACCTTCAATTGGAAATGGAGACGGATGGAAGACAGAACAATATAGGAACAAGTAGAAAACAGAGTCTGAGATATCAGCATGTGTCTCAGTGAGGCTCCAGGCTCCTATATATCTACAGATCTGTTCGAGATATCAACTGCAACATGGAGAAGCAGTGGGGCAGCACAATGGAGTAAAAGATGAAGGAAGCTATTGTAGAGAGGGTAAACACCATGCCTAAATTCTGACCAGATTGCAACTGTCCAATTTTGCTTTTCTCACCTTAGTTTTGTTTGGAAAGAGTTCAAGGAATAGATCTTATCTTATTTTTTATGGCTGAGTTTAAGGCAAAGAGAAATACGCTTCCCCCCAGCAACTGATTTCAAACTATTTAAAGAAAATCTGGGGGGAAACGGATTGATGATGCTGAGGAAATAAAGAAGTCTTTCATACTTATTTGGGAGGGTGGGAATCTAGCAAAACAAATTATTAATCAGTTTCAGATTCCTTGAAGTTTACAAGCAAGGAGGATCTTGTGGATTCTAACTGCTGATGGTCAGATCAAATACTCCATAATCACGATGGATCAGATGACAGCTAGAAAGCCGCCGGTTTAGCAACTAGCAGAGATATTCTGCCTGCGATACATTTTAGGGGGTGGGAGTTTGCCCCCACCCCCATTCCTCCTTTTCTCTTTCCGCTCTACAAATGGGCCAAAGCCAGGCCCAACCAGGAAGCTTCTCAGCCAAGGGGGGCGGGTAGGGAAGGTTGATCCTCGTCCACTTTCTCCGCAGCCGAAGTCGGCTGTTTATTTTTTCCCTCCTCACATTCAAAACAACTCTTCCCTCTAACCCGGCCACCGACCGACCCAACGCAGCTCTGCAAATGTCTCTTTCCCTAACTGCACTGTCCCTGTTACTGGCCGCAGTCAACCGGGAGAAAGAAACGGGCAGCCTTCGCTCTCGCTCTCTCCTTCCGTCCGTCCTTCCTTCCTCTTCCCCCCGCTCGAACAAGGGAAGACAGAAACCGCCACCCTCGCCCGTCACGGCGAGAAAGAAGCAGACGGGAACACCAACCCCGCCCGCCCCCTCCAAGCTCCGAAAAGAGGAATCCAATACATTTCTACCTACCGCCGGAAGCACAGCTGGAGGCGGAGGGAGGAAGAGGGACGGACGGTACCTACCGCCGGAAGCGCGGCTGGGAGGGTAGAAGAGGGAACGGACTCAGAGAAGAGGAAGGGGAGGGAGGGAGGAGGAGGCGGGGATGTTTCTCAGGGCGAAGAGCCCACGTGACCCGGCACGAGGCGAGTGCGACTCGCGAGCCAAGGAGGAAGAGGCAGGGTAATGAGTTGACATGGGGGGCGAGGGGGATCCAAAGCGCAAACGGACGAATCGGAAGGAAGGAGTCGTCTTCGGCCTGGTGTTCTCCGAGAGCAGGATGGCGGCTACAGCCCCTCCCCCTCGGCCGTAGGGAATTTTGGGAGTTGTAGTTCCAAGTTTACCTGAAAGGCCGGTTCCGCCCATCCTGACAATCGAAGTTTTTGACTGACGAAGGATGGTCCCTGGGTCTCTCACCAAGTGGCCCAGCTGGCGAATTTCCCATCATTATTTTGATTTTGGACCCGAAGACTAAATAGACTCTTTGCCTTATAAGGATACTACTAAAACTCTATGCAGGGGAATGAATAAGCTGCTTCAACAGCTTCAGTGGAAAGTGTGGGATGTAAAGATTCAGCCGTTAGTTGTGTGGTGACTTATTGAGATGGCATGAGGAGGATTCCCCCACCACCACATCCTTATCTCTTTGGGATAAAATTCTTTCATAGTTTCTTTGTGTTGCAGATGTAAACATAGAATCATAGGGCTGCAAGGGACCTTGGAGGTCTAGTGTCCCCCAAGGCAGGAGTCCCCATATCATCCAGGACAAATGGTTGTTCAATCTTTTCTTGAAAATCTCCAGCAATGGAGCACCTGACTTAATTTTTTTCATTAGTACAGCAATGTGTCAATGCACTGCAAGTACTTCCAAGTTCGTGGGATCAATCAACAAAAAGTTGACTTTCAAAGTGGCTTTAGAGTGGCAATCGAAGTTTTCAGAATAGGGTGAGGATGGGTGCAGAGTACCGACTAAAATGTGCCAAAATTGACCTTTGTAGTACAGGTAATCCTCGACTTACAACAGATCGTTTAGTGACAGTTCAAAGTTACGATGACACTGAAAGAAGTAACTTATGACCAGTTTTCACAATTAGGACCATAGTAGCATCCCTATGGTCTTGTGATCAAAATTCAGACACTTGGCCATGGGTGTCAAACTCCATAGTGTCACATGTATTGTGACATTTTTTGCCTTTGCGGAGCTGAGGTTGGCGTGGCCTGCGGGTGACGCATCCGGCCCATGGGCCGCCAGTTTGACATGCCTGCACTTGGCAGTTGTCTCAGCTTTATGATGGTGGCAGTGTCCTAGGGTCACATGGTCCCCTTTTGTGACCTTCCAACAAGCAAAGTGGGTGGGGAAGCCAGATTCACTTAATAACAGTTTGACTAATTTAACGGCAGTGATTCACTTACCAACTTTGGCAAGAGAGGTTGTAAAATGAGGCAAACTCATTTAACATGTTTCACTTAGCAACAGAAATTTTGGACTCAATTGTGGTCATAAGTGAAGGACTACCTGTACTTCCCTTAGTATTGCAGAGAAAGTAGCATGAGTGCAGCTAAGGCTGGTAAACTACTCTGCACTTTATTTTTCTAAACCCAAACATGGAAAAACTTGATTAAACAAAGGCTTGAAGGAGAGGAGAAGACTATGATGGAGTATTATAGATGTTGGTAAAGAACATAAACTAATAAATTACATGAAAGAAAAATAGATACATTGCCTGTCTGAAACTGAGAAAAAGGGGAAGGATTTAATTGAGCTGAGTGATCTGGGATTATTGAAAATATATAGGGAAGTTAAGGTGTAGGTTTACTTGTAAATGGACTAAAATATATGGCAGAAAGTATTGATATAATTTAGATCAGGGGTGTCAAACTATCACGTGCTGGCCACACCCACCCCCATTTTAGTGAAGGGGGGAAAAGTTGATATGTCACGTGATAACATGATGCCGTAAGTTTGATATCCCTGATCTAGATTATTGTGGGTGTATATAAAAGTAGGATACCATACATTGTGTTATTGCATATTAAGTTGCAGTAAATGGTGATAATAGAAGAACCACATAAAAGTTTTGAGGTAAACTGCAACATTCTATTATTGCTCTAATCAATGTGTATAAAATATTCTATTAGGTGAACAGAATCCTAGATTAAGACTTGGAAGAACCTTGGAAATAGCTCATCTAGCCCTTTGTTCAGAGGATAAATTCACTATTACAATATCCTCAACAGATGGCCAAATGTTTAAACACCTCAACAAAGGAAAGTCTGCCCTTTCCCAGTGCAGTGTATTCCATGGTTGCGTAGCTTGTAATGTTAGGGATTTTTTCCTTATGTTCAGCCAACATCAACTTCCTTGTAATTTATTCTGTGGTATTGTTTCCAGGATGGGTAAGAGGGAAGAAGATGAGATAATGTAGAAAAAGTGATTTGGGCCAGCTGGAGACCTAAAAATTAATTACACTTGTGACTGTTGTGTAGCAGCTTTGAAAGAGATCTCTCTCCCTCTCTCTCTTTTTAATAGATGATTTAAACATCAGATATTTATTCAAATAATATCCAAAAGCAGAATAGTTTTCATTATGAAAGAAAGGACATAGAAGGAAAAGAGAGAGTAATAGTAAAATGACTGTAAGAAGGAAAAGCAAGAGCTTTGTGTTAAGTTTGCATGAAGAGACAAACGCGGAGTGCTTCAAGCTCTTAGTTTATTAGTGACTACAGCTCAGAACAGACCCAATTTGGCTGGGCTGCAGCTGCTACTTATAGCCAGCAGCTGCAGTTGCCAGCCAATCAGAGTGCAGAGTTTTCCCGAACATTTTACAAGAACAGTTCAAACTAAACCAATGACTTCAAACCTACATACATAACACCCCTCCCCACTAGGTTCAGTCCATACTCAAACCCCAACCTATCTAATGTATTCTTTTAAATCGGTGGGGCTCTTACGGTCGTTGAGACCTATGTGGTTCAGATGTTTTAAGGTTCTCACCTTGTGAGAGAGAAATGTGTCTGCTGACATTTCCTTACTTGGACTTGTAGTAATGGTAGAACCTGTTTGGTTACTACAACCTGGTCTCTCCTCCCAATCCATCTCCAACCCAATGTCAGCACCTAAATCAGGTAGTGATGTGCAATCTTCCATTTGTAAAATGGTTGTTGGTATTGTGACAGGTTTTGGGATGGTTCCTGTCGTGTTAGCTCGTTACACATGGGGTTGATTCTTACTTGCTGATTACTCTCATAATCCTCCCTTCCCCTAGAAGAGGCAGTAGGTATGGGAACCAGAGAGAGCAAAGCGTGCTCCTGAGGCAATCTGGATCTTAACTGATCAATGTGCCTGCTCCAGAGGACACCATCCTCCATTGTACCCTGTAAGACCTGGGGCCTGTGATTTGGGTTATCTCAGCAGGAATCCATAATGGTTCACCCATGAGGTTCTTAGCATAAACAGAATCACCCACAGTGAAAGTGCAATTTTACTAGTGGAATCTAGTGGTGCGTTGGGTGCATAAGTGGGATGGAGGCGGTCAATGGGAGACCTGAGTTTCCTACCCATCAACAATTCAGCTGGGATTAAATTAGTTGAGGGGTTGGGAGTGATATGCTGAACACTGAGAAGTTTTTCAACTCTCTCAGTGATATCCCCTGGACCCAATTGCTGAAGTTTTTCCTTGGTTAATCATACCATACGTTCAGCCCGGCCGTTAGCCGAAGGATGCCCAGGGGCTGTCAGGGCATGTCTGATACCCTGTTGTGCTAGATATGATTCAAAAAGATTTGATGTAAATTGAGGGCCATTGTCAGAAACAAGCACATCAGGTAACCCGTGAGTTACAAAAAGCTTTTTAAGCTGTTTGATGGCAGCTTCAGTTGTGGTGGATGCCATAGGGATAACCTCCAGCCATTTGGAATATGCATCAACTATAATAAGGAAAGTGTGCCCTCTGGTAGGGCCAGCAAAATCAATGTGAATCCTGGACCATGGGCCCCTAGGACATTCCCATTCCTGTGTGGGGGCGAGGTGGGCAGGCCTGACTACCTGACAGTTGGGACAAGATGCAACCCAGTTTTCAACCATTTTGTCAATACCTGGCCACCATACATAACTCCTGGCCAATCCCTTCATTCTGACAATTCCCGGATGACCCTCATGTAACATTTCCAAAACCTCTTTTTGTAGTTTTGCAGGAATAACCACCCTGTTACCACACAAAATACATCCTCTTAATACAGATAATTCAGTTTGCCTGGATTTAAAAGGTTGGGCGAGTTGAGGTAGATCTTGAAGTGGCCAACCTTCTTAATCCAGCCTATGACAGGAGCCAATACAGTGTCTTTGGCAGTCTCTCTGGCAATTTGAGCAGCATGTACTGGAAGTTTGGCAACAGTTTCTAGGAAAAAGGTGTGAGTCTCAGGAACAGGGTCCTCAATGTGTGAAGGAAGTGGGCAGCCACTCAAAGCATCTGCGTGCCCAATGTCTTTACCAGGTCTGTGGATCAGTTTGTATGAATAAAGCAGCAAGAAATTCAGTCCATCTCAGCATTCTTGGTGACAGGATCGTGGGCTTGGTTTGTCCCCTGCCACAATGCCTACAGAGGTTTGTGATCTGACAATAGTATGTTCTCCCATATAATACTCATGGAATTTCTTGACAGCTGCAATAATTGCCAGGGCTTCCTTGTCCAGTTGGCTGTAATTTCTCTCTGCTTTAGTCAAAGTGCGAGAGTAAAATGCAATAGGGCTTCCCTCCCGGCTGGAAGCATGTGGTCAAAACCCAACACACACTCCAAAAGGGGAGGCATCACAAGTCAGAACAACAGGAAAGTTTTCAGAGAACTGTATCAGCACAGCATCAGACGTGATTAGTCTCTTGATATTGTTAAATGCAGCTTGTTCCTTCCTCCCCAGACCCAAGCAGATTTTTTGTCCAGCAACCTATGTAGGGGTTCTGCAATGGTTGCCTTCTGAGGTAGAAACATATGATAGAAGTTAATGAGTCCCAAGAATGCTTGCAAATCTGTTTTTGCATTTTGGCCTGGGGGCTTTTTTTGATTGCCTGAACCTTGCCTCTGTGGGGTGGATGCCATGTTTATCAATCATGTAACCCAAGAATTCCACTTTATCTGTTCTAAGTGTGCATTTTTCTTCTTGGACTTTTAACCCTGCTTTTTTGAATCTAGTTAAGACTCCCTGAGTCTCTCGTGTAATGGGTGTGTCATTTTCAGCAGAAATTAAAACATCATCAAAATAGGGCACCACCCCTGGCAACCCTGTAACATTCTTTCATAAGGCTTTGGAAGATGCTGGTGCCACGCTTACTCCAAAATTGTAAACTTTTACATTTGAAGGCACCTCTATGAGTCACAATGGTTTGGGCCTCTGCAGTGGCATCATCAACTGTTAGTTGTTGATATGCCTGTGCCAGGTCCAACTTGGCAAAACTGTGCCCCCTTCAAGAGAGTGTAATAAATGATGCACTACTGGAACTGGATATGCACTCTGTTGTAGCGCATGGTTCAATGTCCCCTTGTATCTCCCGCAGATTCTCACAGACCCATCAGCCTTGACTGGTGTGACTATGGGTGTCTCCCACCTGGAGTGATCAGTGGGCTCTAAAACCCCTTGGGCTATTAGTTTATCTAATTGTGCATCAATTTTTTCCTTTAAGGCAAATGGACCCTTCTGGGTTTTAAACGGATTGTTTGTACCTTGGGATCTAGGTTAATGTGTGGGGTCCCCAAGTACTTGCCTAATCCGTCGCT